>JBAMNC010000267.1:587500-932500 GCA_037902135.1 Cetoscarus ocellatus
TGAATATAAACAAACAACGATCCATTCATCAAGAACAGGGAATCTTCTTAAACACAATCAAAAACAATGTTACAAAACGAGATGTATTGGTTTACACTATCTGCCATTTTGCAACAATAAATCAGCCTGTTGCAGTCATTTGTGTCAATTACAAAACAACAAACACAAAAGTCTGCACATGCACAAAGTTGTCTCAGTTGTCTTGCAATGATGAAAACAAGGGCTTTTGGTACATGCTGGCTGAAGCCCCGGCTTGTGCCTCATCTCTGCATTATTTCACTGACACAGCAGCACTAAAGCTCCACAGAGCAGGGAAGCTGAACATTGAAGAGGGGCTGAACACAGCTGAGCAGGCTGCATAAAGAGAATTTGGTCTTTTTCTTTTGGATGTAGATGCAGCCAAGAAAATGTCAAAATTGCAGTATATTGCAATGTTAATTATTGCAATATTCGGAATATCTAAGAATAATACGAATTGCAATAAAATTGAATCAGGACTTTAGTATTGTGATACACACGTGGATAAAATTGTTGGTATCCTCCCATTAAAGAAAGAAAAACCCACAATGGTCACTGAAATAACTTAAAACTGACAAAAGTAATAATAAATACAAATTTACTGAAACTGAACTAATGAAATCTGGCATTGCTTTTGAATTGTGGTTCAACAGAATCATTTTAAATAATAATGAAACTGGACTGGACAAAAATGATGGTACCCCGAGAAAAGATTGAAAATGATTTGACCATAGGGACATGTTCAACTAAGGTGTGTCCTGTAATTAGCATCACACGTGTCTTCAAACTTGTAATCAGTCAGTCTGCCTATTTAAAGGGTGAAAAGTAGTCACTGTGCTGTTTGGTATCGTGGTGTGTACCACACTGAACATGGATCACAGAAAGCTAAGGAGAGAGTTGTCTCAGGAGATCAGAAAGAAAATTATAGACAAGCATGTTAAAGGTAAAGGCTATAAGACCATCTCCAAGCAGCTTGATGTTCCTGTGACTACAGTTGCACATATTATTCAGAAGGTTAAGGTCCACGGGACTGTAGCCAACCTCCCTGGACGTGGCTGCAAGAGGAAAATTGATGACAGATTGAAGAGACGGATAATACGAATGGTAACCAAAGAGCCCAGAACAACTTCCAAAGAGATTAGAGGTGAACTCCAAGGTCAAGGTACATCAGAATCAGATTGCACCATCCGTCACAGTTTGAGCCAAAGTGGACAACTGAGGAGGACACTACTGTTGAAAGCAAATCATAAAAAAGCGAGACGGGAATTTGCCAAAATGCATATTGACAAGCCACAAAGCCTCTGGGATAATGTCCTTTGGACAGGTGAGATAAAACTGGAGCTATTTGGCAAGTTACATCAGCTCTATGTTTACAGACACAAAAATGAAGCATACAAAGAAAAGAACACTGTACCTACTGTGAAACATGGAGGAGGCTCAGTTATGTTCTGGGGCTGCTTTGCTGCATCTGGCACAGGGTGTCTTAAATCTGTGCAGGGTACAATGAAATCTCAAGACTATCAAGGCATTCTGGAGTGAAATGTGCTGCCCAGTGTCAGACAGCTTGGTCTCAGTCACAGGTCAAGGGTCCTGCAACAGAATAATGACCCAAACACACAGCTAAAAACACCCAAGAATGGCTCAGAACAAAACATTGGACTATTCTGAAGGCTCTATGAGCCCTGATCTAAATCCTATTGAGCATTTGTGGTTAAACATGAGGTTGGGAGAAGACATCCTTCAAACCTGAGACAGCTGGAGCAGTTTGCTCATGAGGAGTGGGCCACAACATCTGTCAACAGGAGCAGAAGTCTCATTGAGAGTAACAGAAATTGCCTGATTGCAGTGATTGCCTCAATAGGTTGTGCAACAAAATATGAAGTTAAGGGTACCATCATTTTTTTCCAGGCCAGTTTCATTACTTTTTTTAATTATTCTGTTGAACCACAATTCAAAAGCAATGTCTGATTTTCATTAGTTAATTTTCAGTAAATTTTTATTTATTATTACTTTTGTCAGTTTCAAGTTATTTCAGTGACCATTGTGGGTTTTTCTTTCTTTAATGGGAGGGTACCAAAAACTTTGTCCGCTTGTGTAATATCGCATCAAGGGGCTACTGGTGGTTCCCACTCCTAATGTCTTTCCACTAATCAAATAATAACAGCTAACTCTAAAAAATTTAGGAGAACCCAAACTGGTATCCCAGTATTTGAATACACCTGCCAGCACCTGTCTCATTCTGCAGATATTTCTCACTATAACTCTACAACAAAACTGCTGTATCGATTTGCATTTAAAAAATGTTTTTAATAATTAGTTTGATCTTAATTAAAAAATGGCGGAAAACTGCACTCTGAGCCATTTATAAACCTTAATACCGAACATGTTGATGTCCTACCTCTCCTCTGAAAGTCATATTGTCTCCTGGTGGTCTGGTCACTGAGGATCCTCCAGGCTGCATCAACTTCTAAAAACTTCTCAACAGCAGACTCTGCCTCTGAAGAACATGCTCCAGTAAGACGATCTGGATGAAACTAAACACAAACATAAAATTCAACCAAAGATGACTCGTACAACAGTAAGTATTTTTCACATCAGTCAAAATGACCCTCTGTTTATGAAGAGTTTGGATTGTGTCATTGTTTTTAATGAGCAGAGCGAAATGGAGGTAGACAGATCAAGATACCCACTCATTCAGAGCACAGTCCTCATGATTTAGTGTTGCTTTAAAAGGTGTGCAGTGTAATGTGTTTACCTGTAAGGCCAGCTGCTGGTATTTGTGTCTGAGCTGTTGGACCGAGTCTGAGGGGCTGGCTCCCAGAACAGCGTACAGGTCCCTCTCTGCTGCTTCACACATCACTGCAACAATAAAATAAAACAGTGACATTAGATTAACAAATCAGTGGTACAGAACACTTTGTACTACTGATTTCTTCAGAAACTTCAAAAAAAGAGTTTATTAATATGTATGTTTTCTAATTTGTATCACAGGTGGTCTAACAAATTTATGTAGCACTGTATGTGCTGCCTTCTATGGTTACATATGGATATGTGTTGGTATATATACTTGTGTGCACACATGTACATGAATTGGCACAGATGGATATGTTTACACCGATGTATTGACTGGCCTGATTGAGTTTACAACTAAAAATGTTATCTTTGTAGGACACCTCTCACCTTTTTATAGCCAAATTTAAGCTGGCTCACTGGGCTTCTCTGGCAAGTGAGAAATTAATAAAGCATAACATTCGACGCCTTAAACTATTGTTTTCTGTTCTAATATGAAAGTAAATAACTATAATTTGACATCTTAATCAAGAAATAATGTGCGATACTATTTTTTCTGTTCTTTTTTTTAAATGGTAAAATTGAAATTTCATTGATAACAACAACAGTTGTATTTTTACATTAAAATATATTGGTTAAAGATCTTTTACATACAAAACAGGTGTATTAACTATTACAGAAACAAAACATGATGTTTGTAATTATCAGTGTTGTTATTTTAGTGCAGCTGTGGCATAAACCTCACAGCGGGTGGTGGTCTAATAAGCATAAACACCTGTTGGCACACGTATCTAACAATTTATAAAGGTATATCAACATTTACTTTTTTTATCAATCATATATCATGAACGTCTATTGGTATAATTAATCTCATTTATATGCCTCATCGGGACTACCCAAGTGACCCTGCAACCAGGCACAGTGAGGTGAGAGATCAGGCTTGTTCAGCACATTTTTGTCCTCAGTGATGTGAGTGTGGCTTATATGAGACCCTGTCCTGAGGGTTTCACTGTTTCCACAGCATGTATTTGTAGTGGGGGTCTCCGCACGTCTTCAGCTGAATGAATGTCGGCAGAGAATCGTCTGTCTTTGTGCTCATAAAGGCAGATATGGTACAGCTTAAAGAACGAAGCTGAACTCCGTTCATTTTTGATGATTTTGTTCGTTTTTAGTCACAAAACCCCCTCAGGGACTGTGGGCGTTTGGACCCCCGTGTTAGAGGTGACAAACCTGTCCCGCGTCAATAAAGCGTCATTTACGATTATCATACCGCTCATTGCTTTCTGCCAATGTTTCCTGATCACAAAGCATCCAGCATACCTCAAGACGAAGCTGTCACACAGCCCGGTGTCCGTCTGTTTTCAGTCCTCCGTGAACACACGCTGTTTCAGTTCCGCATACGTCATAAGCTCTTCTTCCCTTGTTTTCTCAAGATGGTCTGCCAACAGCTTTCAGGTCACTACTGCCACCTTCTGCATCGGATGAACAGCAGCGCTAATCATTAAAAAAATGTCACAACTTTTCAGTTTAACAAAAACTGAGAGTACAGTCCGTCAAAGGAGAATCTCACTGTCATAACAGATTCAAGTAAATTCCAATATTGTGCTCATTTTCTCATCTGATTTCTCTACCAGCATAAATTCATGAGTATAAGGACATCAGGGATCGCTCAAGAAAACAGCATAGTGTTTGCTGCTGTTTAAAGTGAAGGTTCAAGATTCTAGTGCTGCAACATTTCTTTGAAACTACAAACCAAAGTCACATAATTACCATCACCAGAACCCCATCCCACCATCACATCACCCCCATCCTACAGCAGCACCACTGGCTCCCGGTCAAGCATAGAATAGAATTCAAACTCCTCCTGTACACCTTTAAGACTATCAGCAGCCTCGCCCCTCCATATCTGTCCAACCTCCTCCACATCACCACTCCAGCCCGCTCCCTCAGATCCTCCTCCTCGACCCACCTCACTGTGCCCACTGCCCACCTCAGCACCATGGGGGGCAGGGCCTTCAGTCGCTCTGCTTCTCAGCTCTGGAACTCTCTCCCACCTGACCTCAGAAATCTGAACTCTCTTTCCCTCTTCAAATCCAGACTCAAAACCCACCTGTTCAGGACTACATATTCCATTTAACATGAATTTGCCGTTCTCACCCACTTATCCATCATTGTCTGTTGTGTTTTGCTGATTTTATTGTTTTATTGTTTTGTTGATTTTATTGTTGTTGTTTTTACCCTGTACAGTGTCCTTGAGTGTCATGAAAGGCACTTTTAAATAAAATGTATTATTATTATTATAATTACACAATTTGTGTGACAGCACATGGGAGGGTGCAGCCATAATCAAACCAAAAGGTTACTCTAGAAAGTAGAAGGTAAAGGCAGTAACATCCACTTTGTGCTGACTTTGAGTGTATGTTGTGGATATGAATTTTATTTGCAAAGATCAATGGTACAAAAGTGTGTCAAAATAAACGTGTTGAAAACACAGTGTGCTCATACTTTTAAAATAAGGGACATTTTCTCAGTGTCCCAAAATGGCATTGGGAGCTATATGTTTCAGGTAGTTTGGAACAGTGTTTCGACATAAGTAAAATTATGTTATTAAATAGTGATCTCATATGATCTGGTTATAGAGGACCATTACACTTTTTATTAGCACAGACACACAAAGATGCAGATTAAGCCTATTAATTCATTAACAAGGTTTTTTTAAAAGATTTTTGAACAGACTTCAAATTGAAGATAATTTCCCAAATTATATGTAACAGCAGACCACACAATTAGCCCTCAAAATATTAATTATTTGATATTAGCAAACAATAAAACATTCCTAGATTCTGCTTTAAAAATTTGTATACAAATAACGACATTAAAAGAAATAATGTCAAACCATGCAGCAATATTGGTGGTGATGATTACTTTATCTAAACCAAGGTTAAGAATTTATCCATCCATCCATTGTCTTGTCCCTTTTGGGGTCGCAGTGGCTGGGGCCTATCTCAGCTGGCATTGGCTGAGAGGCGGGGTACACACTGGTCTGGTCACCAGCCGATTGCAGGACTGACATAAAGAGACGGACAATCAGTCACACATACGCTCACACCTAAGGTCAATTTAGAGTCATTCATTAACCCATTGAGCATGTCTTTGGTCTGTGGGAGGAAACTGGAGTATCAAGAGAAAACCAACTCATACAGCCTTCTTGTTATGAGGCACAGACACAACCTGCTGCACTACCTGCTGCACTATAATAATAATAATAATACATTTTATTAAAAAGCGCCTTTCTGAACACTCAAAGTCATTTTACAGAGTAATTCAAGACACAAATAAAATAAATAAAAACAACAGACAAGAGTGACATATAGTTAAAATAGAACAGAGAGGTCATGGGGAGTACGCATTTCGGATCAGATGGGTTTTGAGTTGTGATTTGAAGTGTGGAAGAGATTCCAGGTTCCTGAGGTCCGGTGGGAGTGAGTTTCAGAGTTTGGGAGCAGAGCGATTGAAGGCCCTGCTCCCCATGGTACTGAGACGGGCGGAGGGCACAGAGAGGTGGAGGGAGGAGCAAGACCTGAGGGAGCGAGAGGGGGTGGCAATGTGGAGGAGATCAGACAGGTAGGGAGGGGCGAGGTTGTGAATGGCCTTAAAAGTATACATGAGCACTACCTGCTGTACTTCTGTGCAGTCCTGCAACTTAATGCCTATTGCACAACAGTATGGCACCAGGAAAGCATGTTTTGATTGTTAGTGATCCAACACTTAAAATAGTGATAATCATATCATATTGATGTATCAATCTCTTTGGAGATGTTAATAAACATTAACCTAGCCTAAAATATTCTATCTAGGAATCAAGAATAAGAATAATTCATTTTAACAGATCTAAGTACAGACTTGCTTTTATAAAACTGTTTTCAAAATGACCAAACATGGCACTAAAAACTAGTTTGTGTCAACTGTGACAAAAGACTGAGCCTCACTTTGAAAAAGAACTTACAAACACTTAATTTTTTTTCACATTGGGAAAGACAAAACCTTGAGCTAAGTAGAAATTAATAATTTGTTCGTTTATTATATAATGACAAACATAAAACCCCAAGGCAGAATCACAATAATCATCCTGTGTATTTAAATTCACCCTCTATTATTAATGCTGAAAGACGTCAGTAAATAAGAGCATACAGGAGTTCTGTTTTGTGATTTAAAAATCAGTTTTGACTTTTGAGCTTATTTGGCTATTTTGTCTTTTCTTTTTAAGCTGCTCTACAGGGAAGGGAATGGGAACCATGGTAAAACCGGAGACCAGTGTGTGCCAATCACTCAGGTTTGAACTCCACTGCCAAGCATCTGAGACTGCCGCCAGGAAAGAGCAGCACTAAACCACATGCTGTGAAATGTGTCCTGACAATACAGACCATGAAGTGATCTGCTAATTGAAATGGGAATAGAGGAGATGAGGTGACACGCCAACACCTTTATGATCTGACTTCCTGTCTGTCACTCACTTAAAGCTCTTTAATGAGACTGAAGGGGGAGGAGGGGGAGGAGGAGGAGAGGCTTGGGGTGACTGACATTGTTGTGCACTTAATTATTTCTTCGTTTTGGTCGAATTAAGGCTCAATTAGTCAAGTGACAAAGTATGAAGAGGCAGACTGGGGGGAAGTAGTTGGTATTTCACTGGATCCACATGTGTACCTACGGTCTTATGTGTCAGGTTTCAAACAGCTGCCCTGGAATAAACTCTGCTGTGCTCATTTCAGCTAAGTGAGTTTGCTCTGTATGACACTAAAGGATAATGAAAGATGTTTTGTCCTCATACATACACAGGAAAAAATGACGATAAATTATAGATAAATAGTCTACTGCACAAACTTTACATGTTGATATCACTTGCTGTAACTCTTTTGTGTGAAATTCAGGCATTCATTCACTGGGATTGAATGAAAATTGCATTATACTTGTCTATGTTCTTTTTCTTTTTTTTTTTTGCTATTTTAGTTATATTAATAACCAAACATTTACATTTCATGGAACAACATTTTACAACTTATTTGGTTTTCCATTGTCTTGCTCCACAGCATGTTGTCACCAAATCAAGTTACATATTTACAGCACAGTAGAAGCATGAGTAAAAGTTATAGTGAATGTCCAACACTCAGTTCAGTCAAAGTCCTTCTCCATTGATTCACATCATGTAAGCTTTGGTGCCAGACAGTAAATAAAGAAACAAATCAGAACTATTTACACAATAACTGTGGGTAATGGTCCTACCTAACTCATATATTTACAAGTTCATCAAATTCATGCCTATTAGGTTTAATATAATCTATCCAACTTAACCATATATCAACAAATTTGTCATGTCGCAATCTTAGGGAATGTGTTAGTTTTTCCATTTTATATATTTGGTAGATTAAATCTACCCAGTTTTCAATCAAAGGTGCCTGAGGCTTCAGACACCTGCGAGTTATGGCTTTTTTTACCTGCGGCCAACAGGATCTTAATAAGGGTTTTATTATTGGAGTGTATTTCTTCTGGAATGTTGCAGAGATATAAAACATCAAATCTGAAAGGGATAGTTGATCTGACTACAGCCTGAACAGCATGATGAATGCTTTTCCAATATTCCCCAAGCACAGGGCATGACCAAAAGATATGGAAATGATTTGCATCTTTGGTCTGACATTGTCTCCAACATTCTGTGTTGGTCATCCCATGGCACTTCTGATGAGGGGTGATGAAGAATCTAACCATACTCTTCCAGCAAAATTCTCTCCAGGATAGAGAGCTTGTAATTTTGGACTGTGTCTGACATATCATTAACCACTCCTCACTGGAGAGGATAGTTCCACTCTCCCTATCCCATCTGTCTTTGATATACATTGTCCCTTCTGCTTTTCTATTCATGAAGTAATTATATATCCTGGAGATAATTTTTGTGTTGTCACCAGACTTGTAGGCTGTCACAAAGATACTTGTCAATGTTCAAGTGAAAACTGTAAAGGTGGTTTGTAAAAATCATGACTGTTAACAAACTGCAACATCCAGTGTTGAAAACATAAACTTGGAAAAGGTTGAAATGTCTCATAATAAATGTGTGTTATTGCTCAAATTTGCTGCAGATATAAACACATTTACAGCTGAGTAACATCGATAAAAATTGGGGGTCTTAAAGCTCATGTCTTTTTGAAACACACTGTACAGAGTGGATTTTCAAATAACTCCTCTGTTTATGCCAAACGAGTGTAAAAGTTGTGCACAATTATTGTACTTGTCTTACACCAGGAGTGTTGGTGCTCTTTGCTAGAGGCTCAAAGCAACATTACTGATAAACGAACCTGGCTTGGTGTAATTTGATGACCACAGAGCGACTGGAGGAGCAACTGCATAATAGGCATAGTAGATCTCTATTATGCCTTTCCCTCATGGACCATAAGTATTAAATATTGACAAATAGAGCATCTTTTGTCCCTTATAAAGCCATAAACTATGTAACAAAAGCTAAGACATATTCTTACTGACAAGACAGAGGAATATGACCAGATTTTGCACAAGATTTAGATTTAGATTTAGATTTATTGGTCCCGGGGGGGGGAAATCATCTCCACTGACTGTACATTACAAAGAAACAACATTGCACCTCACAGACAACAACAGAGAACAGCATACAGTCAACATAACAGTGAAAAAAAGTGACAATAACAATAACAGTGACGGGCCAGACAAATCAGCGGGGCCTGCTGTTCAGGGCAGCAATGGCTCCAGGGATCAGGCTTTTCCCGAGGCGAGCCCCTCTA
This sequence comes from Cetoscarus ocellatus, assembly GCA_037902135.1. NCBI lineage: Eukaryota > Metazoa > Chordata > Actinopteri > Labriformes > Labridae > Cetoscarus > Cetoscarus ocellatus. The sequence goes on from JBAMNC010000267.1 coordinate 597,115, forward strand.
AACTTGATTGATCTGTACCTGCGCCCTGAAGGTGGTGGGATGATGTATTGGTGTAGTGGGTGGGTAATATCCTGTACTATTGTGTTTGTTAAGCCAGTGATGGACCTGTTGTTTCATTCTGTGAGGTTGGGTGTGCCACAAACATGTCTCTGTCAATACAAACAGTTAACTGCTCCAAATGGGACACTGTGGCCCCTTATTTATCAAATTTGCGTACAACCAAAAAGTGAACATACAATCATTTCCATGCACAGATCAAAATTTATCAAGCTGAACCTGATTTTAAAGTGGACGTAAGACACGCTCAAATGCCACATCAATTCTGAGCTTGTGTATTCAAGTTTCAGTGTTGTCTCATGCTGCAAACAAAGTCTGTGAAGAAGAAGAATGTTCATTACATACTCAGTGTGGATTTATGTACTGGCAGGTTCACAGAATTAACCCAATTTTATTGCAGCTCAGCTAGCTCCTGCTGTATTATTTAACGTCAGTCCTCTCTATGTTATAATCATTGTAGTTGTTAATGTTAACATTGGCGCTATCTCTCCTTCCATGGTTGTTATTGATTATACCACCAGAACTACATTTACAACCATACAAAAAGGAGGAACCTCTTGAAAACAAGATGCCACATCTCAAGGGGCTAACCTCTAATAAACAGCAGAGACAAATATGAGGAGGACAGATTTATGAGTTGTCCATTGATCTGTCACTGCCTTCATTTCTTACTTTAATTCTGTTGTCTCTGTCCACCTCCCTTGTGTATAAAGGAAAACATGAGGCAGGGAGAAAAGCAGCAAAATCCCCCAAAGCAAGCATCAATGTTAGCTGACATTGATTAAGTCAGAGAATAGCATGAAAGAGGAGCTGGGGAAGAGGAGGGTTGAAAATAGTCTGCAACAGGAGCAGTGAAGAGTAGGCAGGCTAGATCAGTAAAAGTAAGGCGGTCTGAGTGCATGTAGCCAATGGCAGCTTAGAGGCAATCAGCTGGCTGTCAGCAGAGGCAGGCTAGCTCTGGATCAGATATTAAACAATGGAAGGCTGGCATGATAGCAATCTTGATTCTGAGTCCTGCCAGAACTTATGCTATGCTCCATTTGTTTGTACAATGCAGATAAATAAAAAACAAAGTTTGTCACTACACACAAGACTTGGGCTAAGAGCCTTTTTGCTTTTCAAGGCCTAAAAATAATTGAAGAGAACAGAAAAAACTATGAAAAGACAATGCACAAGGGAGTAATATCTTATAACTCTAGTCGCCTATAAGTCTGTTGTGATAGCACGTTCAGGAGTTTCAATGATGGGTTTTATCTTTGTCAAAACTGATGCTTTTAGTTCCCATTGTCTTCCCTCTGCATGCTTGATAGTGGAGGAAGAACTTCTTCAACATAAAATCTGTCATATCAGCAAAGTGCTGAATCATCTCCATGAAACACCTTTTCCAGCGACCACGTCATATAGCAAAATGTGACACATTTCTTAGTAGTTTCTCATGTGCAAGGAGCAAAGCACTATCCTTGAAATAGTGCTCACTTTTACCAAGAAGTACAGAGCAGGTGTGTCATTGTTAGCCAGGGGAACCAAATTTGTGCCTGTTGTATATCAGAACCTTGGCACATTTGTTGCAGCTGACAAAGTTCATTTCTTTTCCATTGTTAGTTAGCGTAATAATTCCAGATATCAGACTTGCTGTCCTTTGATTTAATGCTGTAAAATCCAGCTTCTATCCTCTTCGCCACATCAGTTGTAGACTCCATGTAGGTGGAAGCTACATCCAGGACCCAGAGACATATTTTTGACCTTCTGCTCCTGCCCTCAGCAACATTAAGACTCCCCCCCCACACACACACACACACACACAAAATTTCTGTTGGGTCCCATTGGACCTGCACGATCGCACTCCCGAGGTTTTTATTCAATACATGATAATCACTTAAAACAGCGATTCCCAAACTGGGGTACTCGTACCCCCAGGGGTACATGAAGTGATGTAGGGGGTACGCAAATACCTGTCAGGTTTCAATCAGTTGTTTCAGTAGTTAAAGTTCAAACTGGCAAATGTTTGTATGGTGAGCGTTGATAAAGGCCTGAAGTGTTGGCAGAGAGGCTGCAGGCTGGATTGGTGAGGCATCTTGGAGAAGGAAATCTGTCCTGAATTGTCTAAGATTCTTATAGTAACATAAGTTCAGTCAGACACCCTTCACGTTAAAGCTGTGGTGAGTTTGTACTTTACAGTTTCAAGGTCATTAATGAATATGTTCCAGAAATTTATATTTCTTTTTTCGAAAGTGAACTGGCGTTACCCACTGAAATTGCTGGTAAATAAATCTATTTTGTGAGAAATAATTCACTTTAAGAGATTTTATTTGTATGTTATGCATGTTAAATGTGGGAGGTGGGGGTGGCGGCAGGCTTACAGACACATTTCTTTTTCTAGCTGCCATAAGTGTGTGAGAGTAGGGGGTACATGGCTGGAGGTCAAGTGTCTGAAGGGGTACAGGCTGTGAATAGTTTGGGAACCACTGACTTAAAACATGAAATAAGTCTACGCATTTTATAGTAGCAATACCAAAAGTAAAATCAATTATCAGGCATGAAAATCCCTCACCTTTTGGTGAAATTTGCTGTTTTGAAATCAAATTAGGTGACCTACGTGAACCGTGTAAATCCGGTGACTTTTTTTTTCTTTTTTTGGGGGGGGGGGGGGGGGGGGTTATGGATAGGAATAGGACATGGAGGTATACCAGAGATTAGTGAACTGAGAACATGTGTGCGCGTCTGAGGGGAGCCTTGAATTCAATAAAAACATTCACTCTACGCTCCTCTGTTTGCCGGTGAGCGTAAAGACGCTCAGTGCTCGGGACAGGGATCCTCAATCACTTTGTGTTTATTGTCATCCAAACGGTGTCTCGTTGGCTCATGTGCGTGGTTTAAGTGAACACAACGATTTAAAAAATGACGAGTCAGCCTTTTGGTTAATTAAAACTCAACTTTCCCAAGCAGTCCAGCTCTGGTTTTCACTTACTTTTTCTAAATGATGAATTCCTCCTGAGGTTTCCTGCTTCACTTATTCTCCATGATATAAGACCAATCTGTAAAGGATCAAGCTCCCAATTTAGTCTACTAGTGCAGTGGTTCTCAACGTGTGGGTTGAGGCCCTAAAGTGAGTCTCAGAGCTGTTTTCAGTGGACGGGGTATAAATCAGGTAAAAATGTCTACAGTGTTCAGAGGCCCTGAGCAGACAAACATCCATACACTTTATTTCACTCTGTTGTGCTGTGTCAGGTACATATTAGCTGTTCTCTCAGGATCTCGACATATCCTGTCATCTTAGCATAAAAGTTGGGGTTTTCCTATGATAAACATTTGACTTGAGATGTCTAGGAAAACAACCAAAATATGAATGTTATGATGGGAAACAAGTGAGTAAGATTATGGATGTATGATCTCCCCGGGCTTTCATTATTATTTAATATTTATAACATTTTCCTCCAGTCTCTTTGCACAAAAAATATGGGTTTTTTTTTTCAATCTTAGGTCCAAACTGCAATGTTATTTCATTAAACAAATTAAAGTGGTTGATCTTTTTGAGAGTTGGGTCATGATGACTGTTAAAATGGTGAATGTTTCTCAGGATAGAGCTGTGAGAGCCATCCCTTCACTGTATGTTTTATCTAAAAAGTGAAAATATCAATGTTTCCTTCCAATTCCCAAATTCACTAATGATAAAAAGCTTTTATGCATTTCCAGCTAAAGGACATAGTCACCCCCAGAATTTAATAGGTACTTTAATATACATTCATACTGTCTTGTAATTCTGTTTGATTTTTCTCTCAAAATGCATCAGATTGATGCTTTTAAATATGAAATATTAAAAATTTTCTCCCAAGGGAGCATGCCCCTGGACCCCCTAGAGGGGTTATTGCCTCCTCACCTTTTTCAACTCCGACCTGTTTTCATGCCTGCAATTATAGTCATCATCCCAAGCACTTCTCAAAAGTCTCTTTTGCCAGTAGCCATCCGCCCCACTTTTCAAAACAAACTGACGGCCTTGATTTGCTCCCTCTTACGTACTCCAGTTAAGAGACGAGCAGCTGCATTTTGCACCAACTGGAGACGTGCGAGGGAGGACTGGCTGACTCCTAAATAAAGTGCATTACAGTAATCCAGCCGAGATGTGATCTTTTAAGAAATTCAAAGTGACCGTCTTACTGCGTCCAACCTCAGCAGCGATGGCGCGCCGCGAGAGGCCCTGCTTATGCAGCTCAACAATCCGACTGCGTTCAAAGAGGGAAAGCTTTTTTGCCTTTGCCATCAGGAGGTCATGATAGTGTGAACACCTGACAGAAAATGACATTGAATCCACATTTTTGCAAAGACTTTGGCTTTAGGCTGTGGTCTTAAACTTTTGATCAGCTGATGAACAGCCTATTTCAGTGTAATTGTTGTTTGCAATAAATTGCTTACTGATCTTTTTTTTTTTAATCACACTCCCATTTCTTCTTTTTGTATTTTGAAGCTCTACTTAGAACCTTCTTAAGACCCAACAGTGCAAAATGTCAATTCTTGCAATTTTTCAACTGGTCTTAATCAGGAGTGTACTGTATTTTTGAAGCACTGAAACATGTAGAACTTATCAGGAAGGTCTGAAAAACATGTAACACCGTGCTAATTAGATGTGTTTAGTACTGTGTAAAAATAAAAAACAAGACTACTTCTAATGTCCAAAAAGACCCCCAGCTTTGCCCCAGGGCTCCAGGAGATTACTAAAACTTTGGTGTGTGCGTGTGTGCGTGTTTATACTGGCTAGCACTCTCAGTGCAGAGCAGCTGTTCATTAGAAATGTGTGAAGAAACAACACGTATGATAATAGCAACGATCTCTGGCTCATTAAAGACAGAAAAGAACAACCAGGCATGCGCACACACCTACACAGGCCTGTCTACCTGCTTGTGATCATAAAGCTGTTGTTAATTACAAAAGACATTATTAAAACATGATAAACAAGCAAAAGAATGTGCAGCTTCAAGCCGTCAGTCAGACAGAATCAGTGACCCACACATCAGTCTCATATCTGACTCGGTGCAGACCTACTGAAGGATCCACACAGACACAGCTGTTCATCAGAGAGGTGTTAACTAAACTAATAATCGGCAACAATTAGGAAAAAACACTACATCCACTGCTGTTGTTATTTTCTCTGATAAATAATCAAACACTTTTTACACTATTTGCAACCCCCCCTCTTAGTTTGTCTTTATTCATCAGTGAAGCACAAGCTTCAACTTCTAATGTGGGACAAATTTTCCATTAATTTTTTGGAACTTGCTTTAGACCAAATATGAGTGGACTGCTGGCCACAGTCTGCCCCAGGGCCCCAGTCCAAACATCCCTGCTATACAGTGTTGCAGACAAAAAAAAATAAAGTCTAGTCAGTCTTACATGCCCCAATACACACATACCCCACAAAACACACGTCCACACAGCAGGAGTTGTAAATGCAGATGACTCCAAACTACTGGAGCATGTGAGCATAGTGGAGCACAAAAAAACCACAACACAATCAAACACACGTATACACATTTAAAGTCACACACGGACTGTTTGCCTACCACCTGGCTCCCTCTCTTGGCCTGACGACACACTTACTCTGGAGTGTGTGTGTGCAGGCGTGTGTGTGTGTGATTGATGACGGGTCACATCTTGCTGCGCTCTGAAACACTTCACTGGTTTAAATTGCTGAACCAGCAGGACAGTGTGTGTGTGTGTGTGTGTGTGTGTGGGGGGGGGGGGGGGGGGGGGGGGGGGGGGTCTGTGTGGGTGTGCTGGTGTGTGTGTCGCATTGAATCTGAGCCAGGGAAACACAGCTGGTCACAGAAGTTTCAGGGCAGCTGGTTCTTAAATAATACTTCTGCACACACACACACACCAAGTAAAACTCAAGTGTGTCACATGTTCTTGGTTCTTTATTGATCAGAACAAATTAGTCATTGCTCTGAAAGACCGGTGCACCAAAAACTAAAACTGAAAATAAATACAGTGCTTAACAAATTTGTTAGACCACCACCCAATGGAAGGTTTATGCCATAGCTGCCCTAAATTAACAGCTCATGTTAGAAGCTCTTTAACAGAGATGGTATTTTTAATGCTAAAATATAAATATTGTTGTTATCCATACATTTTCAAGTTTACTATTTTACAAAAAAAAAAAAAATAGTAAAGCATATTATTATGTCTTGACTAAGGTGTCAACTTATGATTATTAACTTTCATTCCAGAACAGAAAAAAACATTTGTTGTTGAATGTTATGCTTGATAAATGTCTAATTTCTCAGAGAACCCCGTTGCCCAGCTCAAATTTGGGTATGAAAAGTTGAATTCAGTTTGGGGCTGGAGCCTATCCCTGCTGTCATTGGGCGAGAGGTGGGGTACACCCTGAACCAGTCGCCAACTGATCACAGGGCCACAAAAAAGACAGACAGCCGGTCACGCTCACATTCAGACCTAAGGGCAATTTGGAGTCACTAATCAACCTGATGAGCATGTTTTTGGTCTGTCGGAAGAAGCCAGAGTGCCTAAAGAGAACCTACACATGCACAGGAGATCATGCAAACTACACACAGAAAGGCCCTGCCCAACCCAGGTATCGAACCAGCAACCTTCTTGCTGTGAGGCACAAGCACTACCAGCTGCGCCACTGTGCCAATTGTAAATTATTTATGTTTTCTCATTTTTCATGACAGGTGGTCATATATATATATTTTTAAACACTGTATATTTCCAACTGCTATGCACGTGTTACTGTGCGAACAATAAAAAAATTATATAACTACCTCCAATTTAAATCTAATAAAATTTTAAAAATGTGCTGGTCAAACTCAGTACACAATAATATATTCATTTCTGACAATTTTTTCATCAAACAGAGGCCACGAATGTCCACACTGTCACTGCAAATCCATGCCTCTGTTCTGAAAGCACAGGGATTGTAATAGCTATTTCTAAAAGCTCGAATGACCCTTTCTTTGCCCTAATGTATTTTATTAAAACTTTCTTAATTAAGCACTGTTTGCAAAAAGATTTTTTTTTTCAGGTACAATGCAATTTCACCACATATCCTTAAGAACAGTGGTCATCAACCTTTCTCAACTAAAGATCCTAACACAAAACAAAACTCAAGACTCCAAAAGTTGAATTCCGGCACGACGTGAGCGATAAATACATTAAATACATCAATATAAGATGATACTTACTCTGATGATAACCTTTGATCTGGCTCTTCTGGTTTGTCTTTTGAGTTGGAAAAACATTAATTGATTCTGTACAAGTATAAATGCTTATACAGCAGGCAGGACCTGCATGACAACAGCTGCAGGCTGCAGATTTACACTCATCAGCCACCTGTGGTATGGTCTAGATTCTTACTTGTATTTGACTAACTCTAAGATGGACAAAAGCATCAGCTGAATGAAATTGTAACACCAAAAGGTAACTTGGATTTCTCATGTCCTCCAAGTCTCATTGATGTTTCTACCATTTTCCATTCAAACCTGCAAAGTCTCCTAAAGCAGATATTTTTGCAGTGTGTACTACAGTGCATACAAATATCCTTGTGTATCCAAAAAAAAAAAAAAAACGATGTCATATTTCCTGCGTAAAACGGCATTTTATCTTGTTCTTGTCGGGCAGTGGTTGTTTTCAACTTCTTTTAGTATGCAGTCCATCACTGCAACAGCTGATCGACATGCAGTCTAACTGCCTGTGCACAGAAAAGCAGCTTTTTCAACCTGGTCTCCACTTGTTTTTCTGTTTTCCAAATCTACAGAACTGAGTGACAGGTTAGTCATGTGTCTGCAAATGGACATTGTTTAGGTTGCTTGATTTGACTAAACAATGTTGTCTTCAATATCAGTGGTCTCAGATGTCCAAATCTATGGAGCACACATTTCCATCAAGTACATACAAGTAGACACAAGTGCAGGTCTAAATCTATTGTTATAAATAAGATAAGATAAGAAAGTTAATTTTTGAGACCAGGCAATGCTTCAATCATAATGTGTATAAACACAGTGTTATTTGTAACAGATGTCTATACATGCTGGAAACCCTACTTCGTCCATTTGTTGTTCTCGTGGTCATACCAAAAAAGTGATTATAAATTTGCAGGACAGATGAGCATGATGACTCTCTTACTCAAAACTTTTAAACTGCAGCAGTGTTTGTGAAGGTGAGAAGTAAAGCTATGATTATTTAAAGAATTCAAGTCACAGTCCCAAATTTTACAGGTTCACTGAAGTTTTAGTAAAACTCAATAATACCTCTTTTGGATATCACTATCATGAAAATGAAAACAAGATAGAATTTTATGTCAGGGAATCATTTCCTTGAAATTATGTCTGTCTTTATGTATGTGGTTTCTCATATCATTAAATCTGGTTTGTTTCATGCCTCAAACATGAAGCTGGAACTTTGTGCATTTCTTTGTAGATGAAGCATAGTTTTAATATCATTGTATTTCACACAATGTATTCTGTCACATAGAGTAAAGTGTTTACATGCGTGTGTGTTTGGGTGTGTGTTTGTGCTGGATTTGTACTGTCACAAGTCTTTTCTTTAGCAGCAGACTGAGTGTTAGGCTTCAGCACAGGCACTGACACATTCATAAGTGTGGGTCATGTTCATGTGTTCATGCGTGTAGAGAATTAATTCTAAGTGTGAGTGTGCTGAAGCGTATTGTATTAATTGTGTGAACTCGGCTGAAGCAAAAGTTCATTAAAGCTACGACAATGAGAAACAACTTCAGAACCATTTTTTTTGTGTTGAACAACTGCAGAAATACTGAAAAACGCAGTTTCATGGGGAGCTGCAAAGTAAAATAAAATGTGTAAATTTACCAGAAACTGCACTCTGAATTTTCACGTGTAGGAAGTAATGAATATACAAGAAAACACTCAAAGTTATATAGTTGTTATACAGATGTTATAAAATAAAAAATATGAGAGTTGAAAGTCTTTTTCTTCACTGTATAAAGTCAAAGACTCATGACTGAACAGAACTGAAATTGAAAACAGACTGAATCAGGTTTATTTTACAGATGCTGCACATTTGCTGTCATGTTTGTTTTGATAAGGAGAAAATGTAACATGATGAGAATCTGCACGTGGTAAGTTAGTTAAAGGTGAATACTTGGCAGATAACCATGCTGGAGCCAGTGACATTTACCATGCACTCAGTTGCAGAGAGACAGTGTCCTCCACTCATAGCATTTGCCCTAAAACAGCAGTAACCGGCTTGGGGTGTGTCAGTTTGTCACTGTTTCAGAGAGCCCCTTAGTTGCTTCAACCCTATAATATTTTATCATGTGCTACGATGTCTTTTTAATGAATAGAAGGAAACTTATGTCAGACTTAGTGCCCAAGGCATGTGTCCATGATTTTTATGAAATTATAGATTCCTTGCAAAAAAAAAAAAAAGCCAGGGATACGGATGCTGTTCGTAATCTTGTCCATGGGTATTCTTAAAATTAGATGTGAATTTGATGTAGTTCCTCTTTTGTTGTTGTTTAACAAATACACAGTACGGTGTGATGAGGACTCAAAATCCAGGGGAACAAAACATGATAAAAACGTTTTCGAATACTAAAAATGTCTTAAGATGTTATCAACAACAATTCTTATTCTGATCTGTCTAACTAGACGAGTATCAGTGTTAAACTGTGAGTTGATGTAAAAGTTAGTTAGCAAATCATGAAGATAACAATGTTAATGTTACACAATGCTTACGTTATTGATTATATCAGTAACTGCAAGAAATTAAGTTTGGTATTCACTAATATTGTTGCTGCTTAATAGCATAAGCAGCATAATAAAAAAATAACTCCAGCACAACTTTTAGTATAGATATTTTCCCCCTTTATGACCATCAGCTGGGTGAATTGACCTCATGATCCTTTAAGTAATGAGTCTACCATTTCCCTTTCTTTCACACTGTGGTGTAACACAGCCCTCCCCTTCAGCTCACATCGGGGGTTAATTAAAGTTTGATTTGATGGAGTAGCCTACAGGGAGGGCTGGTGATGGTCACTGGTAGCAGTGAATCATATTTACATATCTCTCACTGCAAAAAAAAATGCATTGGTCTTTTCAACGCTGTCATCGGACACAGAGCTCAGCTAGAAAGATAATGCAGACAAGGGGGAAAAAAAGGAATGAGTCTACTCCAAGGAACACATTGTTAATATTTACCTCATTAGTGTGAACTTGCACAACACTGACACTTTGTGTCCTTAAAAATTAACAAATAATCTGTGAAGGGCTTTTCAGTCAAAAGGAAAGATATATAAAAGATAATAAGAAGTGATGGCCTGACTCTTCCTATGTGTTTTGTATAATTCAAATAACACCACAGGACACAGCCTAAAGTTATATTATGAAGTAGAGTAACATCATTATTGACTCTAGATATTGGGAGGGGGAAAAGATTTTTGGTCCAATTTGCTCTCCACCTTTAGTCTTAAGATGCTATGCAGAGATATTGGAAACTCCAAGTCTTTAAAATTAGTGTTTGACTGCAAACAAACTAATGAAGCACATGTCAACCAGCAGAGTGCCAATTTTCCGCTCAATTGTATCATCACTGTGCTCACTGACCTGGCTTTAAAGTGCCTCTCTCTCTAATTTATCATCTTTCTTATAGATGCAATAAAAGTTTTTGTCCAACTTCCTAATTACTCATCAGACTTCAATATTGTTACTCTGTGCGAATGACCTGCCAGCACATGATGTGAGAATCAGAGTCGTTAAAAAAAATGGTATAAAACCAGTGAATTCTGAGGTTTTCTGTTGATCCGCGATGTCCAGCAGTGCCTGTCCTTTGTAAGTTAACAGTGCATGGCATATTTCTGCACTTGAGAAAGAATGGAAAACACACAAAAAAGTTTTTAAAAAGCCGGCATTCGGTAGCGGAGCGAGCAAACACGTCTGCCTCACAGGGCACCATGATCAGCATTGTAGAATTGTAGGAAGTGTGGGGTTTCACAGAAATTTCACAGGAAACTACTACGCGACAGTGCACTTGACTATGGAGGGTGTGATGACTGCAGACATTCCTTGCAGATTCTGCTCCGCTCACAGTATGATCGAGCCTGTGAGCACCTTTATAGCTCAACCTGACAGTTGTAGGGTTTCAAGACCCATCAGCCACAAAAATCGGTTATTTCATCTTGTGTAGTTTGTCATTGTTTCTTAATAATGTGTAATTCTGATGTGTTTTTAACTTTGACAATGTGTTCTGATGCATTGTTCTTATATGTTATCCACACTTTCAAAAGAATTATGTGCCATAAAAAAACGATAATGCATTTAGGCTGTGTGCGGTGGCACATTTTTTTTTTTTTTTTTAATTGGGGGGGGGGCATTTTTGTGCCTTTATTGATAGGAGAAAGAGACAGACAGCGGATAGGCTTGTAAAGGGGGACAAGAGAGAATTGGGGAGGACATTCTGCAAACTGGCCACAGGCTGGATTTGAACCAGGGCTGACAGAGGCATGTATATGGGTTGTGCCTGGTTGCTTTCCACTCCGCAAAACCAGCACCCCTGGTGACACTTTTATAGCATGTGTAACCTTATCCCTAACAGATTTCTTGAGATCTGACACAGATCTGTTTAGAGGACTGAAGGCTGGCAGTGCTAGCAATGCTAAAGTTAGCTGTTCTTGATATTATCAGTGGATGCTACTCAATCTTATTACCTTCGCCAAGGTGGTTATGTTTTCGCCAGGGTTTGTTTATTTGTTTGTGTGTTTGTTTGTTTGTCTGTTAGCAAGATTACTACTGGATGGATTTACATGAAAATTTTGGTGTGGTTTGGTCCAAAGAAGAAGCCATTGCATTTTGGTGCTAAGCCGCATGTTTGTCTGGATGCAAAAAATTCCAAAAAATTTAAAAAAATCCCATGTTAACATTGGGCCGTATTTTAAAAATGCAGATCTCTGACATCACTTATATATACTTATAATATACCTCCATTATCAAGGTAAATTTCATCTGGATCCAATCCAGATTGATGTCACAAAAAAACATTGAACTTTATAATCATGGCAATCCCATTCCTTTCTCCTCGGCTGCTGTGAGGGTTATGCCTCCTGTTCGTCATTATGGAAACTGTAGATTATTTGCAAACTGACCTCAATGTTTTTCAAGCCTATGTCACTACATTTCCCAGCTTCCGTTGCAATGCCAGCAGAGGAGTTCTCCACATGGACAGACATGAGCCGAGACTCGGCCGTCCAATTGGAGCGGAAAAGCCACTGCCGTAACTGAGCTGCTTGGCAGAGGTCTGCGAACTCGGAGTGCTTTTCTAGTTTGTTGTTGTATTCAGTCAGATTCAACCCACAGTGTACTTCTTGTTGGTTTGCTTGCCCTGTTTGGTCCTTGCTTGGTTTAGTTGGCTTTCTCTAAACTGTTCCACTAAGAAGAAAACAGAGAGTCCGGTTAACAGGCGATCAGAGTTCAGTTCTTTGGTCCACACCAGAGTTCATGAGAGCTTTTACACAAACCCAAATTAACCAACTTTCTCAAAAAGTGAACCAGAGTTTTTTTTGGTACTGACCAAGCGTGTTAGGTGTGAAAGCATCCTAAGCCTATAGCAGCTTAACCTTAGGCTGGTCAAAGCTTGAGCCAGCCCTAAATTTAAGTTTTAAAAAAAGTTTATTCAAATTCTGAAGGAAGAAATGTAATTGCTAATTTTAGAGACTGATGTGCACCTGTCAGAGGCTTTAGTGCCTCGGTGAATGACAGTGTTTTTATTTTTTTTATTTTTTTAGAAAAATAGAAAAATACATACATGCATCTCATTGGGGATATTGTATTTACCAAACCCAAAACCAGTGAAGTTGGCACGTTGTGTAAATCGTAAATGAAAACAGAATACAATGATTTGCAAATCCTTTTCAACTTATATTCAATTGAATACACTGCAAAGACAAGATATTTAATGTTCGAACTGAGAAACATTATTTTCTTTTGCAAATAATCACCAACTTAGAATTTAATGGCAGCAACACATTGCAAAAAAGTTGGCACAGGGGCATTTTTACCACTGTGTTACATCGCCTTTCCTTTTAACAACACTCAGTAAGCGTTTGGGAACTGAGGAGACCAATTTTTGAAGCTTTTCGGGTGGAATCCTTTCCCATTCTTGCTTGATGTACAGCTTAACTTGTTCAACAGTCCGGGGTCTCCGTTGTTGTATTTTACACTTCATAAAGCGCCACACATTTTCAATGGGGGACAGGTCTGGACTACAGGCAGGCCAGTCTAGTACCCGCACTCTTTTACTACGAAGCCACGCTGTTGTAACACGTGCAGAATGTGGCTTGGCATTGTCTTGCTGAAATAAGCAGGGGCGTCCATGAAAAAGACGTTGCTTGGATGGCAACATGCGTTGCTCCAAAACCTGTATGTACCTTTCAGCATTAATGGTGCCTTCACAGATGTGTAAGTTACCCACGCCTTGGGCACTAATACACCCCCATACCATCACAGATGCTGGCTTTTGAACTTTGCGCCTATAACAGTACGGCTGGTTCTTTTCCTCTTTGGTCCGGAGGACACGACGACCACACTTTCCAAAAACAATTTGAAATGTGGACTCGTTAGACCACAGAACACTTTTCCACTTTGCATCAGTCCATCTTAGATGAGCTCGGGCCCAGCGAAGCCGGCAGCGTTTCTGGGTGTTGTTGGTAAATGGCTTTCGCTTTGCATAGTAGAGTTTTAACTTGCACTTACAGATGTAGCAACTAACTGTAGTTACTGACAGTGGTTTTCTGAAGAGTTCCTGAGCCCATGTGGTGATATCCTTTACACAGTGATGCCGGTTTTTGATGCAGTACCGCCTGAGGGATCGAAGGTCACGGGCATTTAATGTTGGTATTCGGCCTTGCCGCTTACGTGCAGTAATTTCTCCAGATTCTCTGAACCTTTTGATGATATTACGGACCGTAGATGATGAAATCCCTAAATTCCTTGCAATAGCTCATTGAGAAATGTTGTTCTTAAACTGTTCGACAATTTGCTCACGCATTTGTTCACAAAGTGGTGACCCTCGCCCCATCCTTGTTTATGAATGACTGACCATTTCAGGGAAGCTGCTTTTATACCCAATCATGGCACCCACCTGTTCTCAATTAGCCTGTTCACCTGTGGGATGTTCCAAATAAGTGTTTGATGAGCATTCCTCAACTTTCTCAGTCTTTTTTGCCACTTGTGCCAGCTTTTTTGAAACATGTTGCAGGCATCAAATTCAAAATGAGCTAATATTTGCAAAAAATAACACAGTTTACCAGTTCGAACGTTAAGTATCTTGTCTTTGCTGTGTATTCAATTGAATATAGGTTGAAAGGGATTTGCATATCACTGTATTCTGTTTTTATTTATGATTAACACGTGCCAACTTCACTGGTTTTGGGTTTTGTAATTTTTTGTATATCTTTGATATATTTTTACACCGATGACACACTGATGCACTCACTCATTTCTGCTAAATCCAACATACAATTGCTATTCTGCCGTTAAGAACTGCATAATTACTAACAGATCTCTAATACTTACCCTAACCTTATCCATGGGGATTAGAAAGTGTTTGGCATGAACAGGGGTAGATAATAAAATAAAAACATCTCGTAGATTAATTACTGCATGATAGGGATACATTGCCCATATCTGCCCCCCATCCTGGCCTTGTCTTCCTGTCTGTCCGTGTGTCTGTTAGTCTGTCTAGCATGTCGATCCATCTTTCAAACAGAATGATAATCTTTGGACGGTCTAACACCATCTAAAGTTAAATGACTTGGAAAAAGCATCAGTGCCCTCAAACAATACAGATGTCCAAACATGTGGTGCAGCCTGTCAATGTGTGTCTGTGACCTGTACCGTCTGCTTCACTGGCTGCTTGTTGACTTGACAAGGCTCTTTGTCCTTTTGAATGAAAGACTGTGGACCTGAACACACACACACACAGTGACACAACCACACATACACATGACACAGCAGGAGGTGAGAGAGGAGCCTTTTAGCTAATGAGCTTTTTTCATTCTCCATTTACTCTCAAACTCTGTCCCTCAGCCAATATTCTCCTGTGTGTGCTGCGCTGTGATTGCTGTGTCTGACAGACAGAATCTACAGAAGAGAGAATATGTCTGCATCTCACACTGAGGCTGTATGAAGGCTGATTGAGCAGCACAGAAATGGTCTGTGAACAGTTATAGTCACATTAACTTCCTATAGGGCTGTCTGTCACAGAACTTCAGCTCATACAAAGATCCCTCCTAAGCACATCTCAAGGACTTTCTTAAGGAAAAGTGTCAAAACAACTTTAATTGGATAAAATACATAAAAAGAAAATAAATCATATAAGCAAAAAATGTATTTAGCATGGACACTGTAACCACGCTGCCTTCCTCAATAATGACTGGTCATATGTGTGACAGACCAATTATTTCTGATGTTAGATGATCTGAAAAGAAGTATTTCCTGACAGTTTTTGACAATGCCAGTTTTAGTCACAGGGGTGCAAAAACAAGCAGTATGCAATTACATTATGAGTCTGAATGCGTAAACATATACTCGTGTCAAAACAATCAACATGTAGCAGAGATTTCTGACAATATTTTAGATGATGTTTAGTAATTTACAGTATATTGTTTGGTTAGTAACATGACAGTGGTCTGAATTTTTCTATTTAATTCCCAGTCTTATGAAAACACAGTTATGAAACATAGTGTGTAAACCTTACATGCACTTTTACTTGTGAAAATCTGGTTTAAAGACTAAAGGTGTGTTCACACCGAATGCGACTTTGCAACCAAGATCACGTCGCAAACCCAAGTCCTGTCCCCTGTTCATAGCTCATTTTGTCGCCATCACCGTTGCTCAGTGACATCACGCCCGTCTGAGTTTCACCCCGCCATCATATCATCTTTCATATAATAGGACATATTAGCTGACATTATTCCAACTGTATCCTTTTCACTCACCTACCAACCACAAAACTCTGCAGCAGGCCCTGCAGCAGCATCTTCTGTGAGTTTTCTGTGATCCGTCTAGGAGGAACTAATGTACCCACCAACTAATGTTCCCCACACGGACATAGATTGTTACTCTGTAGACCGGAATAAAAACAGTCTGTCACGGGTGTCAATCACGCACCCACACAACACTGATCCGCTCTCGCGGCGACATCGCCTGAAAGGTTAAAATATTTCAACTTTGGCAACGTAGCACGGCGACCTGCTCCGTGTCCCAAGCAACCCCAGAGTTCCCATCTGCAGAAACAGGGGCGCCACCCCCATGTCTCCAAAGATGCAACCAAGTTGCCCAGAACGCATCCGATGCATTGCGTGAGATCTGGTCGCTTATTTGATATTAACACAGGTTTACACTGCACTCGTCAGATGGACCAAAACCTGTCTAATGATGGATAATAAAACAACCCACCACAAGTTGGGGCTGTAGCTGCAGTCTTCGTTCCAGCTATTTGGCCCATTGCTGCACTATGGCTGGAAAAAAAGAGGGCTCCAGGTCAGAAAAATTTTGAGCATGAGGCAGTTTGGAAGAACTCTTTGCCATAAAAATAAGATAAAGCTGCATTTAGGTTGTATCAGGTGGCACTTGCATATTAATTGGAGGATTGTGTAACCACATTCTACACCAGGGGTCAGCAAAACACTCCAGTAGTAATTCCTGGCCCTCGCCATGATCTGGAAAATAACTTTTATATATGTGTTTGCTCATTTTTCTTAACAAACATAACTTTTGACAACCAGTAACA
Source organism: Cetoscarus ocellatus (assembly GCA_037902135.1). Classification (NCBI taxonomy): domain Eukaryota; kingdom Metazoa; phylum Chordata; class Actinopteri; order Labriformes; family Labridae; genus Cetoscarus; species Cetoscarus ocellatus. The sequence continues at coordinate 613,945 of JBAMNC010000267.1, forward strand.
GACAAACGCAAATGCTTCAGCCACAGCATCGCTGCAGCAACTCAGTGCCTCCACACCAGAGTGATGTCACTGAGCGAGGCAGAGACTTCTATTTCTGCAGATTACGGATTATTTTTTTAAGTTATAAGTCCGATCATCGTACTTCTTAATGACCAAAGTGCTTCTGTGGTGAGAGAGCCTTGAGGCAGACGTGATCAGGGGCAAAAAACATGAATAAATACAAACAGAATACAAACAATACAAAATGGAGACACTAAGTGTTGATCGCCCCCAGCACTCTCTTTTTCTCTTTATCTCTCTTTTATACATAATCTAATGCTTATAGAGGCAAAATCACTTTAACTCTTTATTTTAGGAACACAAGGGTTGAAATTTTCGATTACCATCCCTACATGTTAATCTCTGATTATATTCTGGCCCACCACAAAGGGACTTTGACAATTTTGGCCCAAGATCAAACTTGGTTGCAGACCCCTGTTCTACACAGATTTGTAGACTCTAATCTGTTTAAAGGACCTGCTGGTGCTGGTAATGCTAACTTCAGCTACACTCTACTTGATACTGTCTGGGAACACAACATCAGCTTGCTTACTGCTGTGATAATCAGCCAAATTCAGGCCACAACTCACTGCTTTTTGGTTCCTTGCATTGTTTTGTCCTCATTTGGTTCAGATGGCTTTCACACCCACCACTGACCGAACCCAGGTTAACTTCCAAGCAAACCAGGACCACCACTTTTCATATGAGCCAGAATTTGGTTGTCTGGTACGTACCTGAGTTAGTAGCCCAATTAAAACTGCTGTTTCAAGGCGTAATATTAACATCTCTGTGACATTTCACCTCCACTGTGAACCTCCTGGAGGCAGAACTGGGGGGAGGAGTTGACCCCCTCTTTGTTCCGTCTCCAGAGGTAGTAATAGAGGTATGATATTGGAGAGAGGGGGGAACACTACCACAGCAGGAGACAGGAGTGCTGTGAGTAGGCATCTCTGCCTTTGTGTGGATGTGACTGGTCACGCACCGTGTCGTGCGCATCCAAGCCAGATCACAGCCAGTGTGAGCTTTCACAGCACCTGCAAAAAAACAAACTTTCCAAAGAGGCAAACCAGTTTGTTTGGTCAAACATGTTAGGGGTGGTTGCCCTAAAATGTTATCAATACACTCTAGGCAGTAGCTTATTAAATACATTTAAGATTGAAAACTTAACAGCAAACATTTACAAGGGCTGTCAGTTTAAAACTTAAACTGTAGTACTAATCAGGCTTTGAGTTGGGGCTGTGAATTGGAAAACAAAACAGTCCTTAGGAATAGTGAGAAAATTTTCTTGTGTCAGGGGCATTATGCATTTCACAGCATGCAAAAGTAAACATGTTTTCAGGCAGATGAAGATGCTTCATGAATATTCACTTATGTGGCAGTTTTTTTAAAAAAACACACAAAATGTAAAATTCAATTGCCATGGGACTCACAACTAAACAAAACAACTGATGAAGACCAAAACTATAAAATGATTGATTGACCCACAGTTACACCTCTATCCACTATGTGAGGCGTGTACACTTAACAGGAAAAGTTTTAAAAAGGGCTTCCTGGTTCGTGCTGTGAGTTACTCGCAAAGCACTCTGTTGCTCTGAGCGTTAAATAAGAGGTCCACTTAGGCAGTGTTTTTACCTTGTGGGAAATGTATCCATGAAACAGAAACACTGGTTTGCTTTATAGTGAATACACCTTATGAGGTGTCGTATTTGCAGTCCTCAAGTCTAAAGGAGAAGTAAATATGAAACTAGTGGATCTCCATTCAGCTTGTAGATGTCTGGACTGGCTGTTATTTTGCTGGTGGTTGGAGATTGAGTTGAAGGACAATGTGTGGCTGGTGGAAAGCAAGTGGAGATTAATGGTGGACCATCACAAGTAAATTGCACAAAATTTGATGGAGATACAGAAACACCAGCAACTGCAGGTCCCACTTACCTGTCCAGCACCTTGCATTTGCGTTTACATATGCTGGCATCATGAGCGTTTTTGTTAATATAATAGCCTGTATGGGATGCATGTTATTGAAGGATACTACAAGAGGCCGCAAAATGACCTCAGGCTGTATGAAACTACCTGTTGTGTTAAAAGTAAACTGCAAACGTGGTGGTAATTCTGAGAGTAGAGGAAAAAATATTAGTTGGGTTTAACTGGTCTAACTGTAGGAATTTATATTAAATGATGTTATTTCTGTTGATGGTTGATGTAGTAAAAAGCATCATTGCGAAGTGTTGATATATACATATATATGTACATATATATACATATATATGTATGTGTGTGTGTGTTTGTGTGTATGTGTAATTTTAGCAAAAATACCAATCATTCAGTTATATGTAAAGAAAATCATAGACTGTAAAAAGAACTGGACAAAGCCTTGTGATGTCAGCCATTTGATTATGAAAGTCTTTTGAGAGATGTGGATACATTGTAATGGAGACTGCCACACTGCATGTCATCTCAACCAAACTTTACCAGAAAAAATGTGGTACCATTGTGGGGTTTTTTTTCTTTAACAGAAGGGTAACAACAAATTTGTCCACCTGTGTAAACTAAACTGAAACCCTATTAAAAGTAACAACCTTTAAAATGTTTTTCCACCTAGATGGAGGCTAATAGAGTGTGAGTGCACATACAGAGCACTGCAGCTTCTTCTATTCATCTCCAATCTCTGAGTTAGAAACCTAAAAGTTTCAGGGCAACGCATATAAACTATGAAGATACTGTGATAGAAAAGTGAAGAATGAAGACATAGGGGAAAGTGTGGCATTGGTGGTGGAGATGGAGGCCGGGGGAAGGTTGATAATTGTGTGTCAGATGGAGGAGGAGAGAGTGAAAGAAGAGGTAGAGTTACTAATAGTGTGTGTGATGTTGGTATTGATCAGTCCCACAGACTGAAAGGTGGGATGTGACTTCATGACCTGACACTGCGGCTAATCGAAAACTAATTCCCCTTCTCCATCATCATCATCATCATCATCATCATCGACATCTCACACACACACACTTGTGATCAGTCAGTGTCCTGATGCTATTAACTTTGCAACACTTAGACTTCAGAAGTATTTTGAAATTGAAATTTCATCACAGGACCAACCTTTTTGCATTACAACTTTAAAAACATAATTTGTGCTGAATGAATTCAGGGATTACTAATAATTATTAATGGCCAAGATGTCCCTTTCTTATATGTTAAAGTGAAAAAAAAGTGAAACAAATAAGTTGGTTTGCATGAGCTACTTGTTTTTGAAGTGGCTGAAAGTACTCCCAGCAATGATGCACCTTTAAGGAGAATCAGCTGAGACTACCGGCAAGGTAGTTCTCTTTTCAGTTCCTCCTGCTCTTTTTCATCTGCAACTCTATTGGACTGCCTCTGCTTTGGGAAAAAAAAACATTTATTTCTTCATTGTTAGCCCTAAAAGACAAACAGGAAGACCGGGGTGTGATTGACCTTGGACATTTTCAATTGCTTCCTGCCACATACAGCAGAGAGCCAAATATGTTGCTTACCATATCTTATTTAAGGACAGATTTTATGGGTAATTTTGGGTCACATTCATTGTTTTGTTTTGTTTTTTTTGTCAGTCTGTGCTTCTGTTTCATTCTGCTGTCTGTCTTTCTGTCATTCCCCCTCTCTCCATTAGTGGAGGTGTCTCTTTGGGTCGATGTTTAGCAGGATGTCAACTTGTGACGCCTACTTCACTATAAACATCCAATCATAGACCTGAAGACTCTTTTCTGACCTCTGACCTGTTTTTCTTTTCAGGAGAACTGTAATATGTGTGTGTGTGTGTTTGTGTATGTGTGTAGGGGTGTGTGTGTGTGTGTCGCAGACCAGGCACTCTGAGTGATTACCTTGTCAATAAATGTGTTTATTTGCCAGGGGCAGAGTGGAGGGTTTCTCTGAGATGAAAAGGTGTTTCGAAGCACTTTGTTGCGAGGAGCGGCTCAGACAAACGCTGTAATCAGATCGCTGTCTGGAGAACAATGTGGGGTCAAAATAATGAGCAGAAATCACAGGGTAAAAACTCAACGCACAATCAATACCACTGACAGCAGTGATAGAAGGAGAGGCAGAGAGGTGGGACACTTCACTCACTCAGGGGCTGTCCACATAGAGACAAATTCATGGTTACACACACAAGTTTTTAATCTTATAGGCATTTTGCCTACACAGAAATGGTGTTTCAGGTACCCAAAAATGTACATTTTTGAAAACAGGTCCCAGTTGTGGATAAATCTGAAAACACCTTGTGTTTCCATGAGGACAGCGAATATGAATAGCTTCAGATTACGTCATAGCCCCATCTCTCACTTAAACCGAATGCACAATCCCTGACAACAATGGCTGAATATGGTGTTGTATACATGCTGCACAAGCTACTGAGTTTATTACTTTTACAGCAAAGTCTTCTGCTCCTCTACTACCACTGTAAGCAACAAGAGGACATGGAGCACAGCATAGTTCAGTGTTTGTTGACACTTCTCATGATGTATGTGCACACTCCATGTGCTCTTCTCCGGTTTTGGTGTATGTCTGCCGCAGTGTTACAGCACTACTTACAGGCCCAACAAGGGCTCTCAAGTCTCACACATTCAGCGTGTGGCACTCATTTGAACCTTTGACAACCTTTGAGCTTGACAAACCCCAGTCAATAAGATCAACAACCCATCTCCCAAACAAAAAAATAACATACACCTACATATCAGCCAATCAGAAAATAGCACTGTTGTATCCGGGGAAAATACGGTTGATATGGTCTTAGAGGATGCATACTACACACACACAATGGGAGAGCCTTATCACATGAGTACAGTAAGTTATCTCTTATCCAGGATACTTCAGGATGAATTTATCATTTAGAAAACAGTGAGGGAGTGAAAAAAAAGTGGCTCAGAGCTGGACTGCTGAATAATGTTGAGTTTTGATGAACCAAAAGGCTGACTCGTCATTTTTTACATCTTTGTGTTCACTTAAACAGTGCACATGAGCTTTCAAGACACTGTTTGAATTACCAAAACACACAAAGTGACTGATGATCCCTCACTGTCCCCTGCGCTGTGCGTCTTTACCGGCACTTGGAGGAGAGCACGCACAGGGACACTAAGTGATTTAGGAGGTATTTAGATCAAATGCTCACATGCACATTGACTGCACTGCAAAAAGACATAACTCAGCTGGGACTGCACCACTAGTGTCTGGCTGCTCAGTGTCCATCTTTCTTTAGCGCAGATTCACCTGCTGTAGTCATTCACTGCCGTATATCCGGTGCATGTTTTTTTTTGTTTGGGCCAACATTTTTTACTCAGTAACGGATGTGAATTAAAATGTAGCAAAGTACAATACTTCCAAGAATACATACTCAAGTAAAAGTACTGATTTTTAAAAATACTTTTTAAAAGTAGAAGTGCATAAAAAACCAACCCAATCACAGTAACGCGAGTAGATGAAATACGTTACTTTCCACCTCTGCATATTATATATTAAAAACGACCTGAGAGCTCTCACAGGCTCAGATGATAAAATCAAAAGCAAATCAAATAAATAGGCTGGACAAAGACCATTAAATGATTCAAAAACTATAAAAAAAAAAAAAAAAAACTTAAAATCAATTCTAAAAAATACTGGAAGCCAATGCAAAGATGCATTGACATAAACATCACTCCTGTTTTATATAAAAATGATTGAAGTGACAATAATATACTAAGGTATGTTTCTAATCAAATTGATCAAACAGAAAATGTTTTTTTTTTCTTTTTAGATGTAAATGCAGTAAAGAAAAGTGCCATAACACTCAGCATAATGTAAAATATTAAGAAATGCAATAAAACTGAATGACAACTCATGTATCATTGAACGATTGTTTCTACAGCAGTGTGATCAGTTTTCCAGTCACTTTGTTGCTGCGTTCATATATATTCAGTCAAACCATCCCAAAAAGGAAGCACCCATTTGTGTCTGTACAAATCTCCTGATGAAATGATGTGGATGTAGAAACCTCATAAATAGTGAGGTGTCTCCACCTTGGAGCCATTTTACCCACTTTAAAAGAAAGTGTTGTATTACACCATAGAAATATATTCAAAACTCTATAAAAATGCTCAGGACAACCAAATCAAAGTAACAAAATTAAAATAAAACAGAATGCACTGGCAACAGCCAAGGCCGGAGGCATTACGTTCCTGGGTATTCAGTGAGCCCAATATCTCAAAAATGCTTTAGAGGGCTTTCTTTAAGCTTAAAGTACATGTCTACATATACAATAATGAACTGATTATATTTTTGAGGTCACAGGTCAAAAGTCAAGGTCATGGCGCCTCATGTTTATTGTTTGCATGTTAACAATCTACCTTGGGAACACTATAAGGCATTTTCATCAAATTTTGTACAAATGTTCACACTGACTCATGAATGAAGTACTAAGGTAATGGGATTATAGAACACGGTCAAGTTCATGGAGTCACATAATTATCATTTGCTTGCAAACTCATGTTGTGGAGAAAAAACTTGTTTATGTTCCCCAAAGAGGTGAGATGTAGGAGTTTGAACCAAATACTGCCTTTGTGAGTCCTTATTACAAGTAGAAAAATTACAATCTTGCAAGAATGGAGACAATCAGAATGATCAGATCACGTTAGTTTAAAGACATTGAGTATATGTGTGTATTCATTGAGTATGTGTGTGTATGTGTGTGTATGTGAAATGGGTCTGTGAGGCAAAAAAATGTGTGGGTATATAGTGTGTGTGTATGGCCTATGTGAGCGGTCTGTATGAGGGCATGTGAGTTCTCTTGAGATTGTGGGTGTGAGAAACACAAAATACAAAGAGTTGGAGACATCTCAGGAACACTAGACATAAACAGCTGATACCTACAACAGCCAATTGAGCCAAGGTCAGACATTTGGGCCTCTGTGTAGCTGTGTGGCCCCCTGCAGCATCAGCATTGTATCTCTATGAAGAACATCTAGTGCTGACACTTATGACTTAAGGTCATACGTGATGTGTGAGCCTAAGGCTGATATCTGAAAAGGCCATATGTGGCTATATACTGTATGTGATTAAGTTACCTTAAAACATGTTACCTAAAAGGGCTAAATATATTAAACACTCATGCAATAGTAAATTTCCAAGGCACTCAATCTTGTTAACTCAATATTTCAATAACTATCTTTAAACTTTGCACAAATGTTTGCTCTTACTCGCAAAGTGGTTACAGATCAGAGGTCAAAGATCAATGTCAAAGAACCTTGTAGTTCTCTGTTGTTTGTGAATGCAGTGTCCCCAAGACACTTTAACGACTTTTTTTTATCAAACTTTGCCCAAATGTCCACTCTCCTTCAAGGCTGTACTTTCAGGTTTTCAAAGCTATGGTTCAAAGGTTAGGTCAGGGAATCTGATAGCTGATTTAACGGATTTTCTTCAAAACATGCACAAGGTCAAGGTCATTGAGTCTCATAACTTTCCTTTAAAAGATGCAATTTTGTGAACTTATCATCAAAAGAATGTGTTGAGGGATTAGATTTGCTTACATTAAAATGAGCTTTATGCAGATTTCCTTTCAGGTACCTCAGAATATTGAACTTCATCAGTTATTATTTAAACTCTTGTGAAAATGAGTAGATGACCTAAAATTTCAAATTATTCGTTTAATCTTTTGAACCTGTTATGTAGACTTTAAGTGTGGACCTTTCTCTCTCCAGCTGGTCAACTGAGCTTCTTTGGTGCATCAGGAAGTATTATAATACATTCACACAAAGAAACAGAGAGAGAGATCGGTTTGTGCACAGTGATTAAACCATCTGAGCAGTAATTACAGACAGCCTGAGAGGAAGGTGACTCTTCTCATACTGTTATCTCCTTGCATCATCTCTTCTTTCTCATCTCTTCTTCTGTAATCCTATCCAGTTACCTTATCTTCTCACCTCTTTTCTCTTTTGTCACATTTTTTGTCCCTTTCATCCAGATTTCAGACTGTAATATCACTAAGACTTTGTCGGACCACCACTGAAATGAAAAAGTACTGCATCATACGCAGCTCGGCAATATCCCATAATAAGTCTACACAGGACCTCCAGTCTGTAATTATAGGCTGAGAGCAGTGATAAATACCTGAGCATTAATCGCACACAGATCTGGTCCTCACATACATTAATTACATACAGTTAACACAGTGACAAGACAAGGCCACACTCCAGCACTCCTCTTATGACATCTGCTGAGGCTCTCAGTCCCTGTATGTGGGCATACGAGGTTTACGTTGGGGTCAGTTCATCCAACTAAATATAGAAATTAACAAGAAAAAGACTCTGGATGTCTGGTGTAATGATGAATACAAAGCTCACATCTCCTAAGTGTAACAGTGAAACCTCACCTTGAATATTACTTTTGTTTACAAGATAAAATGTCTCATTTCTGTCTAGAAGGTGGAGGCCCTGCTCATTACATTATATAATATTGTTGGATTTTGACCTGTTTGTGGCACACTGTGAATGGCTGACCAGGCAGGTTATCATTTGACTTTTTTCAGCACAAAATGAAATGATCTGTGGCCGTTTGATTATGTCTGATTAAAATAATGAGATTATTGTGGTAAAAACGCTGCTGCTGCTTGTAATGAGTGTTTATAAATGACCAGTGTTAAAATACTGCCACCTGCTGGATATGTTGTGACTTCATGAACCAGAAAAAAGGCACCTGGATGCCACATTAAATCGCTCTCTTTGTCTGATGCATTATATCACAAGAGCAGTCCATAGCCACAACATAACACTGCTCGATTGAAGTAAAGAGACAATGCAGGTTAAGAAAAAAACAGCCCATAACTTGTTGATGCCTGATGTGTAGGCCTTTCCTAAAATGAAAACTTTACAAAGTATAAAACTTCAACTTCACATGCATGTTTTAATAGACTAGCATAATATGGAACTGTCATTAGGTCTATGCCTTTTGCCTTAATTAAATATATGCATAAACTTTTACAGAATTGAAGAAAAATCTTACATAAATTGAATCAGTTTTAAACTTGGTTATATCTTACATCTAGCAGCATTTAACATACTTCTCTGTGTACAAAGATCAAACATAAAAACGTAGTTTCTTTAGACTGTGTGCCGTCATAGTCCTATTTTAATGTAGAAAAGAAATGCTACTGATTTATACGTGTGATTTTGAAATACAACAAAAATTTAAAAACAAGAGAGAACAAGTTTATGTTCTTCGTAAAGAAGACATAATTTCTGTATTTAAAATTCTCAGGTATTAATTATAAAATGATAACACTTTACAGCCAATTTCAAGCTGTAAGCTTGGTGAGTCCTGACACAAGTCAAGTGTAATGGGGCTTTTTCACTACATTGGCTCAACTCAACTCACCTTGACTTGGTTATTTTAGGGATCGTGCTTAAAGCCTGGCACAATTTTTTGTACCTTCTGGCAAGGTTCAAAGCAAGCTGAGCTGAGACTAAAATGTGATGTGAAGGCCACTGGATGGTTGGAGAATGTTTTGAGTATTGCCACAACAACATATGGGCATTCAACGTGATTCACATTGACGGTTCACTAGATATGTAGCACCAGTAAAACCATTGTATTCCTTTGTACCAGTGTGTCTGCAGTGGGTCTATCTCTGCCACTGCATGACATGGTTTTTCTGAATTTTGATGGAGCATGTATACAGATAAAGAGATTTTCAACTTTTCAGCTTGAGACGTAGAGTTACAGTTGTTGTTAATGTAATTTTGTATTTTGCATGTGTGTGTGTTGAAAACTTCATGAAGCCAAAACCTCCGCTATTCTAACATTTCCTCTCTCCCTGTCAAACAGCATAGCAATGTTGAGAGAGATGTGTAAATCATTTTTTTTCCACTGACTGCATTTGGCTGTATGTATATGGGTGTGGACTGTCTCTACACGAACCCCCTGCACTTATTTCTTAAAGCTTTTTCATCTTAGGAAAGTGAAAAGCATGTTTTATGCTGAAGATCTTAAATAAGGAACCAGTCCAGCTCCTTTATCTTACTGCTCTTACATATTTATAAAGGGCAGCAGTTCACAGATAGTAATAAACTAGATTTCCAGTGAAGCAAACTATACATTGTTGAAACTATCACCACACTGGTTACAGGAGGTGCTGTCTTCTTAAAATGACCACAGTCACACAAGGCTGATGACCACTCTCATTAACACTCTCACTTTACTATAATCCCAGCAGCACCACACCAAAAATGTACACATTTAGTTTGATTAGGTTTTAGTTTATTTTTGTAAACTTTACAGTGTTTATGACAAACAAAATGTGCACATTATATACATTTAGATCAAATGCTTATTTCTAAACACCAAAGACCACCCTGATTCAAATAAATGCCTTGGTCAAGACCTGAGATCACCCATATGCAGCAGCCAGCTTGATGGAAAAATAATTTTGTCATGCATGGAGTCTCTGTGTGAGTAGGGGGTAAATTTGGAATGTAAACACAAGATTTCAACCAAAATAGTCAGCATTCAGGTACAACTTTTAAACTTATACAGGTTGAAATATTTCAAGTAATAATACTCCGGCTGTTTTGTGGATTCTGTAGAGTGAAGACTTAACTGCGTGGGGCGTCCATGCCATAGTCTTGAAATTGTTCCACCATCAGTCAGAAGATCGTGGGTCCAAGACCAGGTCTGACGGTCACATGTTGATCCTCAGGCAAAACCAAGGCACTGGACCTCAAGTTCCTCCCACTGCTTCATCAATGTTGTGTAGACAAGTATTAAAACATGCATGTGGTGCTGATGGATAACTCACACAGAAACTTCCTCAATCAGTGAGTGAATGATCATACTTCTTCAGGGACGTGCAAAGACATTAGGAGGGGCAGGTGCTCAAAGTTAAAAAGGGGGCACATGGAGCACAAATTTGAAATGCCATACAGAAAGTACAAACCTTACAATATAACAGGTTGAATTGTAGCAACCCATATTCATAATGAATGTAACAGAATTACAGCGTACCATATCATTGTCCAACACCTCACAGGGCTGCCAACTTTTCAAAAAACCTTGGAGTGAGATTTTGTGAAGCCAACCAAAATGTTGCCGTATACACAGCAGGACAACATTCGACACAGAATGTCTCATTTTGTGTAGGTTTAGTCATACTATATAGCACTCAGAAGTAACAAAATAGTGCAAGTGCAATTAACTCAGGTACAGGTTAAAAATAAAATAAAAATAAATGCTATATATTTTGCTGTCTGACACTTCCCTCAAATGACCTAGTGATATTAAACAATCACTGTAATCATGTCATTGCTTCTTGTAAGTCTATAACCTTCCTGTCGACAGGTCTGTTTATGCACAACCAGCAATTCCAAGACCAGTATTTTGCTCACCAAAAACACCGGTCTGATCACCACTACAGCAGCTTTACAAGAACTGAAAGCTCAATACAAGTTCTAAAACGAGAAGAAATACTTTAATGAATAACCAAACTAAATCAAACTATACTTCATGTTTTTATCAATGTTTTTATCAAACTGTCATCAAGCAGCATCAAAACAAAATCTGAATATGTTACAAAACTTAAAAATGCAAAAACCTATACACAATTAACCCCTTAAAGCCTGGTGTATCATATTTGATACATACTTTTATGATAACTTTATCTTGTCAATATGATCAACAAATACTTAAAAAAAAGTCTGAATACAATGAGAAATGATAAAAATGTCCTCAGGTGGATTATCAGTTGCCAACAACATCTAATGTATCAAATGAGATATAAAAAATATTTATATGTTAAATTTAATGGAAATTTTGATTTGTTGGATTGAAGTCGAAAGTGAAATAAACATTTCAGCTCCAAAAAATACAATGTTCTGGCTATTATTTGTGCATTCAGGCTTTAAAAGGTTAAATTATGAAGTGCAATTGAATATGCATAATTAACCTAGATTTAATTTTCCTTTAGTACATGAAAAATTTTTTGGTATCAATGTGTAGGCTACAAGTCCACAACACTATGAACTATCCAGAACAAAAGCATCTGACTTGAAAATTAATGTAAACAGTGGTGATTTTCATTGGAGGACAATAAGGAGTGGAAATTAACAGTCAGAATGTCATGAGAAACTGGATCTGCTCAAGTTAACATCTAAGTCAAAGTTATCACTACTTTATTTTTAAATCAATAAATCTATAATAGATCATCAAACTCAAAGTAATAATAGCCTACAAAACTGAATTTTTAAGTCTGAACAGGAATATCTCAGCAGAGAAATCTAAAACAGTGTAATATTTGTGTGTACTCTGGTTTATTCTAGTGGGTATAGTCTGAGTACTCTGATAGATGTTGGTCCTCTTAGGGCCTTCATACACTTAAGACATTTTTGCCACATTTCACCATCAACTGAAAACAGCTCTGCGACCCACTTCTGGGCCTCAACCCGCAGGTTGAGAACCGCTGCACTAGTAGACTGTATCTGAAGCTTGATCCCTCAAAGATTGTTTTTATATCATGGACAATAAGTGATGCAGGATACCTCAGGATGAATTTATCATTTAGAAAACAGTGAGTGAGTGAAACAGAGGGTCAGAGCTGGACTGATGAAGAATGTTGAGCTTAGATTCATCAAGGCTGACTAGTCATTTTTAAGTCTGTGTTCACTTTAACTGTGCACGAGCTATCAAGACACCGTTTGAATTGTAAAATCACTCAAAGTAACTGATGATCCCTCACTGTCCCTGCGATGCGCGTCTGTCTGCGTCTTCACGCTCTCCGGCACACGGAAGAGCGCGCGCCCAAAGATGCTTGCAGAGCGGTTCAGGAGGCATTTAGATCAAATGTTCACGTGCATCGGCTGCACTGCAAAATGGCATTACTGACAGACAACAACGGTAACAGCCACACTTCAAATGGAAAATATCAGGCCTGTAGTCCACAGAGCAGATCGTGGCTGCATCGGACAGCAGAGAATGCACCCCCTTCCGCAAAATGGGGCCCCCATGGATCGTGGGGCCCTATGCACAGCGCGTGTTTTGCGTATAGGGAGGGGCGGCGCTGTTCTCAACAACTTACTTTACTCAACTCACTCAGTCGTCTGACTCTGCACACACACACGACATGAGACAGACTAGAGGATGCTTATTGCTCACTTCACTTCAGTCATCTTGCAGGAATACACCGTGCACAAACGATACCGCTGCAAAACCTACTCACCTTTTTCAGTTGATTCCTCAGTCGGTCGGCACTCGGCGGCAGCAGCTACAGCTAGCGCGGCGCTTAGCTAAATGGTCAGGGCAGGTCAGGTCAGGGCAGGTCGTGGATCACGTGACCGACCAAGCAAAATCTAATTAATTTTTTTTAATTTAATTTTATTTTATTTTATTTTATTTTATATTATTTTTGGGCGACACAGACAGACTTTCTCACACACACACTTACAAAAGAAAAAAACATGAAAATATCAATTTGACAAAAGGGCACTTTGGTCATCAAGGGGCAAAGGGGCAGGTGCTCCAGCACCCTCCGCCCCTCCGTCTGCACGTGCCTGCTGTTAGGCATTGGCAGAGAGGTTTCAGCAATTTTTTCATGGGCGCAACTCACATACTCAGCTCTGCTGGGCATATTCCTTACAAATGTGGCACCATTTAAAGGAGAAATATATGGCTGTTATAGCAGCACACAAAGGTAGGACCTTACCTCTTAAACATATCAAGAAGTTGTCCTTTAGGTAATTCCTGTTGGATACAATATTTTCACAGTTTACTTACCTTTGTTTTGTTGGGTTAAAGACAAAATACCACAGAGAGTAGTTCAGGGGGAAATGGAGAGAAATAAAGCTTATCTTAGAATGTGACTAACCTGTTGTAGATCAGTATCAGTAAGAGGGAAAAGTAATCTTATTTAAAAGTAAAATCATTAGTTACTTTTTATTCTAAGTTATAATTATGTACTTTATTTTTAGAGAAGAAATGATTATAGAAGCACTTGTTGAAGTACCTGAGCAATTCAGCCAATTCTGGTTATAAAATAACAGGGTTAATACAGCATAATTTTACTGAATACAGACCTGTGAAAAATAATTAAATTACTGTATAAAACAAGTTTCTTAGAAGCTTCTAGCTCTTTCTATCAACTGTTGAATGTGCAGGCTTGTATAACATTTTGGTAAAATAACCATACATTGCATAATAAAGTAATTCTATTTTCTAAGGTAATTATAAAATAACACAGTTAATTTTTTATAATAGGGGTATTATAGAGTATAAAAAATAATTCAGATTACACATCTATTTCCTTTTTTGAATTTTCATAAAGGATATGGCAACAAAAAGAACACAAGTTTATACTTGTGTGTTTTTCTGGGCAATGTACTTTCTAGGATAAAAACATCCAACTACTGATTATAATAGATCTAAAAAAAATCTAAGTAACTATATTTCAACCAGGCTAATTTTTTAAATGTTTTCTTAAAGAGAATTCCACCAAATTCTGACATGTTAAAAAAAAAAAAAGATAATTAACCCAAATAATTAAGTCACAGTTTTTTCCACTGTCACCACATGAAACCATTTGGATTTTGATACAAATAATTCATAACCATTGAACGTTATTATTTAGTCACATGACCATGGGGACTGACCCAAAACATGCTGTTTATTTTCTAGTCTCAGCCAGCAGATGGTGCAGAAACCTAAATGAAGTGCAGCCAGGGAGTTCTTGTCTGCTTCGTGCAGATGTTGAGAATCCACATGCTTTTGGTAAAAGGCAACACAATAAAAAGACCATGAGGTTAGGTGAAAATATTTATTGCATTCATTAGTACCATTTTCTTTTCCCCGACTTATTTTTAGATAAATATGAACAGGCATGTCAGTGAACTAAAGCCTCATTAAGGCACCAACACTGTCAACTCAACTCTTCATACAAACTTTATCAGAAAAGACGAACATGTGGTCAAACAGGACAGAAATCAGTTCTTTCACATTTAAGGGGGTACAAGATCGCGGTTCGTGAACTTCTGCAACTCTGAGACAATTTTTCCAAGAGCTTGCATTACATAACACACAGTACCCTATAAAATCAATAATGCATTTCTGCTTTTTTTTTGTTTGTTTTTTTAAAGAAAAGGCTTACATGCACACACTCACAGACACCAACAGACAGAACAGAGTGTACCCAGTGAACACTCTGTTCCCTCAGCTCCATACGCACCAAGCAGACTCAGAGCACAGAACCAGATGCTCATCTTCACATATGCTTACTCTTAGTGACAGCCTGATCTTATAGTTCTCCTGAATGCACTCTGTATCAGCAGCTGTTCCCTGAGCAGCTCTTTATGGGATATGCAGAAACTGTTTTTTAGTGATTCGGCAACTTATTATGCAGTAATGCCCTGCCTGTGTAAATATGTCCTTTTATACTATCACAACATGATACATGAATGTATGAAACTTCAATGTCAAATGTGTCCCTTAAATGTCTTATTCTCACCTCATGAGACATTATTAGTTACATTACTCATGTTTCTTGTCCTGTTTCCAGCTGGCCTGTGTTCCTAGCCATGAGGGGACCTGTTTGTAGCTCCAGATGTGACTCCGGCAGCTGTGTAAAGTCAAACCAGCTCTGTGACCCAGTAATTACTACAATCTTGGAACACCTAAGATTTAAGTTAATAGTACAATCACTGTAAAACTGAGTCAACAGAACTTGCATGAATACATAACAAACTAGTTTGTCCTTTTCCTGTTTGGCATAAAAAATGATGTAATGCAGGAAACAGAGAACATATTCACATCTGGAATGAAAGAAAAACGGAGAACATTACAAGTGTGGTGACATTTCTGTAAGATTCTGAAATTTAATCTATCATTAAATCATCATGATTACTCTATGGTTATTTCAGTTTCTGGTTGTTTGGACTCTTAAAGGGATAGTTCAGGATTTTTGAAGTGGGGCTGTAGGAGGCATGTGTCAATATCAATAACGTAAACCACAGTGCCAGAGACTTTCTCTAATTAAGTACAGAGACAACTAACACCAAAGCTAGAGCTATACACTGCTGTAGATGGGGCAGACAACTCTGTGTAACTTAAAGAATTTCAGGTGAAAACAAACGCACACTTGACCTTTACAACATATTCCTTTTCCACTAGCTAGCGTCTGTGTTTTGGGACTACTTCAGCACACAGCAAAGCTTACATGTCATACTGCTAGAAATATACTGATCCACACGAACTTTCTTCGTGCCGAGTACACTAATACAGGGTTCCCACTCTTTTCTAGAAATCATTTTCCAGGACCCCCCACCCCAACACACACACACACACACACACACACACACACACACTCACACACATACGCGCGCCCTTTGCAGTGTTCATTTCTACAGTTGTACCTCACATTTTGTACAATTACCCAGATTGCTATGTTTATGCCTCTTCCACCCAAGAGATTTGATTTACAAGAAGTGCCGTCTATGGCTGTAACAAATCTATGAAATATCAGACATTCTGTGACAATCTTAGAAATTATGACAAATTTGTCACAGAATAGGGCAATGACACCCACAGATTCCAGTGTTACATAACCAACTGAAGTTACAATATTGGTGTGGGCAATTCTCAGGTTAATCTAGCCCTCTAAAAAACAAGATTAAAGGTTGATGACCAATATCTCTAGCAAGCTCCACCGTATAATATTGAACTTGAACATTGTCTGTTAGCTATCTCTTAATTCTGGCTTTTATGTATTGTCTTACTATTATAAATTTATGGTTTAAACATATTTTTTATCTTTATTTACTCTGCTTTTTTAATAAATATATTTTGTTGATTTACTGTTTAAGTAGTGTAAATTTTATTTTGCCATTTTTTAATATTTCGTTTTGACACCATTGTTTTGAGTTTTTATATTTTGTTCCCTAACTTGCATTATTTTATCTACTCATACTTTATGGCTAAGTGTGCATTAGTTAGCAAGTACATTTTTACTTCATTTCCTATGTGTGATTTTTGTTCACTAACAAGGTAGAAGGAAGATAAATAATTTTCCAGGGCAATTCAAGCTTTCCAGGACATTTTACTTTTTTCCTCGTTTTCCATATGTTTTCCATGACAAAAAATTGGTCAATCATTTTCCAGGTTTTCCAGGACATGTGGGAACCCTGTATTAGCACTGCATCCCAAGGAAAGAATTAAATGCACAAATATTCATCAGTAATTAGACTGACCAAGCACAGTGATGCTGACACAGAAATATAGAGACACAAAACCTACTTGTAGCTTGGTGGTCTATGTGTAACATGTCTTCCTCCACTGCCAGTGTATCAATCAGCTGTTAAAGTCTGCAGGCTCCAAAATAGGAAACAGCCGTTATGTACCAAACAAAATAAATGGGTGATTTTTGCCCTGTTATAATCCCTTTTTACTTTAGATACACAAGGATACTTTAACGCTTAAGTGTACACACAGCAAAAAACTCTGCTGCTGGACACCAAGTGGATTTAAATAAGCAATTGCAGTAACTTCTAATGGACCTGGAGGACAGGAAATATCACCTGTTGATGCAAGTGTGCATATCATGAGCTCATGTTTTACACACCTGCAACTCGGTGAGATACGAGTGTAACTTGGTAAAAACACTTTGGGATGTTTCTGGAATAAAAAGATACAAGCAGATTATTCTTAAACCTGCACTCGCAGCTGTTATCACACAGAGCCTTGCTGCTTTAATAAACACTTTTATGTGTGCAGACCCAATTTAAAGTCTCACAAATTAAAGCAAAAAAACAGAAGAACTGAATGAAAGTTTATCTTCAAAGTAAGTATTCAGCTTACACTGATTGTTTATTGTATTGAGCCGTGTTTCCAATGATATGTTACCTTGAAAAAAACACTGCTTGTTGTTGAGGAGGAAAACTGAGTGAGAACAGACCTTGTCAACATTAAACTGTGCTTGGTCAGCCTAATTATCTCTTAACATTAAATCTAAATGATATGTATTTGGCCTTGTTCTAAATGAACATACAAAAAAATAATTCACTAATAAGATTAACAGATATCTCTCACTGTAAGCAGACAAGAGCTGGTGTTACACATCTCTCTGGATTTATCTTAAGGATCTTGAGGCTGTGGCAGATACACATCACGTCTGGGCAAGACCTGTTTCTATTCCCTGGTTTCAAAGAAGGCCTGTTCTGGTGGGGAGGAGCACTGTGTGTTTTGAAAGGAAAACACACTCATTGGGCATGTGGCATGGACATGCTTGCTGTCTTGTCTGTGTGACCGTGGCAGAACCTTGCTTTATTCAGGAAACATCGTGGCAACTACCAGTAAATTTAGGCCCAAGGAACCCTTTTTTTGTCCTCTCTCTCTTAGGTGAGCATACTTTCACTGCCTTATACTGTAGTGCTGATCCTTTCAGGGGCATGGGCCTCTCTAACAAGGATCTATATAGACCCACTGACATGTGGACTCCAACAGATCCTGCTTTTGCTGCAGGAAACCTGTTGAATAAACCTGAATAGACGTTGCAGTGTGACATCCTACCATTGCTTCATTGTCAGTTTAAGCCTATTGGCTTGGACGAGTCAGCCCAGTGCAAGTCAGAGACAGTAGATTACATGCAGAGTTATTGGCAATTCAGCACTGAGTAGTGGTGAACTAACCAATTACCAATGAGATGACCTGTCAACCAATCAGAGTGGACTGAGCCCACATGAGAAACCAGGCCTTTAAGGGGCAGGAAATCTAACAGAGCATCTCAGACTGACTGAGAATACAGCTGTGTCAGGGGTACTTTGATTCTAATTGGGGGTTTTATGTTTGTGAGAGTGAACATACCCTTGAAGTCTTTGAATTAAATATATAAGCCAGAGTTAAAGCAAAATATTGTCTGTGTAAGGTGATACTTCATGGTGCACAGCTTAGAAAATGTGCATCAAATAAAGTGGATTGATTGGCACAGCCAAAGAAAAAAAGTGTCAAATCCACACTTGTTACCAAAGACTGAAAAATCTGCTGAAACTCTTGTGTTGAATAAACAACTTTGCTGAAGATTATCTCAAGATTACTCAACTTAAACTGCTCAGAGGAACCTTGATTCAGATTTGTTTTGTGCAAAGGGAGAGCAGTGCATCCCTCCCACCCAAAATGCAGACATGATTTGGACAAATAAGCTTTCCTCTTGAATGCTTTTTGAGAAGAGCAGACATTATAGAAAACTCCTCAACAAATCTTGAGATGATTTAGTTCGTCCAATGCAGTAGATTTCCTTTAAACCCTCCTGTTTGTAACCCAAATATTTGCTTGTGTGGCCACAGAAATTGGGCCTGTGGTTTCCCTACAAATGAACAAATAAAATAAAGACTGGGTTTGTTGGTCCAAAGACTGATCATCTTTTACAAGTTATTCCAGCAGAAGATGCTCCAGTGATGATGAGGATTAAGACATCCTCTGTCAAGTGGACACAGTATCACGTTATCTGTCCAGTGCTTTTGCTATTTTATTATGCTGAGTAGTGCTTAACTCTACCTGTCGAATATAAAAATGTCCCTTTGCATTAGTCTGTCCCCTAAATATATTTGTCGAGAAACTTTACTAATTTTGTCCCATTAGTCTTATTTTTTCAAGGTCTTGAGAGAAGCTGCTGGATGAGCAACTGTTAGTTAATTTATGGGTGCTCAGCTTGTTTTTAGATTAGTATTCCTTCATTCTTCACTGAGATGAAAAAGCTATCCTGCTGCTTTTAACCTGAAAATAAATATAGTAAAGCAATTTCAAGTTAAAAATCAAAATTTCTCTTACACCCCATAGGGCTCAGGGTCAGCAATCCAAGCTGGTTCTAACTCTGGCCCCTGAACTGAATCTGGCCCCTCACACTTGTACTAAAGTAAACAGAAACCCTTAAAAAGACAGCTGGATATGTTTCAATATCTGAAGTCAGCTCCCAAGAAAATCTGAGATTATTTACAGATTGAGACTGCAGGTGGAAACTGACAAAATCTTGTTTATGTATCTGCCATTACTGATTCTACAAATTGATCCAGTTCTTTATACGTTTACCTATCAATTCCTGTAGATTTCAACATCTATATCAGTACACCTGCATAGATTTATATATTAATGCCCTGCTGTTATTAAGACTAAGATTAAGTTTCAGCATATGGCTGGTGTTACCTCCCATGCTTGAAATCACACAGCAACAGACAATGTACACTGCAAATTGACCTTTCAGCTTGATTTTGTGTCAATCCAAGCCACACTTTAGATGCTGGTCTCCTGTTCACTTACTCTCTTGACTCTTTTTTGTTGTTTGTACTGACTGTCTCTCAAGAGGGCCTGATCTCAATGATTTGCAAGGTATGTGAAGAACTACGTTTGGATAATTGGTAACAAAATTGTTTAGCAAAAAGTCATACGATATTGACTTCTCAAACTTATTGTAACTGATTTTTAACAAAAAACAGTTTTTGACTTCCACCCCTTGAAGACACGAGACTGTTGAGGGCTAATGTTGGATTTTTGTTTAGTTCTGAACTGATAAAAATAAACAGAACTAAAAACAAAAACAGCCCAACCCAATCAGATGTGTTTGATCAAAATCTGAGTCAAGTCAGGTCCCATATTTGCCACAATGCAACTTGACAGCATGCCAGTGTTGGGCAATAACACTCATCATGAAAATATAAAAAAGAGTGTCTTTTAGTTTCTCCGTCATGTTTTAAATGCTGCCTTGTTGCTCTGTTTTAGTTGGAAGCCAACTGAACTGATATGGTTCCCGTGGTACAAGGAGGTCTATGTCCAGGCTTTTCTGCTCTTTTTCACTGTATACTATCCGGTACCCCAGCAGGGACATGGCTGCTTTACACACTTCCTGTACACGTTTGACTTTGTTGTGTGGGAGTACACTACGCCATGCCTGGGAGACATCAGCAGCATTTCTTGATGTAATTTTGAAGGCTTCTTTTTTGGTACCCTTGCCTTTTCCGTGGGTCACACTGTAGATCCATTCCTCCAACTCTTTGGTCATTTCCAGACCAACAAAGTCATAAATGTCTTTTATCTCCTTCTGTGGGTTGCGGGCAACATCCTCATAACGTACCATTTTGTAGCGGCCTTCAAGAAAAGATGGAGGCTTTAGGATGGCTCTCTCATTGATGCGCACATGGCTGCGGCAGATCTCCTGCATGACTTGATACTGCACCTCTGCGGCAGGAACATTTCTTTGTTCTAACACAATAGTATTATCTTTCATGAGAGCTTTTACTGATTCCTCTCGAGACCGTAAAACAGCACGGGGGTCCCTGACCAAGTGAATGATGCGAAGATCCAGACTTGGGTCCTGTAAGAGTGGGTAGAGGGATTCCAGTTCAAAAAATCTGACTTCTTTCAACACCACGTGGCTGTAGGTACTGCAGGCATCCTGTGCCCTCTGCAGGCCCTGTGCATCACATACCTCTTTACACCAAGTCTGGTTGCTGAACTGGCTGCGTGGTGTGAGAGGACAGGCTGGTGGAGAGCACAAGGCTCGACTGTGAGACCACATAAACAAGGCGGACACATTGTGATTCTCAGGCAGGTAAGCCTCCATCACAGAAAGGTCACATTGGAATACGCTTCGTAACAAATCCCTCACTGCCATCCGCACCATCCGTGCCCCCGGTTTCTGCAGTCTGGTCCACACATGCCACGCAGGCTCCATGAGGTAGAACACAGACGGGTGCTGACTAAACACCTGACCCAGGAAGGACGAGCCTGATCGCCATGAGGACAGCAGCAGAACATGAACTTTGCCATTTGAGGGTGGAGGACTGCAGGGATTCAGCTCCATGTACCAGCCACAGAAGAGGACCACTGCTGCCCCCTGCAGTATGACCAGGAAAATCATGGTAGTGAGGTTCACTCTGCAGCGTGGCATGTTGACTCTGGATCACCGTTGGTATTTAGGGGTATCTCTCTCCTTTTTGTTTTTTATCCTGCACAGGAGACAGAATGGGGTGGAGTGGGGGAACTGAAGTGATGCAAAGAGGACAAAAAGCAAAAGGAAGAGGGGAAAAGAAAAAAACATAATTTAAACAATGGAATAAACATAGAACTGTCAACATCTGACCATTGCCTTTCCGGAAAAGATGGACAACCAAGTACTATCAATACTGGTTATACTATTACTGCTTAATTATTAAATTATAAATTTAAGCGTGAAGAGTTGCATTTTTGTTTATCTTAATGCACCATGGAGTGAAAATGCTAAAACAAAACAGCTAGCTCTTTGTATGGTTTGTTCTTAACCTTTTACTGTTAATGCAAGTTTATTTAAAGCTTTTTAAAAAAGTAAGTTGAAGAAATTCAGTGTGAGACACACCAGTTCCCCTAACAGTCAACCCAGTCTACAGGAATTTGTCCACAACAAGGTAAATAGGTAAAAGAGCAAAATTGAACTATCTCCTCTTTATTGAGAGTCCAGGATTACTGTTGACAGAGAGGATCTATGCAACCCTACTATAATCTGTTGAGCTGATTGAACAAGTCCTGACATGAGCTGCTCACCCTGCGGCCCTCAGGACCCAAAGGTAAACAGCAGACATCATGACAGATACTTTCCTTTTTCCCTTAGTCCTTCTCTACTGAACGTTCAGGTACTGCAGGCAGAAGAACACATACGTGATGTGCCAAAGTAGTGAAACAACAACAGGGCTTGCTAGCGGCACGTTTTCCTTTTGCTTGTTGTTTGTTGTTTTCTTAAAAATTAGACATGTGGAGCAAACCCCATCAATCTGATGCAATATAAAGTATAGCTTTAGCTCCTGCACACCTGGTTCTTTCTTATTTTAAAAAAAGGGGGCGCTAACTCACATCTTCTGTGACTATAATACTGATCATCAAGTACCTCATACAACCTACTTTCAAAAAATATTGAGCTCTCCCTTAAATGCACAAGCACAGACTTTAACCGTCAGATGTTAAATTATTACATAACCATATGTAGGTATTAAGAAATGAATTAAAATTTATCCTAACAATTCTCTACAAGAATTTCAACATAAGATTGATACTTTCAATAAGTGGAACCTAAAATAAAGTTTGAAAATATTTTTAACCTGCTGATTTGATTAGAGGAAGATATTTTTTCTACAGCATAGGATGTTGGTGCTACTCCCGCTAAAGTAGCAGTCATTAGCCCAATTCATATTGCTGTTTCAAGCCACAATATTTATTCCCCTGTGAAAGATATATCACTGAATTAATGGTGACAGGGCTTCCTTAAGACACTGTTGCAGAAACACAATGTAAAAAGGGCTTTTGATTTTGTTTTTCTCAAGTCAGGTCAAATAAAAAGGTAAAGCCTTTAGCTTTAATATGATACCAATGTGCTTGGAGTTTATGTTCATTCCTGCAAGAACTGATGTATGTTTGTGGACCAGATGAAATGATGCTAAGCTATATCACAGAACCTGTTAGGTGTATTTATGAGACCCAGGGTTCCTCGACCCAGCGTGGTGACTCACAGGCGCACACGAAGCAAAGCCAACACAGAGACATCTAATGTAAGGCAGCTAGTATGTTCAAAACTAAATGCAATTCACAAGCACGTATTGTATGATTGACGTTGTATCAAATGCTTCAATATTTTACTGGGAATCGCTGTATCTGTAATGAGCAGTGCTTTGGCATCATCGTATCAAAAGTTAACTCCACATTTCTCTATAACCACATCAAACATCACATAAAAATCCATGTAAACACCCACGCGGACACACATACATCCAATTCCTTCACCTCAGTCTGTGAACTACCTGGCAAGCTGCACCAGCAAAGTGCTGTCTACTCATGCCCCCTCCCCACTGTTGGTGTGACTGGATTACAACTAAGCATCAGTAAAAATAATGGACAATTAAAATTTTTAAGATAAAATTCCTTGATGGGAAATCATTGATTTTATACAAAGTAACAACTGTTGAAATATCTAAAAGCCCAACTCACATGTAAAGATTACAGCAACAGAGATGTGAACACGCATGTACATACACTTTTTATTGCAAAAACTATGAATTATTATACTGAGAAGGAGACAGTTTACGTTGTGTCAGCAGCAACTAGAAATATGTATCTTCATCTACCCCTTGGAGATACATGTATTGAAACAGATTTAAAGAATTTGAATGCTGACACCCAATACTCTTACAGCAATTGTAAAACACAATTTGGAAAATATCACCCATTGTGCATTTCAAAAGAAAGACGCAGAAGCCAAACTACATGATGTAGCGCACATTTAAATTTTAAATTACTTCTTAGATCTACAAAGACCTAAAAATTTAAGTGTCTTGAGTTGTAAGATCCCTCAAACCTTGCCCTTACTTTTTTTAATGAAAGGACAAAAATTGTCGGGACTTCTGTAAAAGGTGTCGACAACGTCCATAACTTAAGTGTATCTTGATACATTTCGTATTTTGGCCTCTGTACCACCATATACTTCATATTGTGAGGTTGCTGGACATACCCAACCCTACCGGGAACCAAGGTCAATTTCTAAACCTTAAATTTTTATTGCTGTGGAAAACAAATCAAGCATCATAAACATCATAACATATCTGTAAGTCCTGCTTTGAAAATACATAAACTCCAACTACTTATTTAATTCAGATAAACTCTTGCGTTAATATTGAGGGCAGACTGATCTTCTCATCTGTTTTCATTCAAACTGATCCTGTTATTTCCACCAAATAACTTTACTTAAGAGTTTAGAGATATCTATATTTTATAAAAAACTCTGACATGTACAACAACATTTTAATCAGTTGTACACAGAAGCAATAGCCAGATTTTGTAGTACCATCTTGGAAGAGAGAGGCTTTTGTTCTTTTTAGGCCAGTAATGCAGCAGCACCTGCACTGTTAGACTTGGGTGCTTGGGGTTGGACCCAAAAGCTCCATGTGTTTCTTTTCTGTTAAGAAAAGAAGCATGAGAGGGTTTTGAGTATATCTTCTGTAAAATGTGTCTGTGTATTTGTCTCCCATGGGACAGCTTTTGTGAAAAGCAATAAAAAATATTATTGCTGGTTAAAGAAGCAGATGAACAGCCATTTTCCATAGAGCATACAGGAAAGCATAGCTGCTTGCAATGTTCTGATGTTTTGATGAAGTAACACCATCCCAATAATCTCAGGGTTGTTTCAGGATGTAATGCAGCTGCACTGAACATCTATGAATGTCAGTGGGACAGCATCAGTGGTCAGAGGAAAAAATAAACTACTCAGTCAGACAAGCAGTTTTCTTCAACAAACATGTCAAACAGCTGCTCACTATATAGACCCTCCAAATGGCTGCACTTCCCAGATATTATGTTATTGACGAAAGGCTAAATACTGATTATGATGAGCAGCACGTTAAAATCTGTTGAGCGTCACATAATCAATATTGTTTTTTTGTTTTAATAAGCACAAGGAGCCTGTGCTCTACTAAGAAAGGTGAAAGGCCAGTAGGACTACCCCCACCACAAAACACATTTTTTAGCCCCCATTCCTATGATCTTCCCTACTGACAGTATCAATGCCTAACCTACACCATGAGCTTTTGTTACAACAACATCCTATGCTGCAGAAAAAACTTCTCTTCTAATCAAATCAGCTTTTTACAACCACAACCTCAGCCCAATTCACACTTGCAACATTTATGACCCTGTGACATGTAACCTTGATTGGGAACGTCATGGAGACATAATGATGGGAACAAGTAAGTCCCCCATTTGTTCCGTCTCCAGAGGTAACAGAGTCATGATACTGGAGAGAGGGCAGTAAAACACTCAGCGGTAGATAGGAGCATTGCAAGTGAGCTACTCTGTCTTTGTGTATATGTGAGGGCACCAGAACAAGATAAGTCCTGTAACATCTAAAAAGATTAAGGATTTCTCTCACTGTTAGATTTACTGGGCTTTTCTATTTAGGGTTTGCACTCAACTCAGTTTGACTCTGTGCAGTTACGATACTGTTTTCCATCACAGCATGTACTTTATTAGTTCCTCTTGGGGTATCTGGGTTGAGTGTGAAACTATTGTGACATACCACTGTTAGTGGTAGTACTGTAATAGACAATCTTTGTGCTAAGCATTAGGACTGCCATCTAATTTTTGAATCAACAATGACTTTATAAATGTAGTCTTACCCTGTATCTTGAAAATGTACTGAGAACCATCAAAAACATCCCAACCCTAACATTTGCTTCATCAACGGTCTTTGCGTTGCCATATCAGTAATGGACACTGAAGAGGTGAAACACAGGATGAAGCTCCCTCCCCTAATCGAAAATGTGACTCTATCGTCATCCCCCTGAATTATCTATGATTGCAGTGCAAGTTCTTGAAAACAGCCATGACAGAGCCTATGTGATAAGGCACAAACTTCACTTGAAGTATTCATGAAAGATGAAAAAAAGGCTTGTTTTGGTTTTGCAGGAGGCACCAACACTGTGGATATGTGGCTGTGTAAATTTGATTTAATTTACATTTGAATCTGTATAACTATAGATTAAATCAATAACAGAAGTAGCTGACATGATCTGCTGATTCATCAACTGCCTTTTATTAAGACAAAATTTAAGTTTTGCAACTAATATAATTTATTAGCCACTTAATTAGGTACATCCACTGCTTGATAGCTCACACAGCTAATCAGCCAATCACATGACAGCAACTCAAAGCATTTAAACATGCATGGCCTGAAGTTCAAACTAAGCATCAGGTTGGTTTCAAAGTGGAATGGCTGTTGGTGGCAGATGAGAACTTCAGAAACTGCCAATCTACTGGGATTTTCGAGCACAATCATCTCTACAGTTTACAGAGAATGGTCAGGGAGCATTTCCAGAGCAAACAGAACATTTTCATGTTTGTACACAGCAATGATGTATTTCGTGGGCTGAGCCTATCTGGTGGCACAAAGTTCGCATATCTTGCAGTAAGTACACATCGCGGGTATCTTGACCCACAGAATGCTTTCTATTGTGATTAAAGTATTTTGTCAGCAGAAGACAAGGTTGTCTTACTGTGACAAGCTAAGTTTTTAAGCCAAACTCTTTGGTGGCTAACTGGATTAACAATCAACTAAACACACAAAGTTCCAGTTGACAAACATCTTCATATATGTTGTAGTGAGTGGACCCCACTGATGACAACAGAAACTCTCAATGTACACAAGTTGTTGAAGCATACTCTTGCACTTTGCTGATCTGTGTAAGACATTGAATGCTGAGATTTATCAGATATTTTTTGTGTAAGAGGTCCCACATGATGCAGTGTGCCACTGGAAAATTATCCTGACTTCAGAGGGATGACTCAGTTGTTTTATTGCAATAAAGATGTAAAGCATCGAATGTCCTTATCTTGGAAAGCCAAACAAGTTTTGATGAAAATCTGAACAAAGAGACATTTATTATGAAACTGATCATCCTCAATATTTGCTACTGAGCTGGAAGTCACCTGTTGACACCATCTCCTTGAAACAATAACACTCAACATTAAATAAAAGTCAGCTCACTAAGACATAAGCTGTAAACATGTCAAACATCTACATACTTACAGTAAACCTAGCCTTTACAGCAACATAAGCACTAATTCAGTGTAAATTATTCTACTAAAGCTTTATGAATGCTATAACAACGCAAGTCACGACAAACAAGTTCTGCTTTTGGTATTGATGATGCCATAAATACCTGTGTTTTCCTTTGAGGAGTGTTGTTGGTGAAGGTGATTTAAAGAAATTACTTTTCACACTCCTATGCTGACATTTTGTGACAAATTTATAAACTTTTACTCATTTATTCTGTATTGTAAACAGCATCTCCATATTCACTGTGTGTGCATCTGCTGTGACATTACTGTATTCCTCTCCAAAATGGTCCATTCAGTTTTTTAAAAATAACTACAGAACATAATGCATTTTATTATATCTGGGTGTCAATCTGGGTTTTTGGCTTGGAACTGACCATTTTTACTACTCTCCACCAGATGGCTTCATTTCAGCCTTATTAGTATCAGTGTGAATATTTGACAGTGCCCAAAAATTAATAATGCATAAAAATCGATGTTGACTCAGATAATTGACATATCCCAGGCCATAATAATACAACACACAAAACAATACTTTGCATGTAGTGTACTGATTATAACTCTTTTTTTTAACATGGTGGCATCTTCTCAAAACCTATGATTGAAAGGGTTAAAATCTTTTTAAAAATTCATGAATGTTTGATGTCTATGATAAGAACTGATAACGGTTTAAAAATCAAGCCAAAAAAGTTTTGCATAATGTCAATATATAATATTTTGATTGCTACCTTATGAAAAGTGCATTGTTTGTGCATTTTTGTGCTTTGCAGGATGAGTGTGAGTATTTGACACAGAATTGAAAACAGCTAATTGACATATCAGGCTATCAGTCACTAAGCACATTTTTTGTGCTTAGTGACTGTGAATAACATAAGAGCCTGTCCCTACAGCACCTAGACTAGCTTTAATTATAAGAAGTGTTGGGAAAAAGGAGCCAAACACCCAGGTCCACAAACTAGACTGTGTGACAGCTTCTTTCCCCATGCCATCAGACTCCTAAATTCACAGTGACTGAGTTCACATTCATGCTCTGTCCCACACACACCCTCTCCTTCTCTCTCTCTTCTCATACACACATGCAGACAAACAGACATACACATTCAGTTTCCAACTAAATCATCACACTCCCTAGAAATTTGCACAACATGTAGAAAAGCTCCACTTTTTTTTATCATATGTAAAGTCATTTTTGTCTTTATGACGTCTATGTAGTCCTGTTACACTCTCTGTAGTTATTCAAGCAGCACCATGTAAGGACTGGGAGATCATCTGACTGTTTCCACACTCCCTCTGTCACTTTATTTTCACTTGCAAAACAATTAATCTTATTTGTACAACATATTTTTTATTTCAACTCTCATGTAATATAGCCCTGTGGGAAAACAATGTGTTCATCTACCTATGACTTGACTTTGTCCTCAGTCATGTATCATCAGTTATTGTTATATTGTTTGCTTGTCCCCCCCATCTCTCTGTTTTTCTCTTTCCATCTCACTCGAGTGTGCTCATTGTCCACAGCAGATGGCTGTTCACAAATATAAGTGTTTCAGACTTGTGCTCACTCTTGGTAAACTAGTGCGGGTTCCTATCAAAAAATAAAAGTTACAACAGTCAGGACCTGCTCTTTTAGTGAAGTGACCTGAGATAATTGATAGGATATGGAAGTATATAATTACATACTAAATCTAGTAATTTGATTGACTGAAAGATTAATTAAATTTTTATACTGACTGATGAACCAACAGACTGCTTGATTCATTAATAAATTTATGAACAGACTGAAGCAAACCCTCTTGACAATACCAAATACTGATATTGGCCATCATGGTGACAATACATATTTTTTTTCCCCTGAAACAGTCCTGGGAAGACAGGGGTTGTCTAATAAAGGCAGTCTAAATTGTTAAATGCAACAGCAGGGTAACTTTTGGTGAGTATGCCACCAATGGCCTGTCAAGCCTGTTACTCCCGCAGAGCCATGTGGAGACAAAGTCCACGTCCACAACAAAGTGTCTAAAATTGGTCAAGTTAAGTAAGTTAAGCTTTTGATACCAATTTTCAGACAGGGGTTACCCATGTAGGAATTATCTACATACAGACACCACCTAATATGAGCTGAAGGACAAGCTGCACACCTTTTCAATCAATCTTTGTGCAGAGCCAATTCATAACACTTGTTACGTTGGAGTTGTGCTGCCACAAACAGGAGCAGGGTGGGATGCTCTGTATACATTAAGACCAGAGAGGTGTGTGGATATGACAACTCAACTTGGTCCCACCTACTCAACTCCCAGCAGTGACTCCGCAGATATACCAACATTTATACATCATGTGACTGTTTGATTTAAACTGTACAACGAATGTCATTATGTTATTTGTTTTACATATTTTAGTTTACTGTCAAGATATATAACACATATAAGACATAATACAGAATAGACATGTAGATATCTGTGTAAATGTTTATGGTAATGTGATATATCTTAAAGTTGCTGAACAGTTGAGATTTCTTAGATCAACAATACATTAGATGGGTCAAAGACAAATAATCAATCATTCTTGCAAACTCATTACATAAGGGCATGTCTAAACCAGATTCTTTATTAGTTAAATTATTGTTACTGTGTATTGTTTACATCTTATTGTATAAATGACCATAAACAGCCATCTGTATAGAACAAAGCTATAAGTGTGTGTGTGGATAGATAGATAGATAGATAGATAGATAGATAGATGGAGGGGGGTTGTGGTTTTTAATGCCTCTTCATTACATAAAAGTAAAATACTTCTTTGTAAAACTTTTAAGTGTTATTCTTTCTGCCAGTGAGCATCACTGTAATATCGTTCATAGTCTTACATGGGCATAAGCCGACTATAGCCTAATGTTAACATCACAAACAACTATATGAATTTCAGCACATATTACCCAATATCTTATTTGAAAATACAGACTATTACAAAAAATAATAATAAATGGCCCAGCCCTCATCCGTACTCAGTACTAGCTGTACCAAAAAGGGGGTGTATTGGTGCCCCCTTTGTCTTCAGTCGGGTGCAGGCAAGAACGCGTTCATTTAACTTAGTTTGGATTATCAATGAATAGTTTCTGTAGCATTAGGACACAAAATAACTCTCAAAGTTTCAGTACATATAAGTGAAACTTCAGCCTGTTTAGTTCACCCGACGGAATAATTGGTGCGTTGTTCCCAAAGTGCGACAGCGGGCTCCTTCTCACCGGTCCCACGGAAACTAGCAACACAAATCACCAAGGTGAGCGGACAGAAATGGTCCTGGCTGAGGGGGAGAGGGGGTACTATGTGCATTTTAAAACCCTCACTGAAAAGAAATCTCTTACCTTTGGCTTTGTTTCCTGTCGTGTTGAATGCACTCGAAGTCAGTGCGAAGTGCTACATCTGTCCCAGGACCCCTCAGAGGTCTCCTCGCCTCTCCTCTTCGCAGCTCTCTGCTACCTCCACCACCGGGCTCTTATGTGCAAAGCCGTGTTTAGAGACGTGGCCAGAGGCTGTGCTGGGCTAGCTGGCAGGGGTCTGGGCGGGGCTGGTGATCACAGATAAGGAGGGTTATGGTGGGGGTGGGTGGAGGGGTCGGAGCAGGCGGGGACCTGGGCCAGCCAGCAGAGACAGAGACGCTGCACCGTGTGATATCAAGTTTCCCAACTGAGTCATTATTACACATAGAGCCAGAGGCAGAGGTAGACCTGCCCCCCAACTCCAAAATTAGTGTCCACTCCAGAGGTAAGGTTAAACTCAAGTGTTCACATTTTTTTAATGATTATTTCATGTAAAGGCCTTAAGATACAGATTCATGCAGATGTCAAGGTCTTAAAGTGGGCTTCTTAATCCAAGGCACAGCAAAGATCAAACCAAAATGTCAAGGCACACCGTAGTTAAATGGCCTCCTTACCATAAGATACAGTATCTGACTATTTTCTGTACTTTTTTTTTTTTTTAATTTTCTAACCTTATGAAAATCGACAAACAACTATATTTCTTATGAATCAATAAAAATTTAGCATCACATGTAAACACATCATGAAAACAATTCATTTGAATTCATGTATTTGTCATTTTTTATGTTCAAGTTGACATTGACATATCATACTGTGACCATTAGCTTATCAATTAAGAAAATTTGTTTTTACTCTATTTTAAACTGATTTTGACATTTGATTTATGTTTTTGACAAACAGGACCCAAAGTTATTCAAGCTGATAGTCAAAAGGTATGGCATTTTGTTTAAATTAATAATGAAAGATGATGCAGTTTGAGCTTGATAATAATTGAGTATGGATAAGGTCACACATTTTTTGCTTATCCAATATTGAAAAATGCTAAACAAGGTCTTTTTTTTAACCTCTATTCTACAAAGTTTTACAGGGACTTTATTAAAAATAAAATTACATGTGTACACAGAAATAAAAGCATACATATATATATATATATATATATATATATATATATATATATATATATATATATATATATATATATATATATATGCTTTGAAGGGATGGTTCTGTGTTTTCGTTTAAGGCTCAATTCTGATCAGCTCTGCCCCTGTAAGAGAACGACAGGCTAAGAGGTCAGACTCTGACCCAAGAGCTAAGTGCAATCTGATTTGATGAAGGGGAAAAGAAACAAAAAAATGCATTTAGGGAATTGCACATCCCACTGGACACATTTACTACACTTTTGTTTCACTGCTTTGACACACCACATAGGGCCTGATCTAATAAGATCCCAAGTAAGAGCGCTAAATTGCACATGCAAACAAAAAATTGCATGTGCTATTATTGGCCGGTTTCCAGCGTGTAACGGGTGCAAAAGAGGTACGGACTGCATTCTTTAAATGAGGCTTTTGCATGTGCTACCGGCAGTCACCATGGAGAGTTTGTGAGTGCAGAGTGGCTGTAAACGAAAAATGAAGTTTGAAACCATGGAGTTTGAGTTAAATAAACACACTGGTTAACTCCAGCAGAGATATCTCAGCATTGCCAGAAGAAACACCATTTGGGAGGCCATCTGTGAAAAGCACACAGCTCAAAACTGGCATTGCTGGATAGATGATATGTCTCTTCTGTTTTTATTTCTGACCAGAGGTTGTGGTAACCTTTTTTTGCTGTCTATCATTTTGACGGACAAAGTTGTTACTTTTCCCTCATGCTATATTTTTTCACGTCATTTTTAATTTTCCTTTTCTGATTCCAATTAAACATAATCTAAATGACAGCCTTCACATGGTTACACAGCTTCATCACCAGTAACCTCTCATGTGACGAGCAGTCTTACAGTTACACACACACAGACTGAGCATTTAATGTATTTTAACTGAAAATCTGCACAATCCATTTATCAGCTCTGAGTGACAAATAGAATGATTTTTTCAATTTTATTTATTACCTCCGCCAAGGGGGTTATGTTTTTGCTGGCGTTTATCTGTCTTTCTGTCTGTTTGTCTGTTTGTTTGTGTTCAAAATAACTTGAAAAGTTCTGAACGGATTTGGATGAAATTTTCAGGAATTGTCGGAAATGGGATATGGAAGAACTGATTAATTTTTGGGAGTGATCCGGATCACCGTCTGGATCAAGGAATTTTTTAAAGGATTCTTTAACATTGCCAGATAGGACCATTTTCGCCAAAGTGGACAGAAGCTGCTTGGCGGAGGTCTGCGCTCTCTGAGTGCTTTTCTAGTTTAACCTTTATTTAATCAGGTTTGTCCCATTGAGATCAACAGATCTCTTTTGCAAGGGAGACCTGAACAAGAATGGCAGCATCACACAGTTTCCTCAAACATTACACTCAGATTCTGGCTATGAAGAGGATCTTTTCTACATAGCTTAAATGACCTCCTCCACGATGTATTGCCAGCACAAAACAGAGAGGGTTTACTTTACGCGTGTGTCTGCATGAGTATGATGGCACACTGGATCGTCCCTCTTATTTCAGTCCATCATAATGGCAGACAGCCTCCAAATCTCTCCGTCATTCATCAAAAAATTTGGTAAATGACGGAAAATATTCGGTTAATGCTGTTTATTACAGTCCCAACATGTTGACACGCACACGGAAGATTCTCTCTCTCCGTCGTCAGCCCTCTGTGCGTAACACTGTGCCAATTTGCACCTGCCTTTCAAACGTGCTAAGTATAGACGCAGAAACACTGAGCGCAATCAGTTTCTGGTTTGAAAAATCACATTGTGGATCCTAAATGATTATATTTGCATCTCCACCACCCAGTATTTTGCTCCTTCTGATAATCTGCATATATTCTGCATATTCATGAAGGCAAACATGCTAAATGGATTGCACGTGCTATTTTGCTCATTTGACAGACGCAATCCTCGGTGCACCTTGTTAGTAGATCAGCTTTGGGCACACTATCAAGTTTGCACATGTTTTTATACACGCAGATCTTTAGTAGATCAGGCCCATAGTCTTTTGTCCTTCCACCTTGAGTGGAGAAGTACCTCAAATTACGAAGAAAAGTAAAGAGTAAATGTTTCCAGTGAAGTTACCTGTAAGAGCCAAAATATATTTGTTGAGGTTTTGTTATTTCTCACAAGTACGTCATCTCTGGGGATGGACACCTGGGTGTGGTTTTATGGTGCTTGGCAGGTTATTTTTGAAACACAGGTGCAGACAGAGACAATGGGGTTTTGAGAGAGCTCTGATAATTTTCTGTTGACCTTTTCACGCTTTTTTCTCCCGTCATTTCATCACTTCACCTTTTATTTGAATACAATAGTTTACACTGGATACAACAGACTGTACGTTTTCTTCTTTTTTAAATAACAAATTATCTTTAAACACCCAAGAGGACTGAGTGAGGTGATGAACAAGTCACAGATGCAAGAGCACTTAAAACTCCCAGCGGTCCTTTTTTTGTTGAAGGGAAGCAATCACTACATTACCATCACCAAATGTTGTTTTTTTGTTAACTTTTATATTCAGCCAAAATCAATTTAATCACCCTGATTAATTTAATCAATATTTGAAATAAAAACTAATTTAGGAAAAAAATGTAGCTAATGTCAGGCTACCATAGAGATACGAGATGGTGGAGTCATTTTAATGCCACCACCATTAAGTTCAAACTTTGATCTCACATGCTTATCTCTTATATAAAAGACTTTCTCTTTAACTAAAAGACATACCAAGTTAGGTCTCATAGCTATGCCTTTGTGAATAACACTGTTAAAAAGGATGACTTTTAATGTCCCTCACCAGTGCCATTGTGTTAGTTGGCAGTTTGTTTGCAACCATCCCTTTTACAATGCAGTAAGAAGCTTGTGCTCAGCTCTGGCTTTGACCTTTTGCCTTAATGTGTGAAAAAAAGACACACCAGTCAGACATTAAACCTTTTTTCATTGCGCTAAATCTAAATGAAAAATTAATTACGAGGTCTTCATGTGTTTTGCTTGTCATTAGCGTGCTCTGAAAGTGAGCTCATTCTATTGATGTTGACTGTACTGTCATAAAGCTGTAGTTAGACAACTACACTGACAAGTAACTAGTCCAGCAAATGAAGGTTTTCTCTCTGTTGGTAAAGCAGGAAGTGTTGCCTCTTACTGCCACAAATTTTTTTAACAGAAAACGTGTTCTCCTTGGCTTCAGTGACTGAATACAATTTATATCCAGAGAGAAAAAAAATACAATGAGGAAAAGGATGCACCTGGTTCCTGAATGAGAAGGAGTCATATCCTTTCCATCTGTTCTGTGCAGCCAAATCCAGGACTCTTTGGTCACTGGTAAATGCCTGTTCAATGAAGACGGAGGAGGGGAGCAGAGAGCTGAGTTTGCCCCAGAGCACTGGTGTGGAGTCAATTACAGACAGTCACAAAAGGTGTCAGAAAGAAAACAATAGTTTTTCACTTGAACAATAGCCAATCAAAGCTTCTTTCACAACATGCATGTGATGTTACTTTTATGGTCCTGACAGAAAGTCAAATAGGTGGTTTCACCTCTGTCACTAATGGCATCCTTAACACTCTTGCTCAGCAACATGATTGAGGTATGACTCATCGAGATGACAATGAGTTTTTATCTGTGTAGCCTCAATTTATTTGATCGAATGGCCCTTTTCCACCAGCCCGCCTCGGCCCTACTCTACTCTACTCTACTCAGCTCTACTCGGTTTGCGTTTCCACGGTACCTCCTAAAACAAACCAGTTTTTAGCACCTACTCTGCTTTGGTTCTAAGCGAGCTGAGTCGATACCAAAAGGTGACGTCAACCGGCTGCCGGCTACTGATTGGTCAGAGAATGTCATCACCGATGGGTCATGAGCGCGACGTCCAAAACAGGACTGCAGTTCATACGCTTTGTTATTTTGTGGCAATAACTTGCTGCCATCACAATGTTAAATACATGACTTTATCATTACGAGCTAGCTAACAAGCTAGCGGTAGCTTCCATTAGCTTACCCTCATACGTCTTTTCTCTGCAGCCCGATTGCTCTTGTCCTCGGCTTCAAACTGTTGTATAGTTTCCAAAACTCTCCTGTACTTCTCAAGGGTATTTCTTCTCACCGCCTGCAGCCTTCTTCTGCTTTCCTCTTTCATTCAGTTTGTAACAAAAAGCCACAGACCGAGCATCAAGTATACTATTGCCTCCAAGTCCTCCATTGTTTTGATTGTTGTGTCACGCTCAAAATGACATGAACGCAGTGTCACCCAGCTGTTTCACAGCGACCCCGCTTCTGCTAGGTAGGGAACCGGGCTGGTGGAAAAGCTGCACAATGCCAGTAGAGTAGAGCTCGGTAGAGTCGGGAACAG
The DNA here is from genome assembly GCA_037902135.1 of Cetoscarus ocellatus. Lineage (NCBI taxonomy): Eukaryota > Metazoa > Chordata > Actinopteri > Labriformes > Labridae > Cetoscarus > Cetoscarus ocellatus. Next base: position 650,361 of record JBAMNC010000267.1, read on the forward strand.
CCGAGCCGAGTAGAATAGGGCTAATGGAAAAGGGCCATAAGTGTCAGTGTCATTCTTTTTTTATTTACCATTAAGATGCCAAGTTGGTTACTCATTATTTTTCTAAACTAGCTATTTCAACTCTTCACAAAAGTTTAGTGATGGTTCACCTTTATTTCCCTTTTTTGCCCCCTTTTTTTGGCTGGTATGCATGACATTAAGGAAAATCGACTATTAGATGGACTAAGGGGATCTTTTCAAGCTACACAACAAAATGTTTGATTCATACCCTGTCCCAATTCAGGATTGCATCCTGCCAAGGACCCCACATTCGTAGCTCACCTATCTGTTAGGGAGAACCAAATGAGAGCGTCTCTACTGCAGAGGATTTGTTGTTTGCATCACCAGCTGCCAACGTGCCTCCATGCCAGGTTGTAAGGGCTCTGAGATGAAATATTCAAAAGGTCTTAAAAGGGTTTTCTATACTTAAACCACATGTCAACCTTGTTAACAACAGTGTTAGATTTTGGAGGTTGTAGGTCAAAGGTCAAGGTGGCTTATTGTCATCTTTTGCTTGTGAACAAAATTTTAAGAATGCTGGAAGGGATTTTGATCAAACTTTGCCCTATTTTCATTCTGATTCAAGAATGAACTGATTAGATTTTGGAGGTCAGAGGTCAAAATCACAGAGTCTCATGCTTAACCATTGCTCGTGGAAGCAATTTTGTGCCCATGATATCAAATGAATGCCCAGAGGAACTAACTTCAAAATTTCCAGTAATGTCAACCATGACACAAGGATGAACTGATAAGATTTGAAAGTCAACAGTCAAAAGTTTCAACATATATTGTGCTTGTGTGCACAATTTTGTGCATGTGAAATCACAACACCCAGATTTTCCTCTAACTTTTACACCAATGTTCACCATGACGCAAAAATTAACTGATTACAGTTGGTATTCAAAGGTCAAGAGGTCAAGGTCACAGAGAATTTGGGTATCCTTTGCTTTTGAATGTGATTATGAGGACAAAGTATCCAAAGAATAATTTATGTGATTCTTACTTTGCACAAGTGTCTAATCTGACACAGAGAAATTTTTATATTTTTTGAGAGCAGGGGACAAAGGTCAAGGTAATGCAGCTCTGAGCTCTGTGGAGGACACAGTCCCTAAAATAGGAAACAGTCCATAAATGACCCCTTGAGACAACCAGCTAGTTGTCATCTTCATGCACATTTAATTACATTTACAGTTTCAGAACAAATCTGCTTATCATCAGCATGACCGTTTTCATAATGAAGCCCACCTCAGCCTCAAGATATGCAACTGGAAAAGTTGAAACTTGAAACTTTTCACATATATGGATGTTCTGCAAGGTTCTTCAAGCCTGGCAGTTCACACTGCTACAATTGGGGGAAATGTATTGTTTTCAGTGGCAAGAACTCTATGCTTCCGCAGCCCACTTCCACTTTTTGAGCCTTTTTCACAGCTGATTTGTAGAGTGCATTGCGAACATGGGCAGTGACTGACTGCCAGCATTTTGTTAGCAATTCTGCCTTTTTTAAGAGCAAAGGCCTAAAACCCATCTCTTAGTTCTAACCATCTGATTGATTGTGTGAACAAATAGTAGCATACTAACTCATCAATGTTATGGGGCATTGGTGTGCAGTCAGATAGTGTGCTCTGTCAGTTATTGGAAGGTTGCAGGTTCGAGCCCACCTCTGGCTGCTGTGACACTCAAACTCAAGTTGCTCCCAATACATCAAAAATGGTTATGAAAGGCAGTGAGAGTGTAAACTGACACCATCACACAGAAACTTTGAACCATCAGTTAGTGAATGTGAGAGTGACTGGGTGTGAATGGGTAGACGTGACCTGCAGTGTAAAGGAGCTTTAAGTAGATGAGTAGTAAAAAGAGATGAGAAAAGTGCCATTTGCTTTTTAGATAACAAATATGAAAATATATATTTTCAGAGTAAATTTCACAAATAAGACTGGTTCTATCTTAAACTGCACTCAGTTTAGATATTTATCTTTACAATAATTACTAAAATGTACCATTTTAAACCATTTACATTTTTCTTTGTTTTTTCAAAGGTTTTTCATGACCACAAACCCAGTGTCTCATGACACTAAGAGGGTTCCGACCCCCTTTTTTGGAAACCATGAATGGAAAATCAAGAGAATCCAATCTTTGAAATTTTTTCCTTGAAAAAATATTGTAATCAAGTAAATGTTTAGTTTCTTAAAACAAAATTCTTTATATAAGTGCAAGTTATAGTTGTACTCTATGAGACTCTCAAGTAAAAGCTGACCACTTTATTCCAATAGCAGTAAATGAACTGAGTGTTTGTAGTTAACTTTTCTTTTATGCATAAAAAAGACGGCATCTGGAGTGTGATGAATGAAGTATTTGTTTTGGTATATATTTCTACCAAATATGACCCAAATATTACAATATTTTCACTTAGCATAACCCCTAGATTTGCTATTCTCTTTGATGGACACAAAATTGTAAAAGATACTAGTGAAAATAAATGTTGTACACTCTGTGAGACATAGATTTGTACAAAAACTTAAGCGATCAATAAAATACAAATGCATTATTTTTTTACACTGCATGTTGGTAATTAGCTGTCATTTCAAAAATGTGATCAACCCTTGTGGACACCCTCTTTCTAATACATTAGATGTTGAACCTGGAAATTAATCTTTTGTTACAAAACTTGGTCTTATTATTGAAATTCAATGTTGGTACGGTGACAAGACAAGTTGATGGAAACTTATATTGGTTTTTCCTTTCTTTTGGTTATTATTATTATTATCATTATTATTATTATTACAACCATCATTTAATAATAATTATTATTGCAGGCCTGCAGTGTTACCAATACATTCTTCGTCATTACCATGCATCAGTGGTCTGACAGTTGCATCTTCCAGCCCATTTCCAGCAGTCACATGGCAATGTGTCCTTGGGAAAGACACTTGACCCCAAAGTGCTCCCACTGCTGTGTCAGTGATGTATAAATAGGCATGAATGGCTGTGGATGTGTCAACTAATACTGATGGACAACTAACATAGAAACCTTGGGCCATCAGCGAGTGAATGTGAGAGTGAAAGCTGCTTTGAGTCGTCAAAGTGACTTGAAAAGTGCTAAATAAGCTCAAGTTCATTTACCATTTTTCAGTTGTGTTAGCATACTGATATTATAATGCTTAAAGTATGCTCTGGCACTTTGTAGTGTATGTAGCCCTGTTTGTTTTTTATTACCTCTGAGCACATTATCCCTTTACCACACTTTGATCAACACAAATACAAGTGGCACATGTACTGCTTAAGTAGACATTGTCTAATTAATTCAGCTTCTGTTAACCAAACAACACTGTAATAAATACAGTCCATATCACAACAATGCCAATATTTGTGTCTGCACACAGCCTTTTCAAAAATCACAGTATATTATACATCATATAACTTTAAAATGTAAGAATGGATTAATATGAATATCAGGTCAAAATATGTTTGTTTGTTTTTTAAATGTAAAGACGGATCCAGGTAGCAAAAGAGCATCAAAAGAGAGTTTTTCATTTAAAAAAAAAGGACTTGTCAAATTTGTACCCATTTTTTCCAGCTAGCATCTCTGGCTAAAATTCCTAGGGGAGACACTGTTCCTCCAGAAGAAATCAACTTTGATAGTGTCTTGGCAACAAAGTCATACTTAATCTTATGTAGTCTGTTATCAGTGACAGCAACTCATTTAAAAAATTTGGAAAATGTAATTCATCTGAATCGCATTATCTAATGCAGCTCACTGTTGCCTGCATCCACTTATAAGACATAGTTTAGTGTGCTTAAGATCTGCATTGTGACATCTGTTGTCATTCCAATTTCCTTGAAATATAATGCTATAATATAAGGACATATTTCCCAACCCTGACAGTGATTACTGTTTTCTTAAACAACACCACAGACATGATCAACAAACCCATTATAAACCCCAAAAAACAATGTTATGTTTTATCTGGCCTAAATGTGAAACTTGATTTGCAGACAATCTTAAGGAAAGAATTGAGCAACAGGGTGTAGCTCTTACAAAACTGTGACCCATCCCAAACTGGCAGACAGAGTGGCCTTACTGAGGTTATTCCATGGCTTTAGTCTGGAACTACACATACTCACACACTCCCACACACACACACACACCCATAAACGCAAAACAGACGACAAACTTACTGTGCACAAGTGAACAAGCATCTCCCAGGGCAGAGAATTGTTGACTAAATGAAAAGACGACCTCTTAAGTCTTAAGTTCGTATAGAAGTAAGGCTCACTAAGCTCAGCAAATTTATGTCATTAATGGCTGGATAAAAAGAATACAGATTAAAAAAGACTACGTAGTTATGTAGTCAAAGTCAATAAGGTAGTGATCAGTTCTGTTAATAGGGCAGGGCTCCTCATTGTTTTGTCAAAGACCATTTAAGTTCTCCATAAGGCAAAGTCAACTAACATGAAGCGTAATATTGGGCAGGGTATGGTAAAATATTCTTTAGTTGCATATTAATGTTGCTTAAGGGTTTAAAATTGATTGACATGTACTGATGGTACATTTCAAGGTCCAGCCCTCTCTTACCTCCTTTATGATCAAATAAAATGAGCACAATTGAAGAGATGAAGAGAAAACTGGAAGAACACAAAAACCTACAGAAGAATAAATAGTTAAAAGTATATCTTATTGTGGAATGACACAATCAGAAAGAAACATTAAAGTGTACAAAAAGCTTTATTATCTATCATCTACAGCTAATAACAACACAAAAATGAATAAAAAATTATGCAGCCTTTGTATTTACTGTTTCTGACTTTCATAAGATAAAACAAATGAACAGTTTTTATATTTTCAATAATTTAAGAAAGCAGTAACAAGATGAAACGCAAACATCATACCCAAGTAAAAGTTAAAAAAATAACTGACATTAAGTGTTCATTTGCATAACTTTCTGATATTGGGGGAATACAGTGAGTTCCCTTAAGTGTTGTCAGCACAAGTACTGAAGGCAAACTAGAGAGAGAGATTTCTGAGTGGACAATTACAAACAGAAGGAAACAGACACAACATGCAGTATATTTGTCTGTGCTGGTGACCAAACTGTGATGACTAGTGCTGTTAAAAGTCTGATTTGGTATGACCTAACAGCTATTTCATAAAATTCTCATCACTTATCCAAAGACCATATAGTTTAATACAGAACAAAATACAGTCTGTGTGCACAAGGTTGTTCTTCTTTATCAGAGGTGACAAAAACCCCACTGCATCATGAAAGGTGGGGTTTTCCAATTGGCACGGGCACCGTAGTTAGGACCTGGTTCTGGAAAACAAACTTCTGAACACGCTCAAAGACCCAGAGAAAGATGAGCAGAACGCTGACGTACTGAATCCAGGCAAATTTGATGGTTTCCCAGAAACCAGGGCGATAGGTGATCACAGTTAAGGAAGAAATGAAAAGGAACTTTTTATATTACAGTTATACATCAGTTTTTAAAGCACTGTAACTGCCTGTGAACTAGTCTGTCTTAATTAAGCGTCCTTTGCAATGTAGAATAAATGGGTAGAAACTCAAAGGGTCAGCTTACCCCAACAAAAGCAAACATTTGTCATGCTTTTTCATCAGATTTTATCTTTAAGTCTTCTCCTTGTTTTACTAATACAACCTTCCCAACGGAGGTTATGTTTTTGCCTGTGTTTGACTGTTTTTATTTTTTTTTTGTCTCTGAGAAAGACAAAAAAACTCTCAAAAGATTTGAGAAATTTTTCAGGGAATGTTGCTCATGCATCCAATAAATCCATTTAAAACTTGACCCTAAAAATGTCGTCAAAATCTCTTGAGAACTTTTTGAGTTATTATGTAGTGATAATGTGGAAAACATCCATATCTAGCATTAAAATTTCCCGAGAAAAATGAGAAAATATTTTCATTGTTATCTCTAACAGCTGGTAATTATTCATTTATTTGCAAAAATTACATAATGGCTGTTATGTTGGGTTTTTTTATGAAGCATTACTAAATGGATTTGAAAAGTAAAATAGATATACAAATTAATTTTAATGTTTAAAGAACATTTACATTTTCTAGTCAATTGACTAAAAAATAAATAAACTGTTTAAATATTGTGTTTAGTTTAATAATGTGGTATAGTTGCTTGAATTAAAGTATAAGCATATGAATGTTGGTGAAATACATTTTGATGTCAGCTAAAAACGTGTTTCTTTTTTTGGCTGTACTTATTTGATTTTTTTATCTAAATTTGTTATTACAAATTTTATTTATTGAAGAAATTTTCTGGGATTGTTTTTTAAAGCGAAGTACTTGGCATGTTTTTAATACTGTGAGACAGGGTCAATATTATCTAGTGTTATCAGTACTGGTTAATGAAAACAGTGCTGTCACATAACATTATCATTTCAAACATATTATACGAATCCTTGTTCTGCCTCCAGTAAACAAAAAACTGGGAGAGTGTGGGAGACGCCAGCCACCCTCTGCCCAGTGCACACACACTCACTGTTGTCCCTGTTTCCTCAATGACTGTGATGTAAGAGCTGGACGCTTGAATGCGGTTGGGACCACAGCAGCAGTTAACCCTGGTGATCCAGTAAAAGTCTGAAGCAGGGAAAAAGGAAATGACTACTTATCTTGTTATGCTAGCCCAGCTAATTTCATGCCTGCTGAGCAATCAAAGGCGGCAGTGGTTAACAGCAGCTTCTCTTGTTTCTCTTTTGATCAGTTTTATGAATCTTCAACCAGAAAGATGCGGGGAATAACCCCAACAGGAATAATTTTTAGATTTTGTTAAATAAATTACCCTAATGGTTACCATGTCTTGACAAAATGCTAGCATGAAACTAAATCTTCTGAATGGGGGGGGGATTCAAGTGTTTGAAAAGTATGGATGCATGACACTGAATATTTGCTGACATTCCCAAACTTAAGTTAGGCAATCCCAAAATAAACCCTACTTATATAATTGTAATGAGGAATATCAGGTCTTAACATTATGCTGTGGTCAGACTACACGATTTATGCATTATTACACCTCGATCTGACAGTTGTAGGGTTTTGGGATCTGTCGGCCACGAAAATCGATCCTTTCGTCTCATGTAGTGTGTCATAGTGACCAAAAACAAGAGACAAGTTTGGGGCACCTCACAACTCCATATAGAGTTTGCCGGTTTGATTTTTGCCCTGCCTCCTACGATTTGTTGCCTCATGTCAGAGGCTTTGTCCAATGAGAGCACAGGGAGCTTTGCATGCGCAACAAATGTGAGACAGAGATAAAGTTCAGTAAAGCTCTAAAAACAGCATCCCTGCCCTGAGATATGCTATAGAGCAGTGATTCTCAACAGGTGGGTGGGGATCCAAATGTGGTTCGTGGACCCCTTTTGGAACAAAAGACAAACAAAAGCATATTACTCCGAATAGGATAAAGTGTGTTGTTTGCATTTTTTTTTACTCTCACCTCTGCTTCTTTTACTGTCATCGCGTCAGTTGTTACATGTAGTTGGTTCTAACCGCATAGTTTTTCATGCTTGTCGGGCAGGTCACAGCACAATATGGCCCTGTGGCCATTTCTGACCTAATCTGACATAGTGACCACCGTGACCAAAGAAAAAAAATCATGTAGTTGATGGATGTTGTCTTTTTTAAAAAAAGATACATTGTAATAGAAAACAACAGCAACCACATTTATTTTAACAGAAACAGAATAGACTTCAGCCTTTTTTGAGAGCAACAAACAGCACTGTAACAACCTGGTGACAGACTGAGCTCTGTAGTAAACAACAAAAAACAACTGTAGTTTCAAAGGGATGTATAATACTCAAAAAATTACAATTTGTTCTCCTTTCTAAACTTTCTAAACTATCTTTGCCACATGGTTTGCTGAAACAAACTTTAGAAAATGAGATATATATATATATATATATATATATATATATATATATATATATATAGCTATACAAAATATAATAACTTAAGCTAAAGTAAGAGGATTGGTTGAGTTTAAAATTCTACAGTTGTACCATCTGTTGATATTACTGTCAATTTATCCGTTGTGATATCCAAAAAATATTCCCATAAATATCCCTAGCAAAGAGACCTTTTTCAACCCACTCATTCAGTGATTCACAGATTTTCTCTTACAGGGTGGTTTGGCAGATGAAAATTTTTCAAGCCCCCCACCCTTCACCATACACTTAAACACACATCAATATTCAATGAAATCACTGTTAGTCATGCCTTTTGCCAAAAAATTATATATTTTAGAATTTATCTCACACATTCCTCTGCAAAGAATACAAAACAGCTACTCACACTGTTGCAGCTGATTAAAGTAATACTGCAATTTTACTTCTTTTAAGCTACAATGTCTGGTGTAGTTTAATGTTAGAATAAGGGTCAAACTAAAGTTGTCTTACAAATTTGCAGGTGCTTTGCTAGTAGTGCATAACAGCATGCATGGTTTTCATCTGGTCTTTCTGGGCCTCCCTCCACTGTCCTGGTTTATGGTAGGTGTTAGTTGTTAGGCAAAGAAAAAAATCCACTAAAGGTTAATTCTTCTTTTATTTGTTTATTTTTTGTTTTACCATAACCTTCCCTCAGAGGCTCTTTTAAAACCATTAGAAATGGTAGTAATTCAAACATTTCAAAACAAATCAACAAAATATCAAGTGATACTCTCCACCAAAAAAACTCTTCAATCTAATTATAAAAGGATATCTGATGACCTCCATGGGATAACGGATCTCAGCAATTAGTTGAAAGGGTGAACCTGCAGCTCGTCCTAAAGTCCAAACTGGCATAGGACAGGACAGCACTGTGGTCACTGTGAGAGAGACGGTAAAAAAGGGAGTGGTGTTACATTGAGAAATTACAGAGAGGACAGTATAAATATATTTAATTATGATGAAAGAAGGAAGTAAACTCAAAAGCCTTTGTCAACATACGTTTTCTTTCCTGGTAGCTCCCAATAATGTGGTCAAGGTCATAAGCACTTGCAAAAGGGCTGGAGCCATCAATAATGGACACCTTGGCATGAATGAAGAAAAAGACAAACAGAGCAAATCCTAAACAAATGGTCTCTTGTTGGTGTTTCAGACTGTCTTAATGTGGATCAGAGAAACCCGGACACCGGGCGTGGGTCTGTAAAGTAGCACATCCTTCTGCACTAATCCGACAAAGACAAGTGACAACTGCTACAATAACTGTACAAAGGAAAATGGTTGTTTTTCTGATTTCTGTTTATCTTGAACTGACAACAAAATCCAAATAATTACAACAGACTTTTGTGTGGAGGGGCAAAATGACCTCTGTGTTATGTTAAATGTAAATAGAAAAAGAGAAAAACAACTGGGTGGAACTGGAAATTTCAACAGGAGAAGATTAAAACATACATGACAAGAGAGTGGGACTGCAGGTACAGTCTTGAATATATATTATATTTTTTACTTTGGCCCTGTATCTTCTTGCTCTTCTTACATGTAACTTTATTTTTTTCTTTTTAAACTTTATTTGATAGTAGGTTTAAGTTATTCTGCAGTATATCTGCAGTATATTTATTGTTTTCTATTCTGATTCTACGTCAAATCAGAGTTCGAATTGGCCTATTATCCACATACTTCTCAATATCTTTCCACTGATGTGCCTCCAGTTTCCTCAACTTTGTCTGACTCTGTGCACCAAGACAGCTCAAGTGCAACACACTCTGAATAACATGCCTTTTCAAAGGAAAACCAACAGTTAACCTCCAATCAATTAACAATCTTTAATTGTATTGAGCCAAATCATAACAAATGTTATCTCAGCTCACAAAAGAGTAGGTCAAAGTCATACTCTTGTTTACTTATATTTTATATCTTATTAATACAAACCCAACATGAATCATGAGTACAGCACTTTGCCACATTTAGCACAAGTTACAGCAGCAAGAAAAAACCTTCAGTAGGGCAGGCAGGAAATTTTGAGCAGAGCCAGACAAATGCAGAGGATCCATCCATTAAAGCCGTGTTGGGGTGTGAGTGGACGGAAAGAGATGCATCTTAGAGCTAATACACTTACAATAATTCTGTAATAGCTTAAAACACTCAACATAAACATCACAAAACCATCTTTCTGGTGCTTTTTTTTTAAAGTGGAGAGAAATTGGTAAAATGTCAAACTCAGTATTGATTATCCATATCAGTGTCTCTTTTCCATCAACTTTTTGACAAATATGGACAACCAAAAAGAGAAACAATATTAATATAAGGTCAGAATCTCACCTAAGCCTACCGAAGATAAACCAGGCTTAAACTTGTATGGTATGTCAAAAAGAAGGTGTCATGATCTCACAGTTTCCACATTTCTCTCGAGTGTAGTCCTCACATCTTGCCTTGATCCATTGCATCTTCTGAAAGGCTCTGGTTTGTTTTACATTTTGAGTTGTTTATAGAAACTTCGTTTCTCTGGTCCTTACTCTGTTGGCCAAGTCCACAACAAATCAGTGTACAGGTATTGATATCACTTAGCCTGGCAGTACACTCCATCATCAAACAGAAGGTCAAGGGTTCAAGTCCAGCTCTGGCTGCTTCCACTGCTGCATCAATGGCATGTTAATGGGTATGAAGGGTGTAAATGAGTTAAGCAATACTGATAGACAACTAAAAACCATCAGTAAGTGACTGTGAAGGAGAGTGGGTGTGGATGGGTGGATGTGACCTGCAGTGTAAAAGTGCTTTACGTAGTAAGATTGACTGGAAAAGTGCTGTTTAAGCTCAACTCCATTTATCATTAACCATTGTTTTCTAGTGGACTGGAATGGCAAGTTGGCAGCTTTATATGCTGTGGTGGAGAGCCATGGCATGTCCATCCTCCACAGTGTGGGCAGATCCTACTATTGATAGTGCTCTTTATATAGCAGGTTCTCCATTTTACATTATGTATTCATAAAATGTAACCACAACCCCAGCCGCACCTCTTTCACAGGTCATCATGTTTTCATCTACATCACAATAGGTGATGTTAAGTCTGTAATGCCTGTGGCTGTAAAATGAAAAGCAGTGACACTAGAGAGAAAGAGAGAAGTTAGACAGAAATAATTTCAATGAGTCGTCTTACATTGTAGATGTTGTGCAGTCCTCTGTGAGGTAGGGGTGTCCTCTGCCGCAGCTTCAAGTCTCCACTGATGAACAGCCTTACCCCAGGGACAGAAGAAGAGTGCTGCACATAAGCCAGGCTCTGCATCACCACTGTTGACATCCTCTGGGAAAACAGAAGAAAATTTACAGTACAGCTTCACTTTGCTTGTCCAGTGGATTCATCTGTGTTAAAAATACAGCTGTTATACTGCAGCTGGCAGGCTTTTCTGGAAGGGCATAAGGAGTAGTAGCTGCTGTGTCGGTGGGCTAAAATATCAAAGATATCTTTATTCAAAAGAGTCAAACTTGAAAAGTCACCTTAAATTACTCCTATTATCCAAACTTTTTCGTTTATAATGTGTTTTTATATTATGCTCCAGTGTTTCTACTGGATATCCCAAGAATGAAAAAAATGTTTTACTCTTTCAGGTCTGGGCAATATGGACTAAAAATAAAAAAAAAAAACTCAATTTTTTTTACACACCAAGCCCATTCACAATTCTAATCTATTTTCTTTTCTGCTTAAAAAGACAAATAGAACAAATACTATAAAATATGATTTTATTTTATTAATAACATTCAAAATATGTTAACTAAATTCCCCCATTTCTGCTTAAAATGTGAGTTGTAAAGTTGTCTTCAAAAGTACACTATGTAGGTTGAGGAGAGGGGGAGTTTTCACAAGAACCCTCAGGGTCTAAAAAATATGTCTGCTGAAAAAACAGACTGAAATGAATGCTGATACCTGTATGGGAAACAAACAAGAACATCAGTAGAATATTGATCATTTCTGTATTTTGTATTGATGGGCTTTTTTCCAGTTTCCTCTCACAGACCAAAAATAACCTCAGTAGGCTAATTTGTGACTCTAAATTGCCCATAGGTGGGAGTGTGAATATGAATGTTTTAGTCTCACCATGCCAGCCCTGTGATTGGCTAGCAACCAGTCCAGGGTGTATCATGCCTCTTGTCTAGTGTCAGCTGGGACTGACTCCAGCCTCCGGTGACACTGTGATAAGTGATAAGTGATTTAGATAACAGATGGATGGATGCTTGTCATCTCAAAGTATGTTTCATAATTCAAAGATTCAGGGTGAGTAAAATGAATGATTACTAACAGTCAGCAAGACATTGTTCTTTTAGTTTTAGAACACTGGTTGTACATGGGCAGCTTGTAAATAAGATATTAATAATTTTGTTTACAGGGGTAACCAAAACTAAAACCCCTTAAACCAATCAACCCTCATACTTCCTTCCAGATGTCAGGACAACCTACTCAGAAAACGCTCTTGGTCACACTTGGAGATTCTCTTGGATCTGCATGTCAGTTGGTGGAGGGGTGGGGGAGGTAAAAAATATTAAGAAGGCAGCAGGTATATTTCAGGTTAAAGTCTGTGTGAAAAAACCCTGCTGTTTGTGGTCACACATGCAGCTCACCAGAGAACATCTGGGATATTTAAGGGTTTCCTACAAGTGTGAATGAGGTCTAAGTTTATATCACTAGCTTTGATTTGTATATAACTGCAGATAAGCTTGAGAGAATCTTGATTTTCTTAAAATACAATTTATTGATAAAAGTCTATTATCGCTGAGGTCTACACTTTTTCGAAAGAATCAACTAAATTTTTGAGAATGAGACAACTCTTACTCTACTTTTATATTAAAAACAAACATATTTTTTTGGTGTGCATGTGTGGATGTGTGGATGTGTGGAGGTGTGCGTGTGTGTGTGTGCCTGCGATAGCATATTCCAGGCTTATGTTTGGACATATAAATATTGACATCCAACATGTGACTTTTTGCTGTTAAATAAATTTGAATCTTTTGTTATTTTTATTCATTAGCGATAAGACACTCATATCAATTTAATCTCCTGTGTTGTCGGATTTTTCTCCATCAAAAATCCTTGACATATAAAAGATCTGCTGTAACTTCAGTCATGACCTACATTATTACAATGTACAGAAGTTACTGTAATAGTTGTATTCAGCTTGTAAAATAAGAAAAATCTATTTACTTTTGTGTTTTACTTTTTAGCATAAATGTGAACGTTGAAGTATGAATGGAGATAATATACTAGCTGTTTTTTGATAAACAAATATTGTTTACCAGGCCTCATTTTCTTCAGTAAGAGCAGAAGTTTCATACAACATTAATGAATATTGGCTGATCATCAAGTTACTTTCAGTGTTTTATACATTGTTGCTGTCAGGCAAAAACCTCTTACCTCTAAAATTGCTACCTTTTAGGAAATGAAGACATAACTATACTACTGTATGAATAAAGAATATATTGTCCAAAAAACAATTTTTTTTTTTTCACCTTTAATTGGTTAGAAATTCATAAAAATTCCACTCACCAACATGGAAGGTGACCAATAGCTATGTTTTAAGAAAAAATAAAGAAAATCATAAATACTGGATATAAGAGGTTTGTGCCTGACAATATACTTCTATACTATCAAGAGTCAGAGAAAGTCAATCTTCTTTTGTAGTTCTACAGACATGTTAGTCATCTCTTATTTACCAAATATGAAGATGACAGAGTGGGTTGAAATATACTTACAAAAAGCTGGTAGCTGAAGGTCAGCAGAAGTTGCACACTGTACACCTGTTCCTCTGGTTTAAGCGGAAGCTCCAATTTAAAAGTCAGACGATCCAGTTTACCATCTTGGTTCTGGTCTTCCTCTCTCACCTGTTGATAGTGGGCATTAACATAAAGAGGAAAAACAAAAACAGCATTAGCATACAAGCCAGATAACAGCCAGTGGAAGCTCTGCACATGCCATACTTTCACTGCGTGATGATTATCTAATGACAGGGGTAGAGAGAGAACAAGAATATTTTACTCAAGTAAGAGAAAAGTCACTCTAAAATCTTACAACAGCGGAAGTTGGGGCACTATAGTTTAGTGATTATGTCAGCCTAGCCCAGGTAGAGGGGCAGTTGTCCTTAACATTGGCTGCCAAAGTTCATAGATGTACAATCGCCCATCTTTCCACTTGTCAACCCCCACCTCTGAGCTCTATCTGCTGTCCTGCTACACAACTGAAGGCATGAATTACTCTAAAAAAAATTAAAATGAAGGTGAATGTATGGTCTTTAAATTTACTCCAGTATGAGTAATATGACACAAACACAGCTAAAACAGTTACACAAAAAAATCTACTGAGTTGAAGAAGCATTGGGGAAAAGTTATCAGCTTTGTGACGATTCTGTAGGTGCAGAAGAAAAGAAATGAAGGGACAAGCAAACAGCTGCATTTGACTATGAGTACATTTAGCGTACATTCATAGAAGCACTTACAGAGATAGTGGGGATCCGTAAATTAGACCCCAGCATGTTGTTAAGATGGGGGAAGGTGCTCCAGGCGACATAGTCACCCTGAGTGCTGGTTGCTGCCACCACCACAGTCTGGTACAGGAACTTCACAACTGGCTGCTCCTCATAGGTGCTTCGTTTTACCCAGAAACCTAGAGGAGTATACCATTGAAGGTAGCAAACCATTCACATTGGGTTGAATATTTTTTAAAAAATGTGTTGACTTTAACCAGGCATCAGCCACCAAAGCAGTAAACACAGTGTATTAGTAGGGGTTCAACATCACAGTGATATGATAATACCTTGGCTTCTGTAAGCAACCAGCAGAGGTGGGATGTAGGTGAGGCATAAAACCACAATCAGAAATAGAGTAGCTTTAGTGCAAACACTCGTTTTGTACCGAACCAAAGCTGGATGAGAATAAACTTCATAGAAAGCCATAGGTTAGCGGATATATTCCTTAATCGCCACTGTATTTGCTTGTATACTAACGTCTGTAAGGTTATGCTCAACCTAGCATAAATGCTAACTCACGGAAACGATGCCCTTTACGTCGTCAGCACTTTACCGTTTTACCGCCGCAATGGGGCCCATGTATCGATATCTGATAAAAATGTAGAGCCTAATTTATTAAACACTGTCACTTCATTAAGCTGTGTACAGTGGCTGCTTGGCTAATGTTGGTGCAGTATCATGTATCGCGCCATATCTTCGCTTAGCTTAGCGTCTCACGGTTACCATGGCTGCCAGTGCCAGCGAGAATCCATGCTGCATTCAAGTACCTTTGTGGAAATATATAAAATGAACTTTATTTAACCAGAAGAACCTCACTGAGATTTAAAACCTCATTTGCAAGAGTATCCTGGTCGAGACAGGCAGCTGCATATTTACACAGTTACAGACATAAAACAGTTACAGACACAGATACAAACAAATCAACCAACCAAGAGTCAAAGAACCCAATCATTTTGTTTGACTCTTAATTCCTGGAGGTACGCTTGCTTTTCTCCTCCATCATAACTTTGACACGTCAGACAGACATCCCCAAACAGCTATTTGTGCGTTTTTTTTATTTTAACACATTTAATAAAAAAAAAAAAACAAGGCCACTGAACTGAGAACTGTTATAAACAGGGCATTATATTTGTTTATAATTATATTCAAGTCCAATAAATTCCTGTGCATATAATTAGGTTCCGTGACGACAGTCTATCTGTAGTTTGCTAATATTAAAGGAAACAAGAACTAGTGCTTGACTTCGCCTTATATAAAACGAAAGTCTTTCTACATTTTCCGAGCGTACGCGAAGGAGGCATGAAAACCACCTCCCTCTGTCAGACAGTGACGTCATCTCACAGCTAGACGGACCGTTGGAGGCTGTGGGCAGAGAGACGTTGTTGACATTTTGTTTTCTTAGCTTTTATCCGCAATTTTGGACATTTTGAACGATATTACCAGCCCACCTGTCGACTTTACCATCACGCCTCAGTGCGGGGATCCAGCAAAGATGAAATGGATGTTTAAAGAGGACCATTCCCTGGGTAAAGGGGCTAGAACTGTTACGAAACCAGAGATGTTCTTGTCATGTCATGCACCCTCCTTTCTGTTTCGTTTCAGGTTTTACAATAGAGTTTCCCATTTATGTCAGATGTGCATGCTTGTTATTGCTTCAGGTAATTCATCTGAAATCAGTAAGAGTGCATGATTAGCAACATGCTAACACTCTCTGCTCCTGCCAGTCAAATGACGGATGTCATAATCAGGTTAACCTCTGACATTGTTGATATATGATGAGTCAGCTGTTTTGTCCCTGCAACACTCTGTGTTGCATCTCTGAAGGGAATAGTCTACTGACAAGAGAAAGAAAAATACACGTCAAAACAAAGAGCAAAAAGAGGGCATGTGAATTACTGCAGCGGAGAGTGTGAGCCACAGGCATGCTAACTTTAAAAGGAAGGTCCTGGTAGGCATGTTTACCCAAAGATTATCCAGGGACTTTCAGTGACCAGAAGTTTCATTTGACTTTGTTAAATACGCAACTTGAATATACTGACTTTTAAAGCCTCTATGGACATAACTGGATTTTTTTTTAAATTTATTAGAATATCAAAGGCCAATGTGCCATTAATCATCCTCGAAGATTTAAGAGAAAAACCAAATCTGAGTGATAGTAAATCATTTAGTAAAACAGCTCACATTACAGTTAATATGATTTCTGAGGACTGTGTGGGCGTGGTCGCTATTGAAGAGGCAGACTGGATATAGTAAAGTCCTCCTTTTGTTGCCCTTGAGTGTGTTGGACTTGGTAATTATATTTTTAATGGACGAATTATTTATTACCTAATTAATAATTGTCCAAAGCCCACCCACTAAACATCCTGTGTCTGAGCACCCTCACAATGCTGATTTGCTAAAAATTGTGCAAAGATCATTCCTAACTCTGTGTCCTAACTGAACATGATGAATGTGCATCAGCAACAAAATCATGCTCATTACATTAAATCATATGTGAGTGTCCTAACTGCCCGCAAGTACTCACCTTTTTTATGATGATAAGTTCATTAACCATCAGCTGCTCAGCTGCAGTTTTTCACATCCAAAATCTCACCATGTACAGGGCGTTGATAGTAGTTGCAGTTTAGACTGTTTTTGAAGACCTGAAGTGTCCTAACAGCATCTCTTTTTAAAAAAAAATATTCAGTAATGACAAATGCATCTGCTATGAGCATTGTTTAAATAGCCTATACATTTTATGTGCAGGAAGCCCAAATATTCTGCATGTAGCATGATATTCAAATAAGCTTACCAAGACTAATATATGACTGTCTTACATGCAGACCCGGTGTTTTGTAGTTTCTCTGCAGAATTTGATTAAAAAAAACAAATCAATAGCCCAGTATTGGGAAAATATCAAACAGGTATTGATATAGTTTGATTTTTACTAGAATAATATCAGAGTTTATTATTATGGTGCAATGAAACCATTTACTAATTTTTAAAGAAAAAATAACAAGATGTTTATCATGTATTGCCATTCGATGTAAAAATATAAAGATATAATTTTTGAACTTCTTGTAATTGATATGGGTTGGGCCTATTACATGGCAGCGCCAAGAATAACTTTCGGTGCAGTTGAGTTCTTCAGGCTCTTCAGCCTCTGTATTTATCCCCTGTCCAGATAATCTTGAGACTTCATTTTAGGAAAGAGCTCAAAAAGATATCTCGAAAAGTAGGACTCGTATCTGGGCTAATGAGAGCTTGTGACATGTTGAACTAAATTTTGTTGCTCTCCACTGTCTGACCTCTGTTTAATGTCTTCATACTGCGTATTACCCTGCCGAAAAAGCTTAATGGAGAGATATATACTTAATTGTTTCAGAAGGAAATTCAGGTGAATGCAAGTAGAGGTACTTTATCTGAAATGCATTGACTGATATTTTAGGATCCCTGTATAAATTATTGGAGACAGTCCCACATTGACTTGATGTACCAGTATCAGGATCTCTGTTTGTTGAGACTGCGGCCCGCCTCTGCTGTAGTCGATGCTACACAGGGATCCTTATGGATCACTGTGTCAGACAGGAGCTGCCTGTATTTGGCGCAGGAGGCTCCCGAGAGGCCTCACTCAACCCTTTAATCTCTGACTCCCTGTTTGTTTCCTGTCTCTCCCTTAGAGCACCGATGTGTGGAGTCAGCCAAAATTCGCAACAAATATCCTGACAGAGTACCGGTGAGTCTGTGGAGGTGGTGTCTTTAGTGGTGGGAAAATATAATGTGTAAGCAAATGAGGGGGAGTGAGAGAGAGATGAGTGCATGACTGCCAGAGTAAATAACCTGAGTGAAAGAGAAGACTAAGACGTGTGAGTGACAGATCAGCTTAGAGATTCAGACTATAACATCAATGATAAAAAGTTCAGTTTTTTAAGAATAAAACAATAAATTGAAGAATTATAAATTGGATTTTTGATCACACTATGCTTGTTGGACAATTTGCAATGATGTCACTTCAGTTCTTAAAGTCACCAGACCTCATTTGCTTTAAATGTGATGCTCATCACCGTCGGTGAGTTTTAAAGCATCTCGTGCTGCAAGCTTTTCATGATCACTGGGGTACTTTTAACAAGTTTAACCCATCTATATTTACCTCCAGTTAACAATCCTTGGATGAGCCACCCAGGTATATTTACAACCCCCAAGTCAATATTCTAAATCATTTAAAAAACAAATTGAGTAAATATATTTACCATGCCTAGCCATGTAAGGGAGAGATGTTCCCAACCATACATTTACCAACTGTGGTGCAATATCTCATGCTGACATTAAAGCAGACCCTGTCGTTGAAATATTTTTTCAGCAAACAGCAGCAGCTGCATGATGCCAGTGCTGTCCTGCATTTTGCCCTGTAGGATTATTACTGAGAGATATTACCAAAGTGATGTTGGGGTTTAATGCACAAAATTTGGCTAGTTATGAAATATTAATTATTATAAATAAAGTGAAAGAACAAAATTGGTCACTTCATGGCACCAGCTGAGAAATAGACACTAATAACCAAATTTGTCAATAAAATCAGTCTCATAAACTTTATATAAGATATCAATATTACTTTTTTTGATAAAATTGTTATTTAAATGGAAAAAGAAGGTATAAATCTGTATACAGACCCACACAACCAGCAGTTATTGCAATGAACATTCACAATAATCACAGAAAATTTCTCTTTAAGTTTCTCTCAGTCATACTAAATTGAACAAGTAGCTATTATAAAACTAAACTAAGAACAAACCAACTACACTCAAATCAACAAATAAAGCAGTGTGTGTGAGAGAGAAAAAGAGCAAAACAAGGAAGGCAAAAACAAGATGTTGGCTCTTACACATGCTTCAACTTACAGCCTAAAATTGTGGTTAAGAACAAAGCAACCTAATAACCAGATTTGAACACCAGAAAGCCAGCGGCTAAACTATGACCCACAGCAGTCACACTGGTCTCTCTAAAAGTAAAGGCAGGGTACTGGACACAGAGAAAATGGAACCCACTGATTTGCTGACACTGCAGTCTGACAACAATGAAACCAACTGTAGAAGCTAATAGCAACAGTGATCAGGACACAGCAGTCCAACGCCAATTGAATAAAACACCTTATTTTAAAAGAACTTCCTGAAAGCTAATTCTTTCCAGGCTGTAGCCTTTCTCTGTAAATCGTTTTGTCCACAACTGATGACAGAAAAGGGTCCAGTTTCAGTGGGTCCTTCATTTAGAATGAAGGCAGATGACTCAGGGCAGCAGCGGACATTACTGACCACGAGAGCTGAGCCAAAAGTAATCCTCTTCCAGGAGCATCAAATCCATGAAAGCTAGGTCCTATGCCAGGCAAGAGAGGCGCTATCCACAGTTCTTTGTGTGGAAGTGTTCAGGGATGAGCAAGCTTGGAATCAAAATTGTCCATTCTTTGAACCGATGGACCTGGTGTGCCGAAATTTGCAAAGAAGGGTTGCTATGAAAACCAAAGGTGAGGAGGAATCTCTTAGCAAACTGAATTGCTGAAAGGCAGAGAAAATGTTGCACACATGTACTGGTCCCTACAGCGATAATAAGCCTCCACAGTTACAGCTCAACAGTTGTGGATTAAGGAATAGCGAGTAAAACATAACAAAATGCACATATTGTTATTTGAGTATCTTTTTGACACTGCTGATGAAAACTTTTAGAAAAGCGTAAAAAACACACCCAAAAAAGTGCTTTAGGCGGTAGGGGGAACTTATCCCATTCCACTTCCCCGCCCAGTTCCTGTACCACCCATAACAGCATATTTTTGTCTGAAACACTATATTCATCACTGTATTTTATGATTTTTTTGTTTTGTTTTGTTAGTTTTTTTAAACACCTTTTGTTGAAGTAGTCTCAACACTAGGAAAAGATTTTCCCAATTACAAGAAAAAGTTTGTAAGTAGATTTTAGCATAAAAAGAAAAAAATATTATAACAAAGTAACATTATGACGCACCTAAGAGACACACAGCCTACCAATGACTCAAAACAATAGTGAAAAAAATCTTACATAAGACATCAATATTTGTTGAGTTAAAGTGATTTAAATTATAATTGAATAGATCAACACAGGCTAAATTTCAGAGTAAACCTTCAAGCCAGTGAATTTTACAAGAATAAGGAGGAGTTTCTCTGTTTTGTATGGGTGGTTTAGATCTTAAGGAGGAATTTACTTTGCAAGTGCCACTAATACAAGAGTAAAGCAGTGCTAAAAAACATTTATAATAAGTTAGTTTTGAAAGAAAAACAGTTATTAAAGTGTCTTAATACAATTATTACAATCACGTGTGGTAAATAAATGCAAAGTCTATATAAATACTTTAACACAATGTGTTTAGAAATAATACATCTGCACTTTTTTAATGATTGATAATATTGAAAAACTATAAGAGGTTTTAAAATCTGTCAATCTTAATGAAAAGCTGTTGTGAGAGAAAGAGAGCATTTTCTAAATCACACAGGCATTGACGGCGTACTTATGCTCAGTAGACAGCATGCAGTTTGGTTTTTGGAGCTGAGGAATTTTTCAGTTTTTAGGTTGGGGTATCTAGTTTGTCAGTCATATCTGAAAACAGGTATAAATATTTCTCAACTCTTATAGTAATGGAAATGACTTGAAATATACCGTGTTGTGGCAACTATAACGTGTCATAAGTACGTCCACTCAAAGATGCTAAAGATGCTTCCCCTTCTCTGCCTTCTCTGTTAAGTTAGCTATTCACTGTTGCCCTCAGGCTAAAGAAATGGACGTTACCTGCTACAGAGGCTTTATCATGTGTGCCAGATTAAAATTCATCCCCACACTCAGACACCTCTGGAACACATGTCAAGTAAACTTTTTACTTGCTAGCAGGATGATCATGTTGTGTAGCAGCACTGCTGAAGGGGAACACCTAAGGGCAAAGTGCACATACAGGTGCAGTTAACAACAACAGCCTCATTCTAGGAAATGACACCCAAAACCTTTTGTGTGAATGACAGTGCCTTGTAAATTTAATCCCTGTTTGCTAGTTCCTGTATTTTAAACCTGTTCAGTGGAAATACTGAAAGGACCAGGAAATAGAGACAGTGAACAAAAATCCAAGTTCCCTGTGTTGTTTAGGCCCACGGTATAGCGACACCTTAGATGAGAGCACTGCACTGTCAGAGGTCATAAACAAAAACAAGTTTAGACTCTGCAGTGGAACAATTGACTTATTGTAATTTGAAATAGTCAAGTGCTAAACGCTCAGTGAAGACTACTGGTGTTTTTGGTGAATAACTTATTCAAATGCTTCAAGTAAAGAAGAGATTGTTATTTCTCAAGTGGGCTTGTATGAAGTTCATGTCAATAGGAAATATATGAGAGATTCTGGTCAGCTCTGCCCTGCTGAGGGAGAAAACTGTCAAGAAAGCAAAGCTTTATTTTGCAGCTTTGGGGCCCATGAGCTAAGCATTATTTAATGAATTTAAAGTTTAAAGATCTAATGATACAAAGTCTAAGACCTGTGAGAAACTGAAAACTATAAACAGTGTAAGTGCACCTGAAGTCTTCAGGTAACAATGAAACCAGAGCTACTAAAATTTACAAAATATGTAACTAGATGTCGGACATCTCTTTGTTAAAAAAAATATGATAATGCTAATGTAATGCTGTGTTTTCCAGGTGATAGTAGAGAAGGTTTCTGGCTCTCAAATAGTGGACATTGATAAAAGGAAGTACCTGGTTCCTTCTGACATCACAGTGGCCCAGTTCATGTGGATCATCAGGAAACGCATCCAGCTGCCTTCAGAGAAAGCCATTTTCCTCTTTGTGGACAAAACTGTCCCTCAGTCCAGGTAAGAGTAACATTTTTTAAAGCAGTTGAAGTAAGACCGTAAAAATCTTCTTTCATTATTCATGCCATGTAGTACTGAAGCAAACGTCTCCCAGGGATTTACAATTTGCAGTGGAAATGCTCAGGAGGCATCAGTCTCTGCTGATGGCTGTATTTTTTTCTTTTAATTTTGTTCAGTTCTTAGAATCAATATTGAAATAATTTATTGAGGGTAAATTGCAATGTAGTCTGGTTTAAACACCTTTAAACACATTTTTATCTGCAAAGGGACTTTTTTAACTTTCAGTGTTCACATTTCATTTAAGAAATAAATGAAAAGTCAAGAGTCCATCCCTACCTGTCACACTTATGTCACTACCACCATTGTAGATGTCTAACCAGGGCCTTGAAGCTAAATTTCCCTCCTTATTTCCAAGAAAATATTCTCAGTAGCACAGCAGCAGTTAATATTTTCTTACACCTCTCATCAGGATTCAGCCTGAGGACGTAGAAGTCATTGAATGTTTCCATCACAAAGGCACAAAGGCAACTTTCCATTAACACATACAGTGCTTTGGGCATTTAAGGATATGGTCAGCCTCAAATGGCCTTTATGCTCCACCCATGTGATCGAGCACTGATACTTTATGTCCCTCCTCTTCCTACACAGAAGCACAAAGCACAAATCTCTGTTTAAGTGGGTCAAGAGGTCCATTATGAACCCCCTGCAACATTTTAAGATGCTTGGAGCAACAGCACCATGCAAGTTGTGCTGTTATTGATGATGAAAAACATCAAGACACAATCACTAACATCACATCACCTTTTCATTGAAAAAATAATTAGTGATATTTTTTTGATACGCAATACATTGACTTTGTATGATATTGGGGTTTTTGCTCCAGGACTTGAGTGCTGAATTTGTTTCAGTCCTGCCCAATTTTGACCGAGGCTGACTGAAAATTTAATCTGTTGAATCACTCATTTGTTCTAGAAATGTGTTGTTTATTTTATAGCGCCCGTATTAGCCTTAACTTGGGTTCATATATTTAATTTTGATGACTGCTAGAGTCTGTTCACAATCGCAAGAAGACATCCGTACTTATTTAAATATTTCAAAACTAGCAGAAGTCCTGTAGTAACTTTAACCCGTAATACCGGAAACTAGGTTTGTACATCAGCCAATAAGTAACAAGGTAGTGCTGTTCAAACACACTAAAGTCGATGCTGTGTTGACTACAAAATATTGTAGTCAGTATTGTGAAAGACACATGATCTGTCCCCAGGCAGTTTGTCAGCCTTGAAATGTATCGTATAATACTTTGGTTATGAAGAATTGTAATCAATACATACACAATCAGTCTGTAGTGATTAATCATTTGTGTCAAAGCTTAATATCACATTTAGCTAATTTCATAAGTCAGGTTAAAAAAATACGGTCAACAAATTTAGAGGTGACTGGCCCTTTCATGTGTTCATGATATTCTGTGTTTTCATCCATTTGTCAGTAAAAAGCAAAAATGAATGGTTTGTCACTGTGTTAGCAATCAATAGCCCTGTGAAAGACGATGAAGCCACACCTAAGCTATCAATTTACACAGATAAGAAAACACCACTTTTCCATAGAAGCACATGGCTTTTGTTATTCTGATGTGGTGGATGTTGGATGTTTACCTTATCTGAGCGATCTGACCTGCTTCTGATTGTATTGTGTTTCTCTTTTTGAAAACGGACGTACATTAGTGCCTACATATGCCTGTGTAACCTAAATTTGGAACAATGTAATTGTCATTTTAACACGTCATGTCCTGGTGGTGGCAAATAAATGAATTATATATGTCAAGATAATCTGTTTGAAATGTTTACGCTAAATAATAAATTATCTTTTTAGCAATGAAGAATCTATTAATTTAGGTACAAATGTATCAATTTGATACCACAGCAACTCAAATAGATATCCCAAACACCAGAGATCTGGTAATTGTTTTTTAAATTAAAAAAAAATAAATCAGAGAAACATCTTTTACATTGTGTTTGCATAGGTTCTTAGTCATTCAGGTCATGGTTATCCAATGCTGATTCAAGTGGCTGCTGGACTGGTTTGAAGAAGCCTTTTGTAGAAGAGATGAAACATCTTCAAGAATCAAGACCTGACCTGCTGTCACTTGGATCTGCATTGGATTGGTTCACAATTTCTTCATATCACAACATTTGAGAATGTGAGTGGAAGAAAGAAGAAGTGACAGGCTATTTTTCTATTGCTTAAAATTATGAAGGTCAAACGTTTTTAAACTTTTTTGATTTCATCAATAATTGAAATAACAGGTTTTATCATTTAAAAAACACATGGCATGTAAGAGTAAAGAACACCTTTGCAACCTCTTTACAATGACATGAAGTCAACGTTTCTTTACAATTTAAACAGTGTCTTGAAATGTGTCTTGAAATGATAAATTGCCCTATATAAGGACTTCTCATTTTGTTGTTGTGGTATCAAACAGACTTCAGCGACACTGGTTAATTTCTAGAGACATAAAAAGTTTATAACTCTGGTCCTGTTCTAACTATTTTTCATTTCTCACAGAAAAAGTATTGATATATTGTGTAAAGTGATTCAGAAAATGAACAATCAGATATGATTTTTGGCTCTAAAGGCCCAGTCCTAGCATCTGCTAAATGGAGAGGACTGTAAATATTGTCCATCAGCAGAGAAATGTCTCAAACCTTCATTTGAGGTGTTCATAAAATAAATTGTATTTGACTCTAGTTGTGATCTAATGAGACGCTTTTTCATGGTGTGTTGCAGTTTGACTATGGGCCAGCTGTACGACAAAGAGAAAGATGAAGACGGCTTCCTGTACGTGGCCTACAGCGGAGAAAACACTTTTGGTTACAAGTCCTACACAACATGGGGTTAATGCTTCACTGAATACACTGAAGACACACACACACACACACACGGACACAGTAGAAGCCCATTCAATACTGGTGCACAATGTTTCAGAATTGGCCTTTCTTGTGTGTTACAGGTATAACACCCATTCACTGGGCAGTAATTTAAAAGCCAACTTTTGATACTTAACAGTAGAAGTTTATGATGACAATTGAAAACACAAAAATGCAACAATAAACAAACTTTTGTTCATTTTTGTTGACAGGCTCGGATGATTATCAGTATCAAGACATGCTTGTCTTTAATGATTGTTGATTAAAGGACAGTTGTGGAGAGAATTATCTTTTAACACTGCCGTTAAATAAGAATACCCATCATCCAACACCACAGCCACGTCAGAAATTTTTGATTTCCAAGTATTAACATCAGTATTATATTCTGATAATCACAAGCCTTTCGCCAGAGTCATGCAACTTTTATTTTCAGTCAAGGATAATCTAGTAAGGACAGTATCCTTTAATGTGTATAGTCATTATTAGCCATGCTATGGATGTATATTTATGTGTCATCGTATAATGTATGACAGCTTTACTCTAGAACTTCATCCACAAGTACACTTGCTGTCAAACCTGCTATTAAAAGCAGTAAAGTAGCAATTAATTGTAAATATGGCAGCTCATTTTGTACACAGTGTTCTCATTTACTGTCTCAATCTGGGCTTGAGTTCAACATGTGCAACCCCCTCCTCACTCAATGTGGCCTCCAAGTCAGCCTTAAATATCAAAGGAAATGTCACAAAAATAAATGAAAAGATTAAAATGGAAACACTGAAAATAGAAAATTTTCTTATCTTTGATTACTTGTTTGTTTTTAACAAGAGATTAGAGATGTAATTTATTGTGTAGTTTCTCTAAAATTCCAATAAATACATTTATTATAATAAAGAGGTGTAAGTAAACTATGCTTATAAAAGTGGATAAAAAGTAGCTCTTCTTCATAGTCTTTCAATCCTCTTAAACCTGAGTAAAGCTCAGTAAATACATTATCATTTTCATTTTAGTAAAAAAATATGTTGGTGTGTTGAAATCTAATGACAGCCATATATTTGTTCTTTTTGTCAAAATCCAAGTAATCAGAAGTGCTAAATTGAGACAGTCTGGCGGTGAGGATTAATGTAATGTGGAGCCATCAGTAACCAAAGTTGCCCTTTACTGATTTCGAGGGACTTTATTAAGATAAATTATAGCAAACTATTTTATATATCCCAATATAATCCTTTTTACAGGAGTGAACGTAAGCTCTCAGTGACTCCTCAGATAAGTTATTATTTGATAACTATTAGAATTCTTGCTGTACATTACTTGTAGAAATCAATGTCAGTGTCAGTCGTTGCCTCACAGTAGCAACTTGGTTAAAGATATGTTACTAAACCTCAAAATATGGCTCAACATCTTTAAAATCTTCACCACTCATTTTTCATTTGATAATCAATCAAGTGCTGCAACTCACAGCAGCAACCAAGCATGACCTCAGGAAAATGGCTGACGTGGCAAATGGAGGCAGTGAATGGAGCTGGCATTGCTGTAAGCCGGTGTTCTGTCGAATTAGGCTGCCCCTTCGAAAAAAGCTACTAGCTGCATAAATCGACAGCTGCATCTGTTGATTCACGCTTCCGTGTCCCTAACCCTAACCCTGACCCAGGTGACCCACGTGCATAACGTTAATGTCATACAATGTGAACTTTCCTACGCTATTATCATCTAACGTCAATATTCTACATCAGTCCGTTGTGCACATCTAATTGCTTACATGCTTACTGGTCATGCGCTTGCGTGCGCATGTGCAGTAGCGCTCGGTAGCTCATCTCGACAGGTAGCGTGTTTCAATAGGACACCGATAAAGAGACAACCTGTAGTCAAAGCCGGGGACATGGGGGCCTGCAGGTAAAACTGAGTGCTTGCCAGGCTGGATTATCATGGATTTGCACTTTATGTTTGATGCAGTTGTCAACACCTTCCAGGACTTAGAGGTCCAACCCCAAACTCCACCCTTGACACCTGAGCACTGCACCCTCAAAGACATGAATGGCATTAGGTCTGAGGTGGGGGTTATGAGTCCAAAATAAAAAAGCAGTGTGACACACTCCAAGAAAAGATTAAATAATAATTAGAAAAGGTCATTTCACAATTGTTTTGTTCATTTAAGTTTTTATGACTTGAAGGCCAAAGGTTAGTAAGAGTGGAGTTTGGGATTGTGACAGATGAGTTAGTTAGCCACGACAAAAGCTAGCCACAGACATCAGAAAACAGCTAAAGACATTAACACTTTGTGTGAAGTTGCTGGATTGTGATACATTGTGTTATGCTGTCTGACCATCATGGACTCTTGATTTTAATCATCAAAAATGGTTTAATAAAAAAAAGTAGTTGAGGAATAGAAGAGCAGTCTCTCAATTTGTTTGAGGTGTAGACGCAGTATGTGCAAAATACTCCTACAAATTATGAAACACGCAAAGAAATTATATATTATTCATTCTCAAATGTTGAAACTCATTTTAACAAGGTTCTACCTCTCCAGTTTGTTGTGGTCAACTTAGTCCTAAATTTCTAGATTGTTGCCGATATGAAAATGTTCCTGTAGGCGTAGGCAGAAATTACAAATGTTGATTAAAGAGAAGATTTATATGACGGTGCATAAAATTTTGAGTTTTCAATCTCATGTCAGCAAATGTGTCTGGAAGACGTAATCACAATCTTCATTTCCACACATGAAGCTATCAGGAGCAGCTCTTCACTGAGCAGCAAACACTCTATGTGTCAGTGGTGGAGCGTAAAGCGAAGGCGACTTCTAAACACGAGACAAAATCAGAACCAGGAGATGTTTGACTGTTGACACTAGGGTAACAAGGAGGATGCCTCCAAGTCTCTAAATCAAGTTTTATTTACAAGCTCAAAACAAACAAATTAAATGACTTCATTTTTTTTCAGTGCAGGGTCTGTCGGTGTGCTTGTCATGAAATAGTGAGTAAAAGAATTTTACAAAACTTAAGATTAACATATGCGGCATGCACTTTCCTGTTACCCCATAGTAGTGTTGTGTTATAGGATGGCCAGTGCTGACCAATGAAATCACTTTTTGAACATGGCTTGCAAAGTTTATAGTTTTGTGATGGAGACATGCAGATTTGATTTGCAATATGTAAAAACACCAACAGAAATACAGTTCTGGCTTTGAGACCACACTGTATTTCAGTTACAAATCATGTTGTATTTAAACTGAAGATTTGGGTGACAACTCACATTTGGTCTTATCCATGCTTTAGGAAAGATACAGAAAGTACAGCACACATCAACTTTAAATGTGATATTACAGGCAGAACTTAACGGAAAAGGGTCTTTAATGATTAAACACTCAAAATAGAGGTTTATTTCTTTTACAGAAGCGTTTCCTTCAGTAATTGTTTCACAGTTGCACTAATACTAAATTATCAGAGTTCAGTTCTGAGTATATACGCCGTGAACTAACAGCATATTACCAAAAACAAGGCAAAAAAATACTTTACAGTGATATTCTTTCACAAATGTTGAAAATCTTACTGGGAGAATGTCTGTAGTGCATAGAGTTCTCCGCTTGTTAATTATGAGATTTAATCAATTACCAGACTTTAAAAAATGACAGTGAAAAGGAGGAGTAAAAACAGCGCTGAAGTTCACATCTCAAATACTTAAAGCAATGTCCAGCTTTAATGCTTTGCAGAGTAAAGAGGTTGTAATGTTAGTGCCACTTGTAATCTTGATGATTCTGAAGCTGCTTTAGTTTTGGTGCTAAATCAAAGATGGTATTCATGTTTGTGCACCACAGAGCTGATCAATGCTTTCTAACATGCTGTGTAAAAGTGCAATATATCCATAGAATGCTCTCGTTTTCAGTATTGTTTTATGTCAGTGTTGTTTGATTGTTAAATATATCTTAGATGAATTTTAGATATTTCAACAAAGGGTTATTTAGCTGAAAGACCTGACCAATAAAAATGATTTTGAAATTAATTAAAAATCTGTCTGTTGTTATTAAAAAACAAAAAAATTGTAACTGTTTGTGGAAATTACAACATCTTCAAATCTGGATTTCCAAAAGTTAGATTTCAGTGTTTTTATGAATTGAAGTATTGAAACATTCATTCATTTTCTACACCGCCTATCCCTTTGGGGTCGCAGGGGGGCTCCAGCCTATCCCAGCTGTCATTGGGCAAGAGGCGAGGTACACCCTGAACCAGTGGCCAGCTGACTCAGGGCCACATAGAGAGACAGACAACCATTCACACTCACACCGAAGGGCAATTTGGAGTCAATAATGAGCATGTATTTGGTCTGGAAAGGAAGCCGGAGTGCCCGGAGAGAACCCACGCATGCATGGGAAGAACGTACAAACTCCCTCGCCCTGCCTGATGTGCATTATTTTTTATAATGCATATCTGCAACTTCACTTTAAAGGGCCATATGACAGGAAGAACACATTTTACTGTTTTTGCACATTGGTTTGGATATCCAGAGTATCAACTGACCTACAAATTGTGAAATGAGCCAAAAAAGTCCTTTGTTTATGGTCAATCTATGTCTGACCACATAAAATCCGATGGTCTTATAGGAATCTGGATTAGTCTTAGGCCCCGTTTACACAAATACGAATACGGTTGAAAACAGAGAGTTTTCATTGTGTTTTCGCCTCCCGTTTACACAAGAACAATGCCCGGAGTGCCTGAATTCACAAACTTTTGAAACCAGGGTCCGGAGTGGAGAGATTTGAAAACATATTCATATCCGTCTCTATGTAGACAAGATTCAGCATTTCGGGGTGAAATGCTAACATCCCCGCATGTGCAGTACTCTTTCATATGAAGGCTGCACGCACATACCAGGAACAACAACAACAACCAGACAAAAATATCCAGCCGGATTTGTTGTCCAGACAAGAAACTCCTACTTCTTGGTGTGTCCACTTGCCATTGTTGTTTGTGAAAAGTTTGTCTTCACCGGAAGACTGTTTCTCTACAAACCTTCATCGCCATCCACTGGCCTGGCATGCATCCTACAGAGTTTTCAGTCGTTCTCGCGTCTCCGTCTGAACGCGGATTGTTTTTGAAAACGCAAAGGAAAAACCTTTGCGTTTCTGGTGAAAACGTTTCCGTGTAAACAGGGCCTAAATACTAACGTCTGACCCTCACCTGGTATCCCTATCCACAGCTATGGAAACTCAGCTGTACCAGTGTTGACATACTGCTGGGAGAGGAAGAGCAGGGTAAGGAGGTCATTTGCATATTTAAAAAAACCAAAACAGCGTTCTGTGAAAGGCTGTTTAGTGCGCATTTATAGAGAGTAAAAAATAACCTCTGATTAAAACAAGTTAAAGCACTGCATAGATGTTTCATTTAAACCTCAGGTGACGTGTGTGTTAAAGTTGAAAAAGGGTATATGTCTGATTTGAGATTATCCAACAGTTAAGAATATTCTCAGAAAGGAGCACTACAAATCTACCCTGAGATAAAAACAAAACTACCAACCTAAGTTAAAACAGTCTTTAACAACAAAAACTATTAGTGTTAATGTAACATTTCATTTAATAAAAAAAGTCCCTATAAGTTCCTACTTTTTTTACAGACGTACTCTTAAATTTATTAACAGTAAAAGGTTTTCCAGCCTCTACTGAGTAATGAGGAGAGTATCAGCTTGGGTCTGTTGTAAATGACCATCAGCCAGAGGCACTGATGGCACAGCAGTCACTGTGGGTCAAGCCCCCAATTCTAAAAGCAAGATTTCTCCAACCAAACATCCCGGGTTAAAATCCAACACCAGTTACACGTGTCATTCCTCACTCTCTCTCCATTTTTGCTCCATGCAATGTTGTAATTAAATAATGCAGTGAAAGGGAACTTTGTTTAGCAGTCCATATGATCTTATTTTCATGCTCAAAAGCACGTTACTCCAATTAGAAGATAATCTATTAAGAACAATTATTATTAGAACCAAAGAGGCAAATGCCTAGAGCAAAGGAGAATCAATGCTTCAGCTGATGAACATTGCTAACAGGTGTGTCTCAAGGTGATGACGGATATTCACAGCATGAAGAGAAATGACTGGAGCATACAGATCGATGTTTCTTCACAGCAGGCGTCCTCCTCAGAGTCGACACTGTTGACACTGAGGTAGACACCTAAATGATATACCAGGATTAATATTTGGTGACTAAAATGTAAAACGCAGCATTTATAAACCTTTTCTAGAGTCAAATTTAAGCACATTTCACATTCCTAAAGGTATACTTCCAAAGCTTTTCCAGCTTCTAAACAGGACATAAAATACACCTGGATTATGATTTGGATATCTGGAGTCGCTCTGTAGTCACTACAAACACACCTTCCAGGGAACAAAAGTCACAAATCCATTGCAACTCAATGCAAAAACTGTGCTCAGGCTTTCTACCCATCCTTTATCAGCTGAAAACAGAGTTTTATTCTAGCTTTTTTTTGGACAGCAACAATCATTCCATCACTAAATATTACTGGGACATTAGAACTACAGATGTAGTTATTTGCTTCTGAATAAATATCATGATACTTAAGTTTTTATGTCCGACATCACTAGATTTAAGCAGGATGTGTAATATAGCATCGTAATTCAAAAAGTCACGTGACTAACAATCACTGAGGCACCTTGGAATCCCCCCCAAGGCCCCAAGACTGCATGTCAGGAACTGCTTACTCGAGCAACTGAAAAG
Source organism: Cetoscarus ocellatus (assembly GCA_037902135.1). NCBI lineage: Eukaryota > Metazoa > Chordata > Actinopteri > Labriformes > Labridae > Cetoscarus > Cetoscarus ocellatus. Next base: position 682,343 of record JBAMNC010000267.1, read on the forward strand.
GGCCTTCTGGCGAGAAACAACTACGGCAATTTTTTTTCACAATGTAAGGTTTGAGGTCATAACATGCACCATGCTGCTCTGTATTAGCTGAGCTGAGATGGGTGGATACTTGTCGGTGGAATCTGCTGAGCTCAAGTAACCACACAAGTGATCCTCAGTCCCTGCATTGACATAGTGTCTTGACGGCAGTGAGAGAACGTCAGTAAAAGTCTGATTCTTTGCCCTCATGAGTGAAATGACTGCCCAAGAGAGCTGGAATCATCACTGTGAACACCCACGTCAGTTAAAGCCAAATGAACTCAGAAGTCTTTGTTCAGACGTAGACAGGTAGGTCCAGCTGTGTTTTTGAAGTGGGACATCCTGACAGCTGCATTCACAACATGTTACATTCATAAGAAAAATCATCTGAGGACACCGAAGAGCGGACATTGACCTCAATGAACAGCTGGAAAGAGCTCTGTGTCCTGTTGCTTTAAACTGTGAGAAAGTCAAAAATAGCCAAACAATATTTGTCCAGACTGACCAGATGACCCTACAGGTGGTGGCAAATCAGCTCTTAGCAAGAGATTCATCTAAACTGTCTTTTTGTTACAAGAGGAATATGATTCAGCCTATCATTCATTTGCAAACAAACACTTTTTCCCCATTCTCCACGAAGCTTCACAGGATCAGGGTCAGTCCTGGTAGAAAAACAATCCTCTCAGACCAGCAGTCATTTTAACCTGTGACTTCCGAGTTCTTGCTGCAAACAAAGACACCTTTTTATTCCCAGACAAGGACACTCCAGCCACTGAGAGCCTTTTCAGAGGAAGAGCAGGAGATCTCTGTCGCTATGTGGCCACAGAGGGAAGACCTGGTCTTGGAGCAGCTGCCATGCTTGCTGGTACAACAGAGAGGCTTGTTTGTAGCCCCAGTATGTCCTCGGGTTTGCTTCCCTGAAATGAGACAAAGGCAGAGCAGGAGAGGAAGTCCCCATGTTTAGGGATGGTTTTTGAAAAAAAGCTTTGTTTTCAGTGTTTGATGAGTCAGTACAGTACAGAGTGTGATGTATGTAATCTTTTTTTCTGTTTAATTTTCCTTTTCAAATTACTTAATGAGCAGACTCAGCAGCAGGTCACCACAGATGTTTTAAGACACATATTTTGAAATCCAAGATAATCATCTTAACTCAGAAAAACTGAATGTTTTGTTTTCCACTAAAATGTACCACATAACTCTGAGATAATTAATTTATTGATTTTATATCTCAATTAATATTATATAAATACTGTATACTGCAATAATCCTATTGCTACACTGAGTAAGAAAAGTATGATAAGTAAGATTTCAAGGTGGCTTGTGTGTCATACCACACTCTTTTTTTCCTAACTTTCAACTCTATACACTGCCTAGTCACTTAAAAGAAGAAAACGTTTTAAAAAATAAAAATAATCAATGCAACAACAACAAAACAGGACAATAATAATACCAGCATGTTCTGAAAGTAGTGTTAGTTATGGGAGCATTCAAATATTCTGGCAGCTTCGGAGCAGGGGAAAAAAACTTGTAATAGGTTATAACATGGCTGACCACAGCAAACATCACAAAAACAAGGATTGTACCATTTCATGAGGGGAATAAATAAAATAAAATAACAGGAAATCATGGTTAACTTAAGATGCTCCTACATGACTCTGGGCCCCAGTAAGTTTTGTTCTTTATCCCCCCAATGGGCGGCCTTGGATGGCAGTATATATCCTCTGCATATTTCAAATATTAACAAAAACACCTTCAGCTGTTGTGTTTGTAAAGCCACAGGAAAGTGCCCTGATGTTTCAGAAGTACATACACATTGTTTCACAAAACCTCCATGCAGTCACTGAGTGATGAATACAATCTGAACATCACCTCATTCTCTCTTCACTTTTTTTTTTTATCTCAAATGAAAATTAAGTTTTTAAATTTCAGGAAATTGATGATGAATTAAAACAGCAGCAGTCTATCTAAAACAAGGTGACTTCAAAAGGCAGCAGACGCTGTGTATTTATGTTTGAACATAAAACCACACAGAGTCTGATATCAAGCTGCTTTTACAGCAAGTTAAAAAAGATAAGCTTGTTAAGTCCATATATGCAGATTATAAACAAAATGAAATCAATAAGTAACGGGAACTTTTGTTCACAAACTTCTAACATTTTTAAGTATTTTACAGGAGATAAAGTATCCAATTAGAAAACAGTTCCTGTCTATAATTCCAATGAAGTGAAAAGTTGCTTGAGCTTTTATGAACAGTTGACATATAAAATAAACCCAAGCATCAACCGTTCAGCAGATGTCCAATTAAAGTTTGTTTATACTCAAAGAAAACCTGTTCAGGGTCCCAGACAGTCTGTTTAGGCCGATGTTAATCTCATTTTAAAGGTCACATTTTATGCAAAATACACTCTTTTACATACAAAAATATGCCCACTGATGTGAGCCCACTGCTTACAAAAAAACATGACAAACAAATTCAGAAAAAATGAGACTTTCAGGTATCCCACTGTCAACCTTCATATGACGCACTATTGTTAAAGCACATTGTGTTGTCATTGTATGCTGGGCGACAGTGAGTGTATGTGTGTGTTCTGCTGATCCATCTGTGGACCAGGCCAGGCTGAGCTGGGATCAGGTTATCTGCTACAGCTCTTGTAGACAGAGAGACCACTGTTCTGCTCTTTGAAATGAGTCCCTGCCACCTACACACACACACACACACACACACACACACACACACCCAACACACACACACCTGAATACTCTGACACACAAAGAATGTCAATGGAAACAACTCCAGATGCACTCATGAAGACTTGCAGATGAAATGTGAGTACTAAACCTGACCCACACACCAACATACGCATGCACTGACACACAATTTGTTTGGTAATCTCAACAAGCTACTCAATACCCCACACACATTCCTGGGTCATTGTGTGTTCAGCTACACAAAAAAAGACAAAAACATAGGCTGCTAACCAAAGAACAAAATGGTTACACACAGTAACACAGGATGTGACACACAGGCACACACGCCTTAGTTTGTACATAATTTTGAATTAAACACATAATTTACACATAGGGTTGCAAAGTGGCGGAACATTTCCTGCAAATTTCCGGAAACTCTCCAGAAACTTTACATGGAAAGCTAAGATAGGGAATTTTGGAAATATTCCAAACTGGAAACTTTACATGTGAATTATGGGAATTAAGTGGAAATTGCATAGTGCATGTAGAGGGGGCGTGGCCTCAATACCCCTGCAGAAAGCAGGGTGCTATGTGAATGTGACTTATAGGAATAGCATAGATATTCTCAGGTATACTGGAATGAAACCTGGTTGTTTTAGTCAAGATTATGCTAAAATATATTTTACCAACTATGTTTAAAATCCCTGTGAGGGGCAAACCCTCAATTTTGTAAATTTCAAATTTCCCATAAATTCCTGTTACTTCCTGATAACTCCCATCGAAAGCTTCAAACTTTGAAAATTTCCAGTAATTAGCAAGCCTATTTACACTAGCTCCCAAACCTTTTTTGGCACCATGGTCCAGTTTCTTCACAGACAGTATTATCAGACAAGCCATTACTGAGAGTTTTCAACAAAAAAAAACAACAAAAAAAAAAAACAATCAAAAATTATAGTGAATACAACTCATCGGAAAACATGATCATGGGACCCAAAAGCTTATTTCCCAACAACAACAACAACAACAAGGAAACACCGCTGATTCAGTAAACCAGCAACTATGTAATCTGGTGACTTCCCACTAAGTTTTTCTATGACTGTAAGTTAGTTATTAGTTCTGTGATATTATAAGGAATAAAACAAAGAGACATTCACAAAAACTCTGTTTCAAACAGCTGCTGTAACAACATTTGGGTCACAGTCAGCTTAAAGTCATCTGCTCACAGAGCTTCTAATTACAACACCAGAAGTTTCCTTTTGACCACAGTGGGAAATGTTATAAAAATGGCAGGCAGTCAGTCCTGATGGTATGTTTTTTGGTGTGCCCTTAATCCGTCTAACTATCTAGTGTTACAGTCATATGCTATGTTATTCTGATACCTCTGAATTGTCTTGTTTATACTTTGAATCCCACACTTTCAGTTGTACACAGACTGAGCTCTCTCGTGTGCCCTGGGTATCTCCCAGTAACACACATTGTGCAGTTAAGTATTATTACAACTACATTCATGACACAGAGGACAAATATGAACATGCAGGGTTAAATAGCGAGCTTATCTTACTCTTACTTCTATGTCATGATAGAAGTGACAGAGTCAGGGAGCCACTATATGTCAAGTCTTGACAGTCAAGTAGCACAGATGAATGTGAGAGAATCTGTTTCCTTTTGCATCAGCTTTGCATAAGTTCTATTTTTAGATGGAAAGACAGAAAGACAGACAGACAGACAGTGGGTAGCTACATACATGTTTGCAATTGCACTATTTGTAGTCTACTTTGCTTACCATTTCAGACCATGTTTAAAGTCAATTTTCCATCAGTTGTGCTGCTTAGCATTTGTGGTTGTCCCAGTTTGGGCTGTTTTTGAAAAGTAATAAAAGCTGTCGTATGAGCTTGATGTTGTAAATGTCAAAAAACTGTCTTTATTTTAAATATCAAATTAACCTAGAATGACAAAATAATAAAGGCAGAACGTCCTCTCTGGTCTTTTCTGGTATAGTTCAATGCTGTCTTAAGCAAAACTGAGGGCACACTCACTCCATACTGTGCCGTGCTTGAGCATGTTGCCCCTATAAAGTCTGGATTATTTGTGTTGTGTAAATGCACTGTGCTGTGCCACAACAGCTCCTCACCTGTGCCCCCCAATCATTTGTTTCAGAGGATTTTTGTTTTTGGATCATGAAATATATAAAGTAAAAAATAATTCTTGGGCCAAAAACACATTTCCTTGACTCACTCAGCGGTAACCTGCTACAAGGGATCCAGTCCTATTGGCAGTTCTATTATTTAAGATGCTGATTTTTTTGCATTTGAGTTTGTGATGAAGACAGATCTCGATCCATATACAGGCAATTTAAAGTGTCTCCATCTAGAAGTGTTCATGTACAAATTACATTTAATTTTTTTGTTTTCACACACATCATTGTCCACTGCGCCTCCTGCTGCTGCAGTCTGTTCATATCATTTCACTTTTATCTAAAAAAAATTACAGTATTTTCAGGACTATAAGTCACACTTTTTTTCATAGTTTGGATGGTTCTGTGACTTATAGTCAGGTGTGACTTATATATCAAAATATATATAATTTCACATGTTTTTAAATGTTAATTCATACTGACTGACATGAACCAAGGAGTAAACATTACCATCTACAGCCGCAAGAGGACACTCTAGGACTGCAACAAATCTGCTGCTCCTGTACCACTGAAAAAATTAACTGAAACATTAACTTAAAGACAACTGAGAAAGACTGAACACAAACGAAATGTCCCCAAAATGAAAATCCTATTCTGCAGATAACAAACTGCTTATGTGCAACAATATAGTGCTGAAGCCTTATTCAGACAGGGACAACATGAGTGTACGTCTGTGATTATAAAGCAGCTGGTTGTTACCTGAGAGTGTCCGGAAGTGCTGCAGGATCAGTGGCTGATACTAGCGACAGGAAGGAATGGAAAAGCTCCAGTTTGCATAAGAGAGATCTGCAGATAAACAAGCATGTATGAATATCATTTGAATGTGGAGTAAAGAGTGATTAATATCAGTCAACAGTGAATTTTCATGAAATTGATAATGTGTGACAACAGTGTGATTATTACCTGGCCTTGGCTGTGCCAAGGGCTTTCTTGGTGACTCCATGTTTGTAGCCATTGGCAGTGACATCTAGTGGCTGCTCAGGCACATTACACCAGCTGATGGCTGCAACACACACGCCTTATGTTTTACTTTTGGAGTGGACGTCAAACTGCAGACATTTTCAGTCAAGATAATACAGTACTTAACACATTTGTTAGACCACCTGTCTTAAAAACAAGAAAACAAACACTTTAGAAATAATAATGTTTCAAACAATGTTTTAAACTGAAAATATTGTTGTTGGACATACATTTTGAAAAGAAATAGGGAATTTCAAACTGATTCACAGTTTTTTCTGTGAAGTAAGAAATTAGTTAAGCATAACATTTAACCACAAAAACAAATCTTTTTGTACAGAATACAAGTTAATAACTGTAATTTGACCTCTTGATCAAGAGATTATAATGGGCTTTCCTATTTTTTTTTTATAAAACAGTTAATTTCAAAATTAATGGAAAACACAAACAAATATATTCAAAGTATTAAAAGTATTGTTTTGATAAAAGAGCCTCTACATACTGGTGTATTTACCATCACAGAAATATAAAAATTATTTTGGTACCAGTGCTGTTAATGTAGGCAGATGTGGCATAAACCTTATATTGGAAGGTGGTCTAATACATTTGTTAGGCACTGTAAATCAATGTTAATCAATGTGTTAAGTGATCATTTGTTGCAAAACTGGCTAAAGAAACAGCAATGAATTTGGCTACATGAGGAAGAGTCAACACCGAGAAAATACAACTTTCTCCATGTGCCAAAGAACTTCATAGTTGACAAACTTCATGTTTATCTATAAAAAAAAATCCTGATCAATAAAATTTCAATACATATACTTTTAGAAGTGATTTTTCTGAAAAAAGAACATTCAGAAACTCTTACCCTCCATCTAACTCATTTGAGGGTTAAAGGCCCTGGACACACATTCGAGTGTTTTTAATCACTCTGGCTGATTAGACAAGGACAGGCTGAAAACAGGTGAGACTATGGTGAGAGCTGCTGACGTCACAAATTGACCAACTGAAATGTTAACAAGTCAACAAATCCTCCCAGTACAGGCTCTGACAAACAAACTGTGTGAGTGTCCAGGGCCTTTAATGGTGGTAAATATTACCATCATGATGCTTAGGTTGCCAAATTAAAACTATTAAACATATTTCTTCCCAATTTTGTTTCAGACTGTAGAAGCTATGATGAGGATAAAACATTCACACCAAAACCCATAAGCATCTGATTATCAGGAGGGTTGCTAACTCATGATGCAAGTATGCAAAATACAGATTTTTTGTGTGTGTGCATCAAAATTACAAATAATCAACTTAAAAGTATGTGTCTATTTCTCCAACCTAGTAAATCGGTATATAAGAATACTGAACAAAAACTTAAACTGTTATTTATTTGTTATTAGTTGTTTCTCCCATTATTAAATGGGGAAAATAACCCTACTGCAATAATGTTTCCAAATCTTTTTTTGAGGAATATAAAAAACAAATGTTATATATCATCACAGGAAGATAACATATTCACATTTGTGTGATTCAGTGTGTACCTGCCCCACAAGGGGAGATTCGGCCTTGTCCTGCCTTGTGTTGGAGCTCGGTCCGGGCCTGACTGAAAGGAAACTCCAGGCTGGACTGGAAAATCTCAGGTGCACTGACAGAAAAACCAGCCGGTAGGTCAGACACTGAAGAACACCTAGAGTGCAAGGGGATGTCATTATTGAGAGTCTGTGAGGGAAAACACCTCCCACATGAGCTCAATATATCATCTAATTCTATTGAATTCTAAATGCAGCTATCTGCTTATTATTATTTTTATATCTATGTTTATTCATTTCTTTGAATGACAAAAAAAATAAGCAACATATAACAAAACCAAAGAAATAAGCATATAAACATTTGGCTCACATGTATTAAAAACAATAGTGATGATACATCAAATTAAGATAAGATATAAATCCTCTAAGGACAATAGCAGATATTAACACCAATGTATGACAAAAAGAGTTCCCATATCTTACGAAAAACACTGTCTGTGCAGTTGATCTTACACGTCAAATGATTAAGTGAGACATATTCAAGTATGACCTTCAGACGAAGTGTTTTAGATGGGACTTTGTCTGTAATCCAGTTCAACAATATAAACTTTCTGGCACAAAAACTTACCATGTTGATAAGTTTCACTCTATATTTATCAGTAACTAAGTCATTGGGAACACCAAGTGACATAGATAATGTGTCATGGTCTATTTTAATGGACAAAATCTTGCTGATTTCTAACTATAAAATGCCAAAATTGATGTATCCCTTTGCAGGACCAGAGGCGGTGCATTGTGGAGACAAAAAAAAAGAATGACTTCCTAACAACACACATATTTTTCTGTTTAACTGTTTTCCTCACACTTCCTCTTTTTTATTAGAAAATGGCAAAAAAAAATGCTGGTCAAGGGTACTTTTGTAAGGGCTTCAACCTAAAACCAAGGGGCTGCATAAACTTCTTACACACTTTTGATGTTGTTTTCATGTCAATATCAATAAATGCAGATTTGAAAATTGAGTGAATTATCTTTGAGGCTACAAATAATTTATACCCTTTTCTTGCATATAATAACTTAAACAATAAATGCACACAGTTGGTAAAGGTTGGTGTTTAAAGTAACTCGACTTCCTTTAGATTTAGGTGACACCTGCAGTATGTGCATGTGTGTGAGATTCATCTGACCAGCATTGTAAAACTCTGATATCTAACTCATTAACAGCATTTTGAGCATAAAGCATTTTGCCTGACCTTGTGATCAGGGCTCTCTGCATCACTTCCTGGCTGTAGGGACATTTTCCCACCACCACTGTGCTGAAGTAGAGGGCCTCCTGCAGGTAATGGGACAGCAATGCACCCTGGAAGCCCAGCACCCCCCAGCGCGCCAGTTTGTCACTGCATGAGAGGGAGAGAGTTTGCTCTCCTCGCCCTGGCTTCACGCGAAGCATCCCTGTGCTGTGGTACCCCACCCCTGGGTGCAGAGGGTCTGCTGGGCCACCTGGAACACATTTAGCCCCTGTCCTATGAATGTCTGAGGCTTGTGGATGCAGTCCTGATCGGTCAGAGAGGCCTTTGGTTTTTCTCTCCAGCTGAGCAGAATTTTGACACACAGCCTCTTCAGGTGTTTTTGTAGCAAGACTCTGTGATGATTCTTCCCCTTTTTCAATCTCAGCTGTCTCCTGTGCCGTCAGACTGGGAACTCTCTTGATTTTTTCTTCACTTTGGTCCTCAGCTTTCCTTTTGAGCGTTCTGCCTCCACCAGCCTTTTCAGGGCCTTTTACTGATGTAACAGCAGGGCAGGGCTGTGACTGGCTGTCAGACATGGGGATAATGGAGGCATCTCCGCCTGATAAAACACAAACAAGTCCAGCCAACAACAAATTCAGTTTAACATTTCTGTGCTAAAGGTGTTTGTCAGTGCTTTCCTCATAACAGCCCTTCGCATAAGTCCTTTAATTTTACAAACTTCTCTGTTTAGATAAGAAACACATTACACTTGAGATTTGATTTGTGAAAACTGGTTCTTCTTTAAAGCCTCTTGGTAAAACTGTAGGACAGTGGTTTCAAAGGACTTTCACACACGGCACAAATAGAATTAAGCTAAAATCTCAATGCACACCTTCTTCCCACCAAAAATAATGTGTGGACTAAACTGGATGTTGAGTTTCCTCTTTAATATCTATCATGCAGTCCACATTTTCATGAGTAGAAAGATAACACTTAGGCAAAGTGAGGCCCCAAATAGCTGACAAGGCCCTAGGCACTGCATGTTCTGCATATAGTGAGGGGCAGGCCTGCATATCTGTGCAAAATATCCTCTTAACCCTCAGGCCCTCCCATGACCCTTCATGGGCTTTTCAATTGTATTTTTGCTCCCATTTAGGCAGCTGTTATGCTGAGATGAAATCGGACAAAGAGGTTAGTTTTTTAATGAACTTTGTAATTTCAGCTTCTACACTGTGTTGGCAAAGTTCTCTAATGTGTTGACAAAAAACTGACAGTCTTCGCCCTTGAGCCCTTTTGGCCCCATTGACTATAATTAAAACCCCTTATTTTGATTCTACTGCCATTGCAATACTAAATAATAAATCCTGTTAATTCCTCTGTCATCCTGTCTTTCAGGGTCAAAAAAATTGCACACACAAAAATCCCAGCTAGATTTCTCTATTCATTTAATGTTTGCAGAGGGGCATTGTGGGAAATAATTACCTTGTTTGAACTGATAGGATATTAAATTGACTGTGGGCCAGTAGAATAAATTATTTAAACTGAAACTATTTGGGGTGTTATCTATGGATATCAGAGTATGGTGTGTATGTGTATTGAGAATTAATGTGTGTGTGCGTGTGAGTGTGCAGGTGTATCCAAAACACTCATTGAAATCTGTGTTAAAAATTTATCAATGAAAACTAAGAGAAACTGTATTTTTGAATCTCATAGCCAAGGCATAAAAAACATGAATTGGATTTTATCTGAAATGCATCCTGGGCTTGGGTCTTCAAAGTTGTAATTTTTAGTGTTTTTCATCTGATTTACTTGTTTTTATATGACTGACTTGAAGGGACTTTACATGCTCTTCCCATTAGGTTACATCATATGGAAAAATGCTATTTTCAGGGTTATAGATATTTAGAGTTAAAATCAAGTCTATTCATTTGAAAATGGTGTCTTCGTAGTCCTGTGCTTTTGAGCATAGAAGGAATGTGTGTGCGTGCGTGTGTGTGTGTTCTGTAAAATCAATTGTTCTAATGGCATTGTCTTTGATACATGTCTTTAAATGAAGAGATGTAAGGAGATTAAAAGTCCACTTTAAACAACATAGCCTTTGCATGACCTCTGCATTAAAAAAAAATTAGGAACCAAGAAGTAGCCAATCCCTGCAGAGCAGAATGTAAACAATGCAGCCAGACGCCTACATTTGTTTAGGCAGGCGCAGCTGCTAAGAGTTAGGAGTTTGGCCAGAGACAGAATGGTGCATTTCTACCTGTCTACAAACATGAAGCAGCAGTTGATTTTTTAGTAAGCCGCCCCACACAGCCCCCAGTTTGGACTTCTGACCTGGACCTGATTTTTCTTAACCTGACACGCCAGACAGACAGCTCCATATATCTGTCACGGAAATATTTCACTAGTCCATCGGGGAAAAAGCTGTGCAAAAATGTTTTCAGAGGCGGAACTTTCAAAAACAACTGCAGCTGGTGAGTGGACGATCATTCTGCTCGTCACACTCATCACAGACCAATCCACATCAAGCCACAGTATGACATAGCAGCTAGACCCTGTTGTTAGCCATTAGCTTAAACTACATTTCAGTCCTTAGACTATCGTCTTACATTAAAGCAGGGGTCTCAAACTTGCGGCCCGCGGGCCAATTGCGGCACGCAGGACGATATTTTGTGGCCCCCTACTTGACATCAAACCTTAGTGTTAGTGCGGCCCCTGCATGTTTGTCAAATGCACATTTTTGCCGAGTCGTTGCGCATGCCACGCTTGCCCTGGACTTTTATATAATCTTTTTTATCACTTATGGCAGGGGTCTGCAACCTTTTTAATCAACAGAGCCATTTGCCATTCATGTTCTGAGGAACCCATTCATGCACGAGTTATTTCGTCTTATCGGACAGAATGCTTCCCCATCACTGAGGAGTTTTTCCGTCATTCCGTGTTTTTATTGAACTCTGGTAGTTGGCACCCTTTCGTGGAGAAGTTCTGCTCTCCTGTGACCGTAAAAAGGACACCTCACTGAGGGAACCACAGAGCCGAGGTGCACGTTCAGATGAAAGAGAGAAAAAAGCGCTGACGTTGCACAAAATTCAAAACGGACGATCCTGTTGGTTTAAAGTACTAATTTGTGACATTTTGATCCCTTGTCTGCTCATCGGGAGGATGATTTCTCAGAATATTATCTAAATTACTGTGGATTTACTGTAAAAGCCTTCCTGTGTCCATCTGAGAGATAACAACCTGCGAGGAGAAGGCCACCCGCCTGGGATTCAGTGGTAAGATCTTGTTTTTTATGTGGATTAAATAATCAATGGATAGCATCAATACCAGTTTATGAAATTGATGCTACACTTATATTTACAAATGTATTAATAACACGACGTATCATCTCTCCCATCTGATCAGGACGACAGGCGCACATATTACGCACCTATGGAGAAAGCGCACATACGCCACTGCGAGCTCGCAAAACTAGAGAAAAGTTAAACAGGGCTGGGATAAAACAGACAGAGACGAACGGGAGAACTAACGGAGTTCAATATGATTCATAAACGAACCAGCAGACACCGCGGTGCGCTCCATAACGGCACAGCCGTGAGTCCTAACGCGCACACACCTTCAGGTCTGTGTGGACAGGTCTGACTCTGTCCATAACTACACAGATAAAAGTGTTTCCCTCAAGTTTTTATGGCAGAAAAGAATCAAACACTAGTTATTCAAAATACTATAGGCCCACTACTGATTTGTTTATAATGATTTAGAAGAGACCGGGGATGGTTGTAACACTAGAAGAGTTTAAACACCACAGTTTTCTCCTGTCAGGTATAAGATAGGGGTCACATGGTGATTTCATTTTTTCCTCCCTGATCATATACAGGGGCTGTCAAGGCTGGAAACTGTTGCGTGTGGACTTTACAAAGAAAATAATGTTAAACAAGAAATGTACTACATTTTGCTTAGTTCTAAGACTTATTGTGACTGACACTGTTCTCTCTCAGGCAAATGTAATGCATTTCTTTCTTTCTAATTTCAGACAACTTTGCTTAAACACAAAGCTAAACAAAGCTAAACACTGGCTGATAGGGGTGGGCTGGGTTGGAAACAAAACAGAAAAAAAAGTAGGCAGTTCAAATCTACAAAATGTCAGTGAAAATGCAGTTGCTGGCTGGCAACTTTTTTGACAAATGCTGGTGGGGAAAGAGTTAATAATATGGACGGTAATAAAATGGATCTTTCTTTATTTTTTTTTTTTTAATACTTGGGACCCTTTTTTGCGGAATACTTTGTGTGGCCCAGCCTCACCCAGACTGTAGTTCCAGTGGCCCCCTGGTAATTTGAGTTTGAGACCCCTGCATTAAAGTGTACCACACTGATGTATCATTTACAAGTTACATGTGACTTGAACCTCGTCAACGACAGTCCTCACCAAGTTCTCCCGGTAAACTTCTGAGGACAGCATATTTCGTCAGGTGTCGCTGAGTAACCATGACTCTGGGCTACCATACTACGGCATCATTCACGCAGCATTTTCACATCCCTCCCAGTTTACCAGCAGTGATCCCCGGTCGGGAGAAGAGCAAAAACATGATTTTCCGTAAGAAAATCTTAAGTGTTTAGGGCAGCCAGTGTGCCCCTTCACACCATTTGAGAACCAGTTCTCTAGGATGGTGTAGATCCTTCTCTTTGAGATTTTTGAGCTTCTAAAAACCATTAAACAAGTACATAAAGACATATTCTTTGTGCTCTGTTCTTTTCTCCCTTTTGGGTATTCATTGTTCCTTCACTGCACTTATTTTTTTCTCCAACAAATATTACCTACCAAGAAAAAAAATACTGTCAAACTTTACTTTATAGAGCATGTGGGGAAAGCAACAGAAATTAGTAAAAAATTTTTAGAAATGAAAATATATATATATATATATATATATATATATATATATATATATATATATATATATACATATACATACATACATATATATATATATATATATTCTCTGAAAGTAGTGTTAGTAGATAAAAAGGACAGAAAACATATTTTTTGGCAGTATTTTGAATATTATGTGAATGCAGAAGAAAAGGCGACAGATTTGCAGAGGCAGTAGGGCAACAGGTGCCTCAAAGAAGTCAAAACAATCAGAGAGAAGTAGGATGCATGATACTAGATTTTTGCCACTATATCTGATAACAGGTATTTCCAAAGTCATTACTGTCGATACCGACAGCATAAAAGCACAAATCCACCACTTTACTAAAACTGACATATTCCTCTCAGTTTCACCGATTATGACTTTCCCATCCATCCATGTTAGAAACAGATGTGAAGCAAGAAAACATCAATTTATTATTTAATAAATGACACTTTGATTTATATTCAGCGTTAATTAGGTACACTATGGTATACTTGTGCATTCTGCAATTATTACAGCCAAAGCATGGGTCAGGCATAACATTATGACCACCTGCCTAGTACTGTGTTGGTCCCCCTTTGCTTCTATGCAACAAACTGTGATGCACTGTGAATTCTGGCATCTTTCTAAAAGGACCAGCATTAACTTCATTTTTTATCTAATTTCCAATGTGCTTGTAATTATTTCACTTTAAAAGTTATTGTAAGTATTGTATTTACTTGTGGAGCAACACTAAAAGAAAAAAAATGCCAACCATTAATGTCAGAGAACATGGTAGTTTGCAAAACAAAAAAACATTTAAGAGTTAACTTTAAGTATGTTGTCATATGTTCAGTAATCTTGAAAAGTGAATGTTTAACTCACAGGGAGTGTGGCTGGTAAAGAAATGGAAAGACACTCCTGGTCGAAGCCTCCACTTCCCTCGCTGACTTCCCTGACAGAGCACAGAGCTTTCCTTTCCACTTACAGCCCTGTGCAGCTCTGCCATCAGGTACCTGAAAAACACACAGATATTGTAACAGTAACAGTAACTATACTGTGCCCATTGTACAGTATATGCTCAAGAATGACCATAAACCTCAACAGCCAAAAATAAACTACGAGGTACACATACAGAACAAAAACATACCTGATACATCCTCTTCTGGCAATGACCTCTGCATGACTGTCATTAAGAACATCACCTAAACAGAAGATAGAGACAAAGACACTGCGGTGTTGCTTTGCAACATATGAGCTTAACACAAATAGTACTGTCTAAACATGCTTTGTTGTTAAGTGTTTCAAAATGGCATTTGTTATGCGTAACAACTTTACAAATGATTGAATAATGGCACTTGTGTCAGTGCTCTCTCTGAGGCTTTGATAATGAGCCTTTCTCCACTGAAAAGAAAAATGACCACCAAGTTAACAATAAAGCATGCAATTACTTTATAGCATCCCAAACAATTTGTAAGAGTTGGTGTTGGCACATTTACTGCCACTGAGTATTCTCTGTATTCAACGTCAAGATTAAATTTGTTCTCCTATAAAATAAGTAATTTGTCATGGGCTCTTCCCATGCTAATGCTATAGACAGACAAAATTCGCCATCTTACACATAATTGGGGCGTCGGTGGCGCAGCTGGATAGTGCGCTTGGTCAGTGATCGGGAGGTTGGAGGTCCAAGCCCAGCTCCGGGCGGCACATGGCGATGTGTCCTTGGGCAAGACACTTAACCCCAAGTTAAGTGGGGTTAAGTGTGTCTGGTTCTGGTTCAGTTCAATGTCATGATAAAAAGTTAAAGACCGACAAGCAAGGATTTGAAGTTTTGATACTTTTGTATTCTGTATGTTAAGCAATAAGTTCTACATTTTCTAAAATGATCAACTGTACAAAAAAGAAATGAAACTGAACCTCATAAAATGTAAGCAATATCTGAACCAAAGGTGCAACAAGCGAGCATGGCCAATTCAAATACATATTTAAGAAATGCTGATACTTCTCAAGTTCTTTTCCTATGGAGAGCACTCAGAACAGATATGATGATTCTGTCAAAAATGCATAAAAACTTTAGTACCAAAATGTTGGTAATGTTTTAGTGCATTTTAGAAATTTTTAAAAAATCAACCAGTTTGGGTGCCAAAGACTCATATTTAGATGCCATTGTATTGACACAGGAATTGTTATTGTTGTATTTTTAAACTATTGGACCAAAATTTTAAATTCTGGTATCATGACAACCTTATTGAAAAGAAAAACACTGATTACATTAGCAATGTAAAGACTACATACCTTTAGGACTCATAGCTGTCTGTCCAATACATTTAGTCCCAGTACCCAGGGAGACCACTTCCGTTTTTACTGTGAAAGAAAACAAATAATGAAAATATAACCTATTGGGGACACACAATATTATCTGCATACCATTAATGAAAGGTTACTTATGGGTAGGCATGGGAATCAAAGAAAAATTCCAGTTGAGAATCAACAACAACTCCCTCAAAGAATCTGTATAATTAGTCTTTTCAATATCTATTCTTTCCTCTTTGTTCCACAAGCCTTGTAAATCAAGGAGGTCACACTCTCATCAGAGGCAGTCAGCAGAAATTGTGTAAACTTCAATAATGTGATCATTAAAGACATGGACCAGACATAAAAATTATGGCTTAATTTCTGACAAAAAGAGACACTTAGTGGGTGGAAACTCCAGCAACTTGCAGAGGCATTGGTCAATGCAGCACAGCACTGAATATCTGGAGTGACAGGTATTTGACATTGTGGCCTCTGCAAACCTTTGTAGGCCCACACAGAAAATTTCCAGGAATCGATGAGGGTATCGATAAAGAATCAAACTGATGGACACAATTGATTGGTATTAATAAAATCTTATCAATTCCCATCATTACCTGCTTATAGGTAACTGATGTATGAGCCATATACAGTATAACAGCAGAATATTTGGATGTGCAATAATAAGCTGAGTGAAGTTTTTCACAGGACCAACACACCCACACCAGCTGATGTTTCTTTTCTTTTCATCTTCATTTCTTATACTCTAAAGTGTATTCTAAGAAAAGCATGGCTGGTTTAACTTTTAACTTTTTCTGGACTGTCTCAGGAGACCACCAGTTTTGAGAGATAACTCCAATTTTAATTTGCTCCCTAAAATAGAGGAGGGTTAGGGTTAGCAGGTTGATATATTGTGTTAGTAGCTCTCAAGTAGGCAAATGAAGCTGGTTTTACTTTTACAGTTAAAAATAAGTTTTTCAGATAATATAGGCTACAAGTAATCCAAGTAAAGTTACTTTACACTTTTTATGTTTGAACACAAAATTTAGACCATCCATCTATTATCTATACTGCTTATCCTTTTCAAGGTTGCGGAGGGCTGGAGCCTGTTCAAGCTGACACTGGGCGAGAGGCAGGGTACACCCTGAACCAGTCGTCAGCCAATCGTGGGGCGACATAGAGAGACAGACAACCATTTTCTCTCACACCCATTCCTAAGGGCAATTTAGAGTCACCAATCAACCTAATGAGCATGTTTACTTATTATATTTACTATCAAATATAGCTAGCCTTCTTTGATGGCTGTCCATTAAGTCAATGGATACAATAAAAGAGCAATGGTATCCTTAGAAAGAGTCTAAGAGAACACAAGTCTCTCCTGTGTAGTAATATACATTACTGGGCTTGCTCCGTACAATAACTGCAAAAAGTTACCACATCGGACTCCACATTGGTAAAAAAGAAATAGTAAATACAAGCATAACAAAACACCTGCTTGCAAATTTGTCTAATTCATATCATAATTTGTTAAAGCATGTACACATTTTCTGTTATCATTGATTTCTTTTGGGTTTCCAGGGGTGGGAAGGGACAAAAATATTGCATTAATGAAGAGCAGTTACTTTGACCAAATATTACTCAAGTGCAAATAAAACAGCACTCAATAAACGTGCTCAAGTAAAAGTTCTTACTGAATTTGTACTCAGTATTTTAAGCATATTTTCTGTACTTTTCTGTCATGTCAAAAATACAACAGCTTGTAGGTGTTAAATCAAACAGTCATTTGTGTTACTGTGATAGTTAATTACAGGTAAACATTTCAGCCAAATATGAAACAAAAAGTAGTAGTGAAAAAGTATTTAGTACACTTTGTGAGTCAAAGTTTTATGGTGAAACCCTTTGTGATCTAATAAATATAAAACACCAAATAAACATTTTAACCTGATAAATATTAAATTAATAATCAATTATAAGAAAATTCAAAAATAAGAGATTTTTTAACACATTAAAAAAAACTAACAATTCCAAAATGTGTCCAACTCTTATGGATTTCCTGCTTTTTGGGTATCAAATATCAAACCACTGTCATTTCATTTTAAGGTACAATTTCAGTATCAAATGTCGAGTCATTAAATTTGGAATTATGGCTAAAGTTAACATTTTAGTACCTTGACAGTACTGTACAGATAAAGAACAGATTAAAAAAAGAATAAAAAGTACGAGTACACAAAAGGCTGAATTTTTACATATTTTTTATTTGTTTACCGTGTGCAACTTTAAGATCTAACCTTTTCTTTAACCTTTTAAAAAATAAAATAACGACGTCTAACGCAGACGGACGGAATAAGCCCTAACTGTGAGGACTGTCTTGGTTCTTTGGTCTAACCTCTGTCAGTGAGGGCACACCGGCTGATCATGACCACAGCGGCCAGCAGGGTCCACTCTCTGCCCGGCTCAGGCTTCCCTCTCCGGGGGAGCTGCTGGAAACGGTCGTAACACAGCTTTGCGATTTCATCCGCGTCCGCCATGTTTGACCGGACTGAGGGCGAAACTGCAGTCTCACGGGGACTTAACTATGACTTCACTTAATAATATACTTAAGTCAAAACTTTCATCCTCTGAGAAGTCGGAGAGCCACGACTTCTACTCAGTGCAACCGATTGTAAATACCGCGGGCACACGGGAGATGTACTTCCGGGTCAAGTAATATTGTACTTCCATAATAAAAGTCTTAAATGATGTACTTCCTTTGACCGACTTTCAATTACATTTGAAAAAATAGCAATTAAAAATAATTCACCAACTTACTTATAATCGTCGCTAAATTCTATGTTTATAAAATGAAAACCCCAAAAATTGCCTTCTCACCTACAAAACAAAATGATTTGAAAATATACCCTAAACCACTTGAATGTAAATTCCCCCAACAAAAAGTTGCATCAAGCAATGTACTTATGCAGTCACTGTAATATCTTTTACAACTAAGTCCTTGTGCTTTTTGTTGTGTTACTTATGACTAACTGTTGTGCTTCAGTTTTACTGTAGGTAAACCACTTCTTCAGAATTATGTCATGACTTAATATTGAAATGTGTTGTTGATGTTCATTTTTTATAATGTTGTTTTAAAAAAAGCAACTTTACAACTTAATTCAATAAAATATATTGAAATAAATATGTTGTTCTCCCACAATAAATATCTGAAATTATGTTATCTTTTCACAATAACAGTCTCCAAATAAAGATTAAAAAAAACATAAAATCATTATTTTGAAATACCAGCAGATGTGGGTATGGTAATCATGCTGTGTTTTAATGAAGGTACATATACTGTGATGAAATTTTAATCACATACAAGAATACTCGTGTAAAAATAAAACCTACTTCTAAAAAGCACTCAACTACTCAATATCTTTAGTACAATTTTCTGTGGCTTACGACAAGGACATCAACTGAATTGTGATAAGTTTACCACTTGATTGTCTTGTTATTAACCCTATTGGGTCTTGTAGTTGTCAACAAAACCTCTTATATCATAAAATTAGTCCTCACATGGTCTTGTAAAGGATTATTTGGCTCTATAACCTGTTTATTTCTTTAAAAAAAAAAAAAAACAACAACATGAATAACATGTTGATTGGTACAGCAACATTTTTAAACAAAACAAATGTCCTCTAGTCAATGTTCAACATGGTCCATTTTGTTATATAAATGTTATTTTGTGGGTGTTAACCGATGCAAAAGATGCCTGAACATTCTTTTTTTGGGGATAGAAAAATACGAATCACTCACTATTTTTTGTAAGTGAAGAGAAAGGATATCTTTACTGACCAATGCTTAAAAGTAAATGAATTGATTTGTAAAATATATAATAACTTTATATTTTGGGGCCCCTTGTTATACATGGGCCCTTAGAATCTTCCACATAATGCCAATCATGACCACATGTTTTTAATTTATTACAAAAAAAAAAAACACCAATGCAGCTAGCTTTAGCATTGGTGTTAGCAGTGTGGCCAAGCACAAAACCCTATGCACACATTCACTCCATCTTGTGGGCAACTCAGTTACATACAGAAGCACTACATACATGCTCACACATGAGAGAAGCCAAAATAAAGACTATCCCTCAAACACGGCCATCACAGTGACTCATAATGCTGCTTACGTACAGTATGTTTTTATAGACTGCCCAGAGATCATTGCAAACACTAACGCAATGCAGAGATTCAGCAGCATGTAAATAAAAAGTGTATACATGTTAAAAGCTTACCTTTCTCTCACCCTAAGCTTATTAAGCATTCAGTATATAAGATTTGACTGAGGCTGTCATTGAGGTGAGATCTCATTAATTAATGAAGTCATGCTGCTGAGTGTAACTGTACCCATGTTTCTCAGGTCACTTCTGATGTTTTGGAATTGTAACAGTGAGCAAAACTTTAATCCTAAGTGAAAGTATTTCACACACTGGCCTGTGTGCATTCTCTGTAAGTGTCACCATAAAAGAAGAGAAAATGACATGTTTAGGTCAGGGTCCTGTTTATGAAATAACACTTGAAGCACACAGTGAAACACACCTGACTTTTATGAGAAAGGGAGCTGACATTCTAATTGGTTTGATTCCTGTTGCACAAAGGAAACAAAGATAACAAACTCATACATAAATTAAATTAAAGGGCCACAAGGTGGTGTGAAGAGGCCCCATGGAGCCCAGTCCAAATACAAGTACTTGAACTCACAGTTCCTCTGAGCCCTCGAGTCCTTGGGCCCCGCTGCACTACATCACTTACACCTTCAGTAGTTGAACACTGAACACACAGAGGCACCTTCAGTTGTGGACTTTTCCACTTCAGTTTGGTGCTAAATTCAGTCAATAAATCAAAAAGGCATAATGTGAAATGATCCTGTGGTCTGTAAGATCATTCAGACTCTGATGTTAACGTGAAGCTTCTTCAGTAAAAATCACTTGAAGGTTAAATTGAATGTGATTAAAATATTTTTCAAGCATATAATTTTATTACAACTATTTGTACAATAATGGTAATTAAAAAATAATAAAAGGAAAAGAAGATCACCGAAACACAACACAGTTACAATAACAAGCCATTTATAACTTTCTCTTGCACATTAGATAAGTAAGAGTCACTGCATAACATCTTGATACAGTCTCAGCATTTATTGGTTAGCCTGCCTTTTCTGAATAACAGAAAGGAAGTTTTATTCCAATCAATATTATAAAGTTTTTTGGGTTTTTTTTAAACCAAGAACATTTAGAAACTGCACAGCAGTTATTACAAAATGGCTTTCAAAATAAAATAGGAACAGCTTAGAAAGAGAACTTTACTGAAGGGGTCATTACACTTTTGTTCTAACTGCCAGGAGGCCAAATTCTTACACTGTTGAGAACACCACATACTCAACAGCAGGAACAAATTCATTGTTCATCAGAAATTGTTACAAAATGTATTTTGTTTAACTCAAATGCAATAAATAAACCTGATAAACAAAACACAAAAAGTAAATTTAAAAAAGACCAATAAAACACTCATACATAACAAAACCAACAGTTTTAAAAAGCCCCGTAGACTCCCCATATTTGTATGAAAATTTCTGCTGAGAATGAGTTACTAATCAAAGTCCAGTGGTTGCATTAAATTCTTTTTTGTCTCTTTAATCACACTTTCTCATCAGGGATTAATTAATCAATTACCTGTTTCGTTGCATAGTTTTCATTCATCATGATTTGATACATTTCTGGTGTGTTTTGCAGAGACGCATTCATTTGAAGAAAGATCATACACATCAACATCAGAGTTTTGAATAACTGATTAAAAAAAACGTGAGTCAGCAGTTGTCATTGTGATGAAATAGAGGTAACCCTGGTGAGTCTCTCTTTTGCATGTGGACTTGGTAAAATTAATGTAATTACACATGCTTAGTTCTTCTGTAGCAAATATAAAACAATACTGGGTCATTTATTATTTGTATGAAAATTACGGGAAACTCCTGCACTTACTTAAATGCACATTTTTTGGCAACATTAAAAGTTTCATTCATTTTAGGCAGTGAGCATGAGTTTGTCTGCAATTTCCAGTAATGCACCATACCAAAACTGAAAAACTGCCCAATATTGGTTGTCTGATTCTTCCATTTTTGCTTTGGAGCAAATGAGAATCAGTGTTATTTCCTATTTCCTGGAATCACATTAAAGATAAATATGCTGGAAATATGACAGCAATTTGTCATTTATTTAAAGAAAAACAGCTTGAAGGTACCATGAAGTATACTTTTTTTTTCAGAAAAAAAAAATGTGTGTAGGGAGAATTAAGCCAAAAGATGTACTCAGAATAACCTTAGCACTGGCACTGACAAAGGTAGTCATTTGGAATTGTTATGGGCATCTGTCCAGATTATTTAGCCTGCATTAACTACTTGACAAGTTTTAAATGTAAGATAACCTCAAATCATCAACTTAGCATGTCAAACACAGCCACTTCTTCATTCTGTGTTTTGTTTTCAGTTTGTAAAAACCCCTTAAAGGTTAAAATGTAAATTAAATGTCCTTCCTTTTTCTGCTCCTGCCTATGCTCCTGCATAGGTTAACCCCCATGCTGCTCCTTATGCTCCTGCTTATGCTCCTTTAACTTCTCCACTTGCAAACCCAGCCTCCTCCTGCTCCTCCCGATCCTGATAACTCTCCTGAGTTTCAGATCTCTCAGCTGGAGCCTCAGACCCTTTGACCCTGAAGAAAAGTGTGTGGAGCTCTTCTACTGTGACAGTTCTTTGAAAGGAGACCCTGCACCTCCATCCACCCCTGGCTACTCCAGGAAGAGGAGGGACAAAGGTGACAAGGAGGAGGAAGAGGGGCCTTCTGCTAGGAGGCCAAGGTGGTCAGATGACAGTGACACTGACTAACTCCTCTTACTGTCTCTTCTCTCTTCCTAGGACCACAGGTTTCTCTCCAAAGGATGCAGCAGTGACCCTTTCTTCTTCTTCAACTGATGATTGGCCTCTGCGTCTGGCGGGACCAGTGGTTCATGGGACAGCCTTTGTGACAGGGCTGAAGATCCCCAAGGTAGCATCTTGTACCGTCTCTACTTATTCTGCACAGTGGCCAGATCAACTTCTCTCTCTTTGATCCTAGTGCGGTCTGACAGGACCTTTAAGACTACAGGTATGAGGCCTTTACATCTGGCGGGGCTGCAAAGGACAGAGGAAGCCCTGGTGATATCTTCAGATGGACTCATTCTCCCTGGTCACAGCACTAGATACTCTTACTGACTGAGCAGTGACTGGAGCGCACAGGAAGAGAAGAAGAAAATGAAAGGGAGGTTGCAGGGACCCATCTCCTCAAACAGGATCAAGAAGCATCCTGGTTACTCTACACCAGCAGTTTAGACATCAGGGTCAAACAGCTATGAAACACAAGAACCTAAAGATGAGCCATAGGAAAGTGTAAATGTGTGAGAATGTGAAGCAGAAAACAGGTAAGAATTAACTTCTTTAAATGTCGTTCTTTAAAGGGTGTTAAATCAGAATAAGTTTTAGTTTATGTCACTACATTTTCAGTTGGACATCAGTAATTCACAAAGTCAGCTATTCAGTCTATTAGTTTATTTTTAGAAGTTAAAGGGAACATATCAGTATTCTTCTTCACAACGTATTTGTTCTGGTCTATTTAAAGAGTGCACATTTAAATTTTAAAACATTTAAATTAATTTTTTAAAAGCAGTGACATAGGCCTGGTTTATAATATAAAGTCAGAAAGTCATGCTGTGTAAATCTTGTTCTATAGAGTAAATCAATGTGTACATTATCATGCAAATTTCTGTATAGCTCAAATAAAAATGTATTTGTTTTGTTTTTATTTTTTGGTCCTGGTCACTGGACAGTGATCATTTGACATTCTTAATAATGATATTAAAATGTGAAATAGTCTGTGATATAAAGTCAGGAGAAGAATCAGACCACAAAGTAAGCAAATTACATATTACAGGAATAATTATTAACTTTTTATGTGATTAAGAGTCATGATTAAACTACAGATCATGGTTTAATTAAAGTTTTGGTTTTGATTTGATAGTGAAGGACTTGTCTTTGGTTCTCCTGGAGCTCCTGAGAGTGGTTTTCAGTCAAACATCACAAAGACAACTTTTCACAACCTGATGATGTGAGGACACTCCAGCACCACAGTCAGCGGTGTAACTGTCCTGCTCAGCCCGGGTTCAATTATACACGCTCTTGATCAAAATCTTATGACCAGTTGAAAAATTGCAGGAATTTGCATTTTGTACTTTTGGATCTTAAGAAGGTTCAAAATAGAGACAAAACATTTTGAGCAGCAAGCTGAAGTGATCAACAAGAACAGTGAAGCTACTCATTACAGAGTCCTTTTAAACATTTTTATTTCTGCATTGAGGGGGTTTTGGGTTTGTTTAAGCTGTGGTCTAAAAACTTTGATCAGCTCATGAACAACCTATTTCAGTTTAGTTGTTTTTAATAAATTGCTTGCTCAAAATTGTCTCTCGATCCCATTTCTTCTTTTTGTATTTTGAAGCTCTACTTAGAAACTTCTTAAGATCCAGCAGTGAAACATGCAAATTCTTGCAATGTTTTCAACTAGACTTGAGATTTTGATCAGGAGTTTTATATTGAGCCTCTTATCTTACTTTAATAAAACAACACAAGTTTAGCTTTTATGGTACATAACATCAAATACAAACAGTAATGTTTAATAATGATCTTAACAAATGATAAAAGTAAATTAAGATAGTATTTAATGCTATGAAGAGTATTTGCCAGTTAAGTGGTTAATTAATCGCATCTAATTTTAGCAACCCTTCATACTGACGACAGAGAAATTACAGCTGATTACATCCTTTAAAATCTTAGACAAAACATAAATGTTAACCATTATTTAAAAAATACTTTACAGAAACAATTTTTTTAGTGAAATTACATAACTGTGTATATTTGACATACTGTGAACATCTCTGTCATTATAGTCACTGGATTTATTTGTTTTTGTCGTTTTAGAAGCTTAAATTTTGTTTTAATCATGACTTGTATTACTGTAATTTCCATTATTCTTTGGAGACATTTGCACAGCTTTTCAGTGTTTGTGTGGACATCAGGGTTAGGCAGGGGCAAATAAAGACTGAAATAAATGGATAAATAGGGGGTGTGTAAATCAAGTGCTCTCGTGTTCATCATTCAGGGATTTTTTTTTATGCATGGGGCCTCCATTGTCATACCCCTTTTAAATGACACGGGACTCACATGTAAGACTAATCGTGCTTTATATACCGAATTTATTCAGCACACCGTGAGACTGTCATTAAAAAAGCTCAACTTAGGATTGAAATCTCATTTATTTTAGCTATGTACAGGAGAAAAATGTTGAAATTCACAAGTAACATGAAAAATGAAAAATAAAGTCACATCTCATCTCTCTGACCTCGTTCACAGAGGTGCACTGGTTCATGATAAGAGCTCTGCCTCCTTCACACACACACACACACACACACACATACCCACACACATACACATACACACACATCTCATCTCTCCATTTTTCTCTTAGTCGTTTATAATGTTAAAAATGTATTTCTCTCTGGTAGATATGTTATACTGCATTGGAGGGAAGGCTGTGCTGTTGTGACATTAAAACTATCCTGTTTCTGCTTGTGGTGCGTTTCTAAGCAGTGAGTCGAGGTGGAAGTGTGGGGGTTGATTCTCTCATCATGTATAATTCTCTTTATGTGCCATCTTTTAGTCTCACATAAACCATTTATATGAATGTACACAGTGAAGGGAAATGTTTGCAGCCACACTCACATACGTGTACACACATGCAAACGCACACTTCCTTCGTCTTTCTCCCATGACTCAGTTCACAGACATGATTCTTCCTTAGGTGATGGGCTGCAGGTGATCAGCCCTGTGATTAACAAATGCAAAATAATTATATTAATAAGAAAAACTATCCCATTGAATTGAATTTTCTCCATTTTATTTTCCGCTTCACTCCTGTCCAAATCCCTCTGTCTCCTCGATGGCAAACAGGAGTTTCTCTCGGAGCTGTTCCAGGCTTTTGTAGGGCGGCAGATCCAGACGATTGAAGCTGTGATGAGGAGATAAATGTGTCACCATTAGTCATTCCTTTGTTTCCTCTGTGGGAAGCAGTATGTCTCTCTGCTGTGTGAGTAAGTCTCTAAAATCTTTTGTGTCTGCTGACGGATCTGAAGGGGAAATTCAGTTAAAGCTCACATTACAGTTCAGTTAGGGGTATTTAGTTGCTGTGTAAATTTATCTAAAATAGGCAGATCCAGCCTCTAAACAGGTCTGACACCTCAGCTCGCTCACATTCCACAAATAATGGTTTGATGCGGGGAGCTCAAAAAGACAAGCCCTCATGCAGACATGACTTTCTGCTTCCTGAAAACTGTTACTTCTGGCTAAAAATCCCACTAAAGATGCTGGTGCAGTGTTAAACTAATTTCATCAGATATCATAATACAAACAGCGTAATGATGTATGATTCATGTTTTTGTCTCTTATTCTGTACGTAATGGAGACACCAGTGTTGATCGCCCCATCGCTCTGTCTCTCTCCTTTATACATTGTTTAATGTTTGTAGAGGCAAAATCACCTAAAACTCTTTATTATCGGAAAACAAGGGTAGTATTTTTTAAAATAATCATCTCCATATATTAACCTCTGATTATGTTCTGGCCTGACATAAAGTGACTTGGGGAAATTTGGCCCAAGGCCAAACTTAATTGGTGACCCCTGACCTAAAGTATCTATACACTCATTATAACAGATCCATTTTAATTGACCTTGAGATTCCTCTTTAGGAGATCAACCAGAATCAATAATGATTAAAATCACTGAAATCAGCCTCACAGTTTGTGGTTTAACGCTCTAAAGTCGTATCAGAGCTGCACACTGAGGCACATGGTAAGAGAAGCGACGGCAGTAAAAACATCTATTTTCTGTAGTACAGCATCTCAGCCCAGCGTTTTTTTTGTTGTTTTTTTTTGCTGCTGCAGAATGTGGTGTTCCAGCTTTTGGGTCTACACAAAAGTTATGTTTATCATTTTTACTTCAAAGACACAGTTGTGCACGTTAATGTCACAGCCAATGCAGCCACATCTGAAGCAGGAAGCAGGTGTCTGATGCCAGCGGAGGCTCACTGCAGTTTTAATTGGGGAACATCATGAATCTCTCTGATGACGAGGTGTTAGAACAGTCCTGCAAACTGCTGATAGCAGCCACCTCAAGCTCTGTTTAAGATTTCATGTACTCAAAACATCTGCTTTTTTTGACATTTTCTCAGTCTCGTAAAGGAACAAAGTAGGATTAAGAGCTTAATGTATGTTAAAGTTTATTTTTCCCACTCATCTTTATGGCTGTCCATATGCAGACCCAAACCCTCCCCAAAGTGCTCCCTGCCCTGGGGTTCTCTCTTCCATGAGGGGTGTTTGTGGTGCAGAGTGGGTCTCTGTGAGCTCAGCACCCCAGGATGGATAAAGCTTTCGGCCATTTTGGACACTGGTCATTTCAGCACAAAAGTCTCAGAATTTTGAACTCAACTGATTGATCTACAAACAGATAATCAACAGAATTTGAACAAAAGTTGAAGCACTGAAGACCCCCACCGAAAAAAAGAAATCAGTTATTACATATTTCTTTTTCCTAAAAGTCAAGTTATTGATATGAATATTCTAAAATTAAGCCATAAACATGTTCATTTGGCCCTTTCATTGTGTAAATAATCCTTATGTGTAAATAATCCTTATAGGATTTGCTTTTTAGTTTCTGTATTCAAGCCCTTTTTATATTGGTAGAATAATATACATACTGCTATTTTTATACTTATTTTTTATCAACGCTGTCCCCTTTGCTGCTGTAACAATGCAAATTTCCCCGTGTGGGACGAATAAAGGTTTATTCAATTCTATTCTTTATTAAGCTACAGTATTATGTGGTTCATACAAATATGGCTCTTCATTTCAGATTTTCACACAGACAACTGGACACCTCCTTGCTGCCAGTCAAAATGGAGTTTTTTGAATAAAGTAAATATTTTCTATACTCTGCATGTTCAGCACTCTCTTCTGCCTGTAAAACAACTGAACTCAAAACCCATCTGGATTTCAGTGGCTTGCAGTCCCACGTCATATGGTTACAAAATAATCAAAGCCATTACTTGGCTTTTTTTTTTTAGTCTGAGTCGTATCCATCCTGACATCTTAGAAAAATCATTCAAAAGAATCAGGCTGACCTTTGACCTCTGAATATTTGGTACCTGAAGTTCACAAGGCTGCAGCTTACCATGTGTGGCTTCTTGGAAGCCAAGTCTCCTTCCCCACCTTGTCTATGCAGAACTTCTGGGGACCATTACTTCCTGCAGAGGTTCAATGACAAAAGAAATCATCCAACAATGTTTGGAACAATGGTTCTGATTATTATCTAAAAAAACATGTAAGCTATATTTCAGTGATATTTTCAGAGATTAAATATGTGGTGAAATTTACGACATTTAGCAAAGTTTTAAAAAAACTCTTGGAAAAGGTGAATGGATAATTTATGAGTTTTCTGTTTGTCAAATTGCTTGATTTCAGATGTGCCTTGGGGTGTTCTTCTGTCAAAAAGGTTTAAAAACAACCTCAATTTTTTAAAGTACTTACACTAAACAGAACAAAACTAACTCCATCAGTCACCAGCCTTATTTCCTGATTATCATGGGATCCACATATGGTCAGATATTCCCCTGGAGATACTTTGGTTCTTATTCTATAATTTAGTTTCATGAATTGCTTTAAATGATTCTTAGATTATGCAACCTCAAACTAATATCTGAAAGATATCTTGGACACTGTGTCTTGTTAAGATGAAAATGTGTTCTCACAACTATAAATGTGTAGTTACATGAATCAATTTGGGTACCTATGAGTTCAGGAAAGCCTCCATGAGGCAGCCGACACGTCCCTGTCACAAACTGAAGCAGTCGAATTCTCTTCTCGTTGTCCATCTCCTTCACAACCTGCAGGAAATCAACCCCGTCATCATCTGCTGCATCAATGTTCCTCCACAATGCAGACAAATATCAGTAATCCAGTACAGATGTGTGTTCTGAGAGTGTCTGTACCTGCCAGAACCAGTTGATCTGTTTACTGTTCTTGGTGTAATGTCGATAGATGGTGTTCTTCTGCCACTCAGCCAAGTCTATCTCCTGCATCCCACACAGCATCAGCTGAAGCACACATCAGGACAACTTCAGTCCAGTCAGTTAACCTCTGTGTCCCCTCATGTATCCAACTTCGACTTAGTTCATGAGAAGAAGCATGTCTAATATTTATATATTATTTATTTATATACATCTGTCAAACTAATATTTCAGAAACAGTTGATCTCATATTGATGCAGTTGTTTTGATAAACTGCAGGGACATGTCTATTTACACTGTAAAAACTGAATGAACACAAAAGTGATTGTGGAGTCGCATCAGAGTTTAAAGACGAAGATGAGGTGGGTGGACAGAGGACAGCACAAACTGGTGAAGACACATTAAAGGAACTCTCCAACTAAAGAAGAACCGATTCACAGTCCTTGGTGAGCAGTATGTTTGCGAGCCATTATTAAACGCAAATTGGCTGCAAAATGCTAAGAAAAGAACATCTCACTAACAACTGCGAATCAATTCTTCTCGTTCATTTGAAAGAGCTGTTCAAAAGGCTCAACTCGTTTGAAAACGTCACATCCCTTGTGAAAAGCACCGCGAAAGTGGGTCAATAAAACAAAGTCTCTGTTTAGGAGTAGAAGATAATATGAAGATAACATAAAATAATGGAGTCATAACAAGCACACAGGACTGTTTAGAGTTGCTGAAGAGTTTATCTCAAGAGTTTATCTAAAGACTGTAGGCAGAGACAGGCTAGCACTACCGCTTGACTCTCAGCGTTTGAGCTAAGCTGACTAGCGGTGGGCGATCTTTGTCTGTTTCTTTCTCATTACTGAATGCACGGTTGAAAGAATGATGTCTACCTGCTTGTCATGGACTCGGGAGAGGGGTAAGACACGAAAACATCAAAAATGTTGGAGTGTCTCTTTAAGTAAACACAAAACAGAGCACAGTGCTGCACAGAAACAAAATGTTACAGACTTTTAGGGTCATGGGGCAGAAAACTTGCTTTTTTAAACATGCGGTCCTGTTCATCTTTTCTCACTTCATCATTAGGAAAAACTTGAGGTCTATACTTTATTTCATCTGTATGAGGAGAAATTGAAAAACAACCACAGCTTGAACTGAATACAGGCTCTTCTGGATTCCAACTGCAGAGATCACTTTTCAAATAAATCTATGCTGGCTATATGCATCCAACTGGAAAATAAATCTCATCTGTTGCAATGGTTTATCAAGTGAACTCAGATGCTTTTACAGAAATCAGTCATCATATCCTTTTGATTTTCCATGAAATATTAAAATACAAGACCTTTCCTGAAGGGACTGGACTGTAAAATTGGCATTTTTTTCCACCCAAAATGAAATATTTAGAGTATCATGAGCAGAGAGAGGATGAAATTTCATTTGACAAACACAATCACTTCTAGATGGATATCTATCAACAAGATGAATAAGTTAGTTTTCACGGCTGTATTTTCAGTTTGAGGAGAATTTTGGGTTTACTAATGCATGCTGTAGCCTTACACTATGATCATTTTTTAAATCATATTATGCTTCATGTTTTATTTTTTTCCTCCAAACCTTTTCACCTCTCTCACCTCCAGCTCTTTTTCATCAAAGTAGCGGAGCCACTCCAGAGGAACCACTTCATTGAAGCCATCCAGGAAGGCTTTGGTCTGCTCCTCCACCCCACGGGTGAACCTCCAGTCTGTCAGCAGGCTGCAGTGAAGAAGAGAGGTTAGTGTTTATGGTCTCCATCCCTGACATCACTTCTCTTTATAGTTTTTATTTTTGAACTCCTCTGAGAGAAGACAAGCTCACCTGATGTACTCTTCCTTGTTCTCCTCAGTGACCAGCTCATTCTCTCCATCATCTTTCAGCTGGTGGGTGGAAACTTTCCCCAGGATCTCCATATCCTGTGCAAAATACAGCTCCACACCACACTCCGCCAGGTTGTTCTCTCTGCACAGGGAGAAAAACAACATCAGTACATGGAGGAATCCTCAAAATACAGTGGTTCTAATTTTTTTCCAGTTTTAATAAATTTAAAGCAGAACTTAAATGTGTCTCATGAAGCATTTCATTTGGCTTCCCATATCAATTTTTAAAGTTTCAAGGAGACATATCGTACCCTTTCACCCCTTTTATCACAGTCACTCGGGTCTTAGTGAAAAACCTGTGCCGTTATTTACCCAAAATATATTTCACATCAATACCAGAAGAGCTTTTTGACTCTTAATCAGTCCAAACAGTCCTCCACAGAATGCTCTGTCATGAGTGTCTCTTTTAATACATGAGCTCCCTCTCCTCTGCCAACACATGAACAACATGTGCTTCCATGTTTGTGGAAGGACTTCTATGACTGCAGATGTTAAATGAGGCATAGGCATCATTACAATGGCATGCTGTGATGAGAGTAAGAATGTCAGACCTTATATTTTCACACAATAATGGATCACAAATAACGGACTCAGTCAGCTTATTTTAGTCAGTAGATACTTGGAATACTCCGACATACATGCTAAAATGCTGAATTTTGTTCTGCTCATGATGTGTTTTTTCTGAACACAAAGTTAGCAAATATGATTATTTCAAGGCTTTGTCATAGGAGAGAATGAAATTAACACCGAGATCCAAACACTCCCCTTTGGTGGAGCACTCGTGTTTGTTTTTGAGGTTATGATGCCATTACCAATTCACATAATCTGGCAAAAATCTTATGTGTTTCTTAAAAAAAAAAAAAAAAGAAAAAGAAAAACCCTATATCTATTTCGACAGGCTATTCCTCAATCACATGCACATATCCACGCCCCCTACAGGCACTGTGCATGCACAGATGATTCTTGACCGCGGGACAAGTGAGGCCACATTTTTGAGCCCGGAGCACGACTTTTGAAGCCACACATGTGAGCCTGTGGACCACATAAAGTGAAATTAAACTTAAGTTCTACTTAAAAAATAAAAATCTGTTGGAAAGTCTTGTTTTTAACTAGTATTATTTTGCATGGATGTCTGCCTATGACAAAACAAAATGTTTTATGTTTGGATATGATTCAGCTTGTCCAAACTACCCCCAATTTCAAGTTCATTTCCATAAATTCACTGAAGTCCCATGGAAAGTTTCCAATGTGGAATATTTCCAAGATTCCCCATCATAACTTCCCATGGAAAATTTGGGGAAGGTTTTGGGAAAATTACTGGAATCTTTTCACCCATTTGCAACCCTCACTTGGCATCAAACAAAACACAGAGTTCTCAAAAACCCTGATATTAAAATACCCCTGAAAATGTCTTTACTTGAGATTTTCCTTTTTTCAAACACTTATCTGAAGATGAAGATTGAACCCCTGCTGTGTTACTTACTTGACCCACATGATGGAGTTATAAAACTCAGGATCTATGGACTCCAGGTCTTTCAGTGTTGGTTTCTTGTCCAACATTCGCTTGTAGAAGGGTAGTGTGAAGCCTGTGTCAATGAACTTTCCATGGTACAGCGCCTGCAGGGAGGATTTGTTACATTAGAAACCATAATAAGAAACTTAATCTCCTAGTTTTCACTATTAAATCCAGACAGGTACACATAAAAACACAGCGCCAGGTCACTAAACCTGATGATATGGCAGGATTGAGTCCCTGGATTTACCAAAGTAGAGCAGTGAAGGGAGTTTTTCCCTGCTGTAACTCTGCTGTATTATAGTGGTATTGTATGGCCTTTTGTGACATATGGTTCAAATTAGCTTGAGACAAACTGCACATACATTCTTCTCAGTGGCTCAGTGTTTGTACTGATGATTCACTAGGGATTGTTCCATGCTCATTTAGGTGTTGGAAATGCTTTAGCAGCCAGTCGCCTTCACAGGAAGCATGAATGGGCCTTTTATTCCTGAAGTCATGACAAGTCCACCTGCTGCTACATACAGAAGTTAGAAGGTCTACATAATATATGCGTCACAATCCCTGGAGCAGTGAGCAATTCACAATTAAAGCAGAAAAAAGGGAACTGCATCTGTTACCACCAAGATAAGGTACTCAACATTCCAAAATATTTATAAAATGGCTGGAATGGTCAATGTTTGTGGGATGGGTGTAAATTTTGGAAGGTTGAGAAATAAATTCTAAATGGATTAAAACAGAAAGCCAACTCTAGAATGTAAACAGAAGTGGACTATGCTTCACGATAATGGTAAATTGGTGACCAGCAGAAGGTGATTGTGGTCACAGACTTTGGCTGCATCTTATCAAAATGCACACTGAAGACTGATTGCATCACAGTGGTGTGTATAAGGCCACTGGTGTTAAAATGAAAGTAATGTGGACGTGCAAAAACCAAACAAAAAACCCTTGAGTTTCTCGAGTGTCCGCTTCAGGTCAGGTACAAAAGCACCACAGATTACAAACACAACCCAGGATAAAAGCAGATCTTTATGTATGGTAGAGATAAACATGCACTTAGACTGGTAAAAAAATTGGTCAGAATAGTTTAAGTTTTTTTGAGGTGTACAGTGTTTCTATTTGTCAGATAGCCCTTGAGCTTCACCTTAACGCAGCCGTCTTTGTTAAGGGGTTGAAATCAGACACCAATTCCATTTGAGAATGGATAACATCTAGCTCAAGGAATCAATATGATTTTTCTTCATACTTAACAGTTCCCTCATCAATGACTTTCACTTTGTTCTGTATTTGTTGCAAATCAAAAACATCCCATACTCATCAGAGGCAAGCTTTGGCTCAATAAAAACTTACTAATTACTAAACCTATGTCTGTTCCAAGGATGATCTAAAGTTAGTTTAAGACAGCATTTTCAACACGGCAGCTAATGTAGATTGGACTAATAACCCCCCATGAGTGACCAAAACGCTGACATAACTTTGGCTTTGAACAGCATAGACTACAATTTATGGCTGAGGGCTGTCCTGTTTTTTAGGTACCTTCAACTGACCTACAAATTTGTCTACCTTTACCCAAACACCTTTTAGTGGGCAATCATATCCAGAAAATGAATTATTATTGAAATAAGCTGAACAGGGGGAGGGTGGCACAGTGGCGCAGCAGGTAGTGCACGTGCCTCACAGCAGGACCTTTCTGTTTGGAGCTTGTGTTCACCCCGTGCATGCATGGGGTCTCTCTGGGCACTCCTGCTTCCTCCCACAGACCAAAAATATGCTTGTTACGTTGACTGGTGACTCTAAATTGCCTTTAGATATGAGTGTGAATGGTTGTCTGTCTCTCGATGTGGCCCTGCAGTGATAGGCTGGCCAGTCCAGGGTGTACCCCACCTCATGCGCAATGCCACGTGGGATATGCTCCAGCCAGGACCCTGAAAGGACTAAGTGGTAGAGATAATGGATAGATGAACAGGAGGAATCTTAGGTCTCAGAGTAAGACTTTGAAATGTAAGTATCCGAAATTAACTCCACAAGTAACCAAAACTAACAACAAAAGAAGAAAGACAACTTTAGCTTTTGGTGGCTGGGTGACAGGGATGGTGCTTGGATTAGAAATGGTTAGAGTTGGGACAGCTGGTGGTGCAAACAGGGAATCCACCACTAACGAGACTCAGTTCAGATTGACCTGAGTCTTCTGCACGAGCCACAAAGGCTGGGTCCTTTGTGGGATACTGGTCATGAATTACAGCACAACTTATGATTTAAATACATGTATCATTTCTCTATTACTTCATTTAAAACTTTCCTAGTAGGCTTTTAGTCTTAAGTCACATCAGCCTGTGCTGACAGCAAGATGTTCATTTAATGAATTATTGCCCCATTTCAGTCACGAAAATGTCTAAATCCCAATTTAAAAACCATGAACATAAAAAACGGATGTAGTCGCAAGCATAAGTATAGCTAATGATGTGATGTTAACACAATCATGGTTGTTAGTCCTTCTGTCCAGCTCAGACCTCTTGTCCAAATATGGTCACTTCTAGCTCAATAAAAAAAGAATGTGCCGGACATAGCTCACAACTTCAGCCTTTCAAACCACAGTCCACAATTGAACGGATGATTTGTCTGGAATACAAGACAGTAGGGATTTTAACATGTTTATGTTCAATTATTTTGGAAACTGAGAGAAAAGATAAGCAAGAAATGGCAAATAGTGATGATACTGAAAGGTAACACTTTCCCTTTCAGCATGGCCCTAACACTATATTTGAAGTTAAATCACATACTTTGAAAGACCTTTTCAAGCCCTAAACTGAGAGAAATAGAAAAATCTGCAGTCGACACAGTGTAGGTATGTGTTTTATATTAAATACTGATTTATTTAAGTGAGATTGTCATGATGCTGAAGGCCAGGATGCTAAATATGAATATAATGATAAGACGTTAAAGCACATCACTCTCCTGAGATCAGAGCTGATGCAGATATAAAAAGGCACATAGACAGAGAACCTTACAATGTTAACAAATCAAACATAAAATTGCTGCCTATTAGCCTAGTGTTCTTTGTAATCAGCCTTCAAATCAGTGCAAAGATGGATATAATATGTTTTTTGTCAATGGGACATATAAAATTTAAGACCTCATTCAGATTAAAAATGAGAGCTTTTAAAGAAATTTTTATCCTTCATTAATACATTAATAAAAAAAAAAGTCAAGAATGTTCTTCCAGGTAAACTATTCTGGGCTTCTTTACAATAATTTTGTCTTTAAAAAGGCAAAGCCTCTCTGACATCAGATGATATACAGAGACAAAACACTTGGATAACTGTGTCCACACGGAGCACAGAGACATTCCCACAGCTTCAAAACAGGCCATAATGTCTCCTTGGTGTGTGTGCTCACGCAGGGGCAGAGTGAGCTGTCTCAGACAGATGGAGCTGTTTAATGTAAGAAAAACCACAGAGGGCTCCGAGAAGCGATGAGCCAAGAACAACACAGACACCCACTGACTGACTCAGTCACAGGCTGTTCTGTACTACTGTATGCTGACTGACCATGTGTCTGTCTCACAGCCAGGACAGACACACACAAAGACACTCATTATAGGAAGGGTGTCTGAGGAAATTCAGGGGTAGAGAAGGAGAGCATTGTAAAGAAATGAGAAAACAAACGGGAATGTAAAGAAATTTAGGACAAGTATTGGTATCTTCATAAGTCAGCAACGTCCAGTATAGGACTAAATATAGGTGACTGCTGGCGGGTGTGTGCTGGGTGCGGCACTGAGGTCATAGTGTGGGTGAGGGGTGGGATGGCAGACTAAAGGAGGGGTGGAGGGTGTCAGTTCAAGGGCCCACAGCTTTCTGGAGTGGATCCCACAATGAGACTTAAAATTACATCCTCTACATTGGATATCAACTGTCCTAACTGAGGATTAATAACTTAAATGAATAACATTCATCACAGCTTTACTTATTGCCACCATTGAACCAAGGCAAAATGCCCAATAAATAACCAAACGCACGTATATGGAGAGTGTGAGTAACAGCCTGGCTTTACAAAACACACATTTGAATAACACCTCATAAATATGTCAGCACAAACATCCAACACAATGTTTCTGTCCCTACTAATTCTTTAAGGGAAAAAAACTATTTGGATCCAGCTGTCATTTAACAACTGCATTTATCCAGCACATAATAACAAGAACATGAATTGTTTCTTTAATGGAAACCTTCAAACACTTCTCTGTAACGGCATGTGGTCAGTGCTAGTTGAGAGGATGTTTATCATGTATTGTCAAAAAGTGAATTCATGCTCAACCTTAAGTTACCTTGTTTTATGGTTAAAACTTGTGTCTGTGCTTTGCTTTGGTAGTCAGATTAAATAACGCAATCCTGTTAACGTCTTGAGTAACAATAAATCTTCTTGACAGGAGAATGCAGTTAGAGCAGAAGTTTTTCCTTCAAAAGCTTCAACATTTCTGGATTTTGTTTTTAACACACACACACACACACACACACACATACATATATATATATATACACACATATATATATATATATATATATATATATATATATATACATATATACATATATATACACAAAATGCAACTCTTGCCATCAATAACAATGTACTATATTACATACTAAGAAATTCAGGTGTATGTATCATGCTCTTTTACACCTGTCACATTGTACTAAGGAACATAGATATATGAGAAAAAAAAAGAAGAAATAAAATACAACTCAGATAATATGTGTAGTTACTTTTTAAGACAGACATGATGTCAAAAAAATGGGAAAATGGCTGGTTGTTCAATTTGGTCTTGAAAAAATAAGAGAGGCCTAAGTCCTGATAAAGACCTACTTTGTCAAAAATGTTTGCTTCTTAGACAATTGAGCCATCAAATAAACTCTAAGTGATTCCTCATATTCACATTTTTCATCCTTGAAGTGCCTAGTGCTCTGCATCTGTGCCAGATGTTGCATAGTGCTAGTTTAAAGTCCAAGGTTTTGCTGCTGTTGTGATGTAAACAAAGAGGAGAGACCAAAACACATCATCACTCAAAGAGAAGCTCAACTGTTTTAGATTCTGTAAGTTAAGACATGAATATTACAAAAATATATTTGAAAAACTTTCTCTAAAATTGTGTAACAATGAGTATTTTCTTATAAATAACACTGGAAACAACCACTCATAGCTGCATAATGCTGTTAAAAAGGGTTACCACACGTTTTTCATTGAGGGCCACATGTTAGAAAAATACAAGTGACAAGGTCACTTTGATAAACCCCACCCTTGGTATATCAAAGTGGTGGATCTTGGGAGGTCAGTCAGATATTAAGGGGCCATTGTTGTCCCTGGCTACTACTAGATTCACCCTGCTCAGGATAAGAAAAATGATTATACAGTGGAGAGAGGGGATGTTATCATCCCATCTCAATGTACAGGCTCAAAACAAGAACAAACTGCACATAGCTGCCAAACTTTACAGGAGTGCTG
Source organism: Cetoscarus ocellatus (assembly GCA_037902135.1). Classification (NCBI taxonomy): domain Eukaryota; kingdom Metazoa; phylum Chordata; class Actinopteri; order Labriformes; family Labridae; genus Cetoscarus; species Cetoscarus ocellatus. The sequence continues at coordinate 720,205 of JBAMNC010000267.1, forward strand.
ATGTTTGAAGATGATGTTAGCCTACTATGCTTTGAAATCAGACTTTTAAATAGAATGGATAGTGCAAAAAATGAGCATGAGTGGTGCCATTTAATGTCTTAATGTCTGAATGTGGGTCATATTTAAATGTACCTTTTGGAAATTTGTGGGAACTGATCAAAAGTGAATCAGGGTCTGCAGTTGCCCTCTAGGCCATGGCAAGGACACCAATGATGAATAAGGAAAATTTTGAGAAAAAAAAACAAAACTCTGCAGTTTACTTCTACATTTAAAAGTCAATCCAAAGTGTGTTTTGAAGAAAACCGTGCCAAACTGAATCTCACCATAGCAATGAAGCGTCCGATGAAGCGGAAGTATGTAAGGTGGTCGGGATTGATGGAGGAGGCAGGGTTAATCTGAAGACAGTAGTTGTTTTTGCCGGCGTATTCAAATAGACAGTACATGGGGTTCAGGACCTCGTGGGACAGCAGGAAGAACCACTCCCTGCAGGGCAACAACAGGACACATTAATGCAGGAGAGGACGACTCATGTTAGGGGGCTCAGAGAAGATATGAAGGATGAACTGTTTCATACAGGGAACCAGTACATACACTTGATCATTTCTTTACAGATGAATGGATAACGAATCAATAATGAAAAAAACATTTTTTATAATCATTTAACAAGAGAGGCGAAGTCAGTGTGAGACACTTAAAGTGAATGAAACATATTCTATTGTCCATAAAAGAAGGTACTAAACATAGTTAAAAATACATAATAATTACAAAAAGACAGTATAAAACTACAAGCTATAAACAACACAAAAATCACAATGTACATAAGTAAGGGGGAAGACAATTATAGAGTACAGACAGGTCAGACTATAATAAAAATGAAAAATAAAACAACAACAATACATTCGGACATAATAAAGAGAGCTGAGCTTGGAGTTTTGGCTACTTTTAAACTGAGCCTGTAATCCCTTGTCTCTCTAAGCTAATTCAGTCCCTATCAGGCTAGTCAAGAATTCTGTCTTTATTTTATAGTAACACAATGATGAATAATTTCTAATCTTGTCCTTAGTGAAAAAATGGGATTTATTTTCATGATGGAGACCTGTTTTATTTATTACAGTAAGACATCTGTCCTTCAAGTCTCCATCAGATCGCTTTAGCCTTTTAAAAAAAGGGAATGCACTGTACAAAGATGAGTTGTTTCATGATGTTCTCACAGCATATGACTTACGAGTTTATAACAGTTGGTATTAGCAAATGACCTTATAGTGTATAACATTTATTTTCTCTTTCTTCTGTGAAATGTTTTATTCTGCCTAACTGTTTGCTGTCCTGCCTCTGGGAGGCCTTGTTTAGGTTTATTTCTCTGACTATTCACCAAGCACATGAATACAATGCCCATCTGCTTTTTGTGGGATTATCTTGTTCAGATTAACCTTACTAAATAAATATTTTACTTCTTTCTGGAATGTTCTACCAACAGGGATAAACATACCATTAACAAATATGCACACAAATGAAAATCTGACACATAAATTACATGACACGTTCAACATAAGGGTAGTATAATCATGACAAAACAGACAGACTGTGGATGGATGTATGTTAGAGAGATTGAGGGCCACAAGCAGCACCATCACCAGCTGCAGCACCAAAACCAAGCGCTCCCAAGGCCCACTGCCCTTCCCCTTTGAGTTTATGGGAGGGGATGTATGGACTGACTGACTGACGGACGGACGCAGACACCTCCCAACATCCCGTCCGTGGTTCTACCCTGTGGTAGAACAGCATGATGTCACCTACCATAGGGTAAAACCACTGACGTGACACCAGAGACAGAGACACAATGCAAAACAGAAAAATGAGGACACCGCCAACAGAAAAATAACCACAAATACAGAGAGGAGGACCCAGGGGACAGCGGAGACAGGAGGTGGATGTGACGGATGGGTGAAGTAAGAGGGTGTGGTAGGAGGACAGGAAGGGGGAGGAGATGATTTCAGGGGAGCAACATACACAGGATTATAGCAAGATTAACAGAAGCATCTCTTTCAGAGTTTTTAACCCTCAAACACACAGTGTCACAAACAGACAAATTAATCAACAATCAACATTGACAAAAAGGGAAAACCCAACATCACCTTTACCAACATTACAAAAAATAATTAAAATAAAAAAATCAGTGGGTTTAAAGACACTTTAAAAACTAAATTAAAATGAGCACAAAGTGTGAAGAAATAAGGGTGCCTTTAATTTGTTGTTCTCACCTGGCGATCCCACCGTAGTCCAGGCCCTCCTCTCCTCTCATTATGATGTAGAGTCTACGGCGAAGGTCGTAAGGCTTTACATTCATGATCTGAGGACATCACACAAACAGACTGTTTACAATAATAATATTTTTGCTCACAAGGCTCTGGCATTTATCACTTTTTCACAATTAATGAAACTGTACACTTGCTGTCAACAGGGGGGACAGTTTCAGTCCTGTTCTTCAGTCTGTCATTGTCCACTTCTCCCCTTAGCTACTGCCATCGTATCACAAAACACTGAGACAGCTGTTTAACTGTCTTTAAGGCAAACACTGGTGTTTGACCTTGTGCTGTAAAACTTTGCACATTTCCCATCAGCAAACCACTGCCCAAGTTACACAGTGCTTAAAAGCAAGTGACTAAAATGCTCTGTGGAAATGGGACAGGTTGATTCTGTCTGTTGAAAGTTATTATCGCTGAGTTGACTTTAAAACTACTATTGAATGGCAGAAAAGTTGTGCATTGCTCACCTCTTCTTTTGTAAGAGTGGAAAACCATGATGGTTATCGGGTACTGTATTGTTGTTGAACAAATATGAGATGGTGTAAATTTGTTCACACAGATGTGTGTTTTGAGAGTCTCTGACCTGCTGGAATGAGTCTTCAAACAGTGTCTGCCTGGACACAGAGATCTTGACATGGCTGGGCAAGGCATTGGACTGGACAGAAGAGAAACGAAATTAGGGAGGATAAGAAAAAAAATTCTGTACCATTTTGAATGAGAGGAAAATTTTGCAAAGCCTTTTAGCACAAATCCTGCACATCACGTTACATAGTTAAACACAAATTCATCAGTTAATTCATGTGTTGAGACAGTGTTTTCACAACAGACATTGCTATGGCACAGTTTATTATTACATATAATACATTTCATATTTAGGCCTTGGCAAAAAAGAAAATGATAGAAAATGATCATGAATTCATGCATGAATTAATGCTTATGATGAAATATGAGTGAAGCACATGTATGATCCATATATCATGCCTTAATTCATGCATAACTGAATGCATGAAGTATGGAGTTTGAATCATTAAAACCTCTGAAGTATTAAAGAGGCTCATTAATAACCATGGGTGATATTGGTAATTGTTTCATATTGAGGTCTTCAATTGAAGGTGCAAGACAAGAAAATGACCAATCTACTGAATTGTTGTGTTGTATTGTACTTATGATCACTTAAGTCTTATTCATGAATCCATTATGTTTTCAGATCCTCATATAAGTACGGCAAGGGTCCATCTTTAACACTTTAATATATCATGAACAACATCATCATCCTCAACACTTTATGGTTCATAATGACTGTAGCCTCAGTTAATACATTAAATAATGCACAAAGTAAGGCATGATAAATGTGTAATATTTATGTTTTATTATGAAACAAGCAGGAGTTAATACTTTGTTCATGTACATTTAATGGATTCTATACTTGAGCATTAACTTAATGATAAAATCAAGATGAATTTATTGAGAAAGAAAGAATCCAGACTCCAAGTTACACTTACATGGCAAAGGAAACGGAACTGGTGGTATTTCCACCTGAAGCTGCGGTCGTAAGCACCAGGTGAACCACCCTGACGGGACCTGAAGACAGTAAAGAGATAGAGGTGAACTCTAAAACCGTCAAAGCAAAATACTAAAGATCGCAAACGAATAAGATTAGAGTTGACAAACACACAGACTGGCAGTGCTGGTGTCTCCTTTAACAAGTTCTAATGTACCAGGTCATGAGTGAGAAACTCAGAGAAAGTTTTTAAATTATATGATTCAACAACGAGGTGTCTGAGTCTCAAGCCTGAGGTGAGTCTGAGCCTGCAGCTGTGTTAGTTTAAGCTCTACAAAAACACACACAATATGTGCTGTGTCAGCACGGCACAGGCAAAGAAACAGACAGAACGAATGACAGATAATGGGAGGACGGAAGGAGGGAGAGAAGAAAAAGGAGAGCTGTTATGTGTTGGATTTGAGCTTGCCGAGCTGCCAGAGAACATCTCAGTTGGAGTTGAGGAATTGAAACCGCAGCAGCAGAGCACAGACACACACACTCCTGCAGGATTTGACTAAAAAACAAAATGAGCCTCTCTGCTGCCCCCCATGAAAACTGACCAGAAAAAATGTTCAGACATCAGCTTGAAAAGCAGCCTGCTGATGCACCGGCACACAAACAGACAAGCAAACATAAACCTTCATGCAGAACACGGACATCAGAAGGCACAAACAGCCGCGATCATGTAAGCTGATGATGTCTACAGAAGATGTGCTGTCACACAAATACACTCTCTCCTGACTTTGTGGTGGGATTAAGAACACTTAAGTCAACATCCACAGACTGGAGGGGACAAATGTGTAAGTGTGTGCTTGTGTATGTGTGCACAAGCATTTATGAGTGTGTGTTGCCGTGAACAGGCTGCAAAGGCATATTTGTATTTTAAGTCTCTGACATGAGTTGCAAGCGTTACTTCTACAAATGATATGCAGTTACCTTTTCAGTTCATTACTCTCAAGTACGTAAGAAGTTCGTTGTTTCCAATATGTTTTTTCAAATACAAAAAAATTCTCTGATTGAAGGGATCTAAGATTCAAATATTTTAATGCGTTTTCCTGTTCCATGAAAAGGAAGTCCCTCACTTTGAGCCATGGATAATAAACTACAATAGAAGACATCATCTTTGGCTTTCTGAAAAAACACTGATCAACATTTGTCGACATTTTGCTACATAACACTTTATCAACCACATACAATACGACTACTAATAATTATAATAATAAAAATGAAAAATAATTAAAATACTTGTCAGTAAGCCTATTTATGAAGGTTAATTTGAATCTTTCTGGCCAAAAGATAAACTTCAAAATAGGCTGAGATGAAAAGCAATGTTCAAACAATGGACTTTATAAAGATGCAGAAAAAAGGATGATGTAACTGAAATAACAATTGAGCTCTGAGCTGGGTTCTACTACAAAACAGGGTGGCCGTTTGATTATTTTTTTAAGGCCTAACTATTGGAAGAAGCAATAATTAGAAATAGCCACTTTAATTGTCTTTGTAGGTGACTTTTTAGGACTTTGAATAAAAATGATCTACTCTCAATGTCCTTTATTCCTACTTCTACATATTTCTATTTCTTTAATTGAGGGAGTTTGGGAGAAATGGCTGTGAGAATATTTACCCTGACTCAAACCCCGGTCTGGGGTCTTTAAAGGTGGTGGTGCGCGAGTTGTGGTCCACAAAATATCGGACTCCCTCTGCGGTGTACTTCATCTCCCAGCCCGGGGGCAGGGGGTGCTCCTTGATCATCCTGTAACAGGGAGAGGGCAGTGAGCACGGTCCCAGCCGGAGGCGCCCCATCCTGGGGGTGAAACTAACACACACACCCCTGCAAATGTGTGGATCTAAAGCCTGGGACTCTGAATCAAAAGTCAAAATGAAATCGTTATAGTCATCAAAAGTAACTGAGTAACATATGAAAAATGGCAAAAAAGGTGTTCTTCCACCCTTGCTGTTGGGATTTCTGAGCATAAGTTTGTCTAAAAACAACTCCCAGAAATATGAATAAATAAAAATGAAAAGGTCATCTTACACTTGCTGCAATAAAAAGAACAGCTTCATACTCTATGTGAGTACAACTCTTCAGTCTGCTGCTCACTTAAATATTTGGCAAATTTTTCAAGGTTACGTTCACTCTCACGATGAACTGACAAGCTTACTTTGCCCCAGAGTCAAACAAAAAAAACATTTATTAATATACACACACATATATATATATATATATATATATATATATATATATATATATACATATACATATATATATATATATATATATATATATATATATAAATAACTGACAAAAGAAAGAAACCTTAGGCTCTTTCAACATCTCCAACTTGCCCTCATGGCGGTCTGAAGTGCAGCAGATGCAAGTTCAACTGTGAGACCATAAAAATTAAATAAAATAACAATTAAAATAATGATAACTACTAAACATTCGGACCTTTGATTTGTGAAATAAATGGGATGTCTAACCAGGATAAATGAGATTTGAGAAAATAAAATCTGGAGTTGAGGAATGGTTTACATGTCAGTGAAAGAGGGTGGTTTAAGGAAGATGAAGGGCAGGTAAAAAGTTTTTGATTCACTTGTTGGTTTTGAGTAAAAATGAAAAACAAAATTGTGCCTAACAATGAATAATTTTGTTTTTCTGCTTCCCTTCTTAAATATTTCATATACTCCTACTTGAGGAATAAACCCTTTTGAGTTCCATTTCATTCAAGGTCCACCCTAACAGTCACAGTGAGGATTTATATGGTTTATATGGTGAGCTGGCCTTCATTACAATAAGCTAACACCCAAAGCGCCATGCAAACAAACACACGCATACTTACACACAAGCACACACATGAACGTTAGTACTTTGTTTCATTCATAGCCTCACCCTTGGGTCCGAGGATCATCCCACTGCGTTGTTCGCGTGTTGTGGTTGACGAAGTACACTCGGCCATTGTCCTGACGCTTCTCTGTGGGCACAAAGAGAGAGGGAGATGCCCGAGAGAAAAAAAAAGGTAATTTGATGTCCTTAAACAGACTTGGGATCAGGATAACATTAAATACAGAAGTGTGGCTGATTATGCTCTTTTTAAGACATGAATTGGTTTTGCATTGGGGTTTGCAAAATGTTTTATTCAAGCAAGGATAAAAACTGGCCCTATGATTAGCCACTGACCAAACTCCAGAGTGTCCCCTGGCCCTTGCCCAGTGACAGCTGGGAGAGAATTTTGCTCCGTTGATCTAGAATGTTATGAGCAGTACAGATAACAGATTGATGGCCTGAACAAAAAATGAGCTTTTCAATGTGGACTGAGCCAAACTTAGCCAATGTTACAGCAAAACAAATTAGAAATACCAGTTTGAGGGCTGGTATTGCAAAAACTACATTTGTAAAAGCACATCATAAGATTATGCACATTTTCAATCAAGTCCAGTTTCTTTCAGCATCTCCTTAGATGGGATGCTTATCCATGAGTGTTGCAGATAGTGCTTCAGGTATTGTAAAGTATGGTTTCAGAGTGTGTTCAAAAGGAATAAAGCTTTATAATGAAACAATTCCTCAAGCAATGTTTTCTGCGTCACATGTTCTGTAGAAAAGTTTTGACATTGCGCACATCTAAAAATCAATGGCCGACAAAAACATTTTGCAGACTTCATTAAATCGTCTGAAATCAGAGGGACAAACAGAGTCTCTCTCTATTGGCACGAGGACTGCAGAAAAATCTCACCATGATGATCGAAAACCAGTGAGAGTGTGTGATATTTCACTCAGGCCTGATCAGAATACCTCACCAGGGTAAACTTGAGTGTGATTTGGGAGTTGAACTGCCTGAGTGATATTTACGGGAGAAATATTTAACACAAGGCTATGATTTTTATATTTTACTTCAAAATGGAATAAAAGTTAACAGCTCCAACTGAAGTTCCTTAAACACTATATTTTTATGTATGTGTGTAAAGTGTATCTAGTGTGTGTGTGTGTGTGTGCATGTGTACAGCGACCCACTGGTCTCATGAGAGAGGAGCTGGTGCCCCATCCTCCTCCTTCTCCTCTGTTGGTCGCTCGGACATCTTTTTCTCATTAACAGGAGTGTGTGGAGGGCCCAGAAACAGTAGTGCTCACATTGCAACTCTTTCTACTTCGCTCACTCCACCCCCCACTTTACTATCCAGTTTGATCCCCCACCACCTCTTTTAGCTGGTTTCTTTAATTTGTCACTGTCTGCTTTCCTGCTCCTGCAACTTTCCCATCTCTCTATTTTTTTGAATCACAGCCTCAAAAAAGAGAGGGAAGTGACCGCAGATGAAAAAGAGCGCCAGAGAAGTGAATCTGAGCCAGTGATATAATTGAGGTTTTTTGGTGTAGGGGTACCGCAGCATGTTGAAAAGGCATCATGGGCAGAGGAGAGCATTATTATTTTTTTTAAATGAACATGGCTGTATGCTGAAGTCTGTGAAAATGTAGCAGAGGTAGTATCAGGATGCCAGTAGTGCTCCTTTATGAATGAATGAATAAATGTGTGTGACATGATTCCCCGTAGATTAAATTACTCTACCCAAAAAGGGAAAAAGTTGGATTACAAAGAGTTCCACCAGTAATAATTTGGCCACTGTAATTTGTGGACTTCCATGGTTAAGGGAATTCCTACAGTGATGAATTAGAACAATGGACAGTAATGAATCCCAGAGACATTTTAGCAAGAAATTCAAGTGAGGACATTGATCAGTCAATTTAACTGCAAGCTTCTTGTTCTGGATTGTGAGAAGGAGCAAAGAAAAAAAAGTCACCAAAGTCAGGTTTTTCAGATGTTGCCTCATGCTGTAAGTGATCAAAAATGTGCTCAGCGTTCTGGGAGGACAAAGTGCCTCCTCACTCTCTCAACACTGAGGGCAGAAAATTAAAAGCATATTTTAAAGGCTACTGTCTGAACCAAGGAGCCAGAGTTTAAATCCTGGTTAGTAGCATTGCCTTACTGCTGGATATACCAAGACACGGATAGTGAGGGTTACAGGTTCTGTCCTGATGAGCTTCACTTCAACATCTCTAGACTGAACAAAACCTGAATAGTTAAGAGAAGCCATACCTCTGGATCTGCACTGTTTTTTGCAGTAGTGGTTCACCCGTCCAAGTTAAAGGCATAAAATACTTTATCAATATGTGCACTAAGCATCCTGCCATTTCATCAATGGGGGTAAAAATAGTTTTTGAGTGCAATTTTCAATATAAAATCTGTTTTTCTTGATGACTACATGGTGTTTTGCATTGACTCTATACACACTATAACACTTGTTATGAATTGGCACTATACAAATAAAGACTGATTAACTCTAAGTTGTGTGCTGCTGTCAGTGAAAATTGGCAGGCCACCACCTCTAACAGATAAATCTAGAGGGAATATTAAACAGTATTACTCAACTTTAGGGCTGAGCACCAAAAGTGGTTTACAGAGCTGTTTCAGCCAGTTGCTATAGTGTGTCTGGCAGTGATGTTTGGAGACACAAAACAGAAAAAACATCCATTTACTTTTTTTTACAGTGTTTAGATGAGATAAAAAAAATTTGGTGGTTTTCTCAGGGTCTCTGCCATTGATTGTCCAACTTGGGCCAATATAATTTTTGGAATTGAGTTGTACTTAATCAAATTTATCCCATAAATCTGGAACGAGAGCTGGTTTTCTCATGATTCATGAAATAATTACTTGAGAGTTCAAGAAAATATCCTAGGTACTTGTTTACTTAGGGAAACAAACTAAAGTGAATGTGTGTGAAATGATGCCCTTTCAACATGTTTCTTTTGTGCTGTCTCTTTGCTAGATCACGTTCTGTTCCATCAGATTGCAACATTTTTTTATCAAATGAATTTGAGTGGTTTGTCATTTTGGTTCAATTTAATAGCAATTTCTCTTCTAGGTGGTAGTTGTTGGTCCAGAGGATTGACTAGTAACGAGCCATTGCTGTAGATCATTCAGTAACCATTGAGCACCCCTGACAGAGAGTATCCCTGTCTGCAGCGTGCGCTCAAAGAGTGTGTTGAGCAAACTTACCCCATCCAGGAGGCAGCGGGCCCAGAGGATCATTTTCCACCGGTGCACCAGACGGCTGAGGGAGAAATAGAGAGAAAGACAAATCCAGTTAGGGCACCTTTCTGTCTCTCTGGCAGCTTCTTCTTTGCACCGTTTCTCTTAGTATTTGTCCTCGATAAACAGCAGAGTGTGAAATTCTTCTGTCCGTCCATTTGGATTTCTCACCGTCAAATGAAGAGGAGATAGAGGACAGGGTGCAGAAAAATATCCTCAAAAACACACAAACGATATGTGAAAAATGAAGAAATAACAACAGGCTCAAAAACTCAAGTATCAAAGACTCAAGTCTTCGCTTAACCTCCTGACAGATGCAGGCAGGATGATGCCTGTAGGTAAGGCGGGCTGGATTAAGTGTGTGTCTATGCTGGGCAGAAAAGGGGTGCTGGGGGGGTGGCTCCTCTCTGCTGTGGCAGTGTGGGGCGACTGAGGGAGCAGGCTGCCCGGTGGCTCGTATGCCTTCCAAAAACTACACGCTCAGTAGGAGGATAAAACAACAACGCTGTTCCAACAAGCTCACTGGCTGGATGCAAGACCCACCCCCCCGGCTTCCTGCTCACCTCCTCAGAAACACCCCACCTCCAACTCCTCAACTGCCTCCACACTGGCACCCCTCTCTACCCCACCCTGAGGTCCCTCCTCTTTTCTCTTGCTCTCTTCTAGCTCTGCTGTGAAAGTAGGCAGGGAAGTGTGATGTCTGAGGGAACTGAGGGAACATTCATGCTTGTTCCAGACTGGACACCCCCGCCCAACCCAACCCGCCTCCTTGCCGGCAGCCCCAACCCACCACGGGCCTGACAAAAGGCACCTTTATTCACCCAGGGTCTGGAAACCACTGTGGGGTTTACTCAGCCTGCACTCATATACACACACATATCAAGGAAAAAAGTGTGTGTGTGTGTGTGTGTGTGTGTGTGTGTGTGTGTGTTGCTGTGTGGAAAGTTTGTCTGTGGCAAACAGTCCATGTGTATGTTCTTTTGCTGGAACACACACACACACAAACGTACGTAAACACACACACACACACACACACACACACACACACACACACACACACAAATATATTAACTTGAGTGGAAAAGTAGCTGAAAAGATGCTTGTTAGGAATTAGTGGCTGCTGATGGAAGTTCATGAAACAGGACAGTGTAGGTGTGTCACAAACAACTTCTGAATGGTTCACTGCTCCACCAAGAGGAGCAGAATCTCTACTAATGAAAACATGTAATCTGTTTTTTGCTGCAGAGCTGCTGAAAATAAAGGTGGACAGTGGGCCTGGGCCATGGGAAAAAGAAAACTCAATAAGTGTTGGAAAAAATAGCCTTGACTTTACCATAAGCGCTTACAATAAGCACTAAAAACCAGTCAGTGGACCTGGATGAGGAGAAGTAATGTCAACTGTTGGCTTTATTAAAAGTAGATGAGAACCAAAATTTTCATTGGTCAGTCCTCCCTCTCGTCCCTTTTGAAAACAGAGCAGTAAGGGGAAGTAGAGCAAAAGCCTAATCTGGCAGGGGTGAGGGTGTCTGAGCCAGCCTATGCCATACCAGCCCTCCTAATTAGCTCTCTCTTTGGACCTTTCTCTGACATTCTGTTTATTTTATTGTTTAAACTCTGCAGCTTCTGGGCATAGTGTTGGGTAAAGGCTATTGGGAGACATGGGCCAGGGCAAGTAGTATCAGCATCTTCACTACCTGGAGCTTACATGGACAGAGGAGGGGTCTGTTGAAGATGGAAATGATTTATGATGACTTTTTGGTAAAAGAGGCAAGATTAAATAAATTAAGAAAATTGTTGTTGGCATTGTGGGTGGTGAGAGTTAGCATGGAGGGGAATGAGTCTGAGATGACAGTTCTTTGTTCAACCTAATGTGTCTGTCATGGGACTAATCAGACAAAACACAGCAGCAGAATTGGTAGGATTGGCTTGGTCACTACCTGGAGCTTGCATGTATGAAGCCAGGGTCTGTTGCAGGCAATAATGCTGTTGTAACTCAGTGGCCAATCATACAGGTGTATTCCAAGAAACCACTGCCATGAAAACTGTTGTTTTCCTGCGTAACAGCACACCTGCCAGGCCCTTTAATCTGGCCCCTGAATGGGGTGTTCCAAACACTAGGGGGTGTTGCATAAAAGTTGCAAATTTTTAAACTTTTCAGCTCAAGACGCAGAGTCACAGCACTCTTTTGGCCAAAGCAGCAACAAATAGGCCTGGCATAAAGCAGAAATCAGGCATGTAGGTGAACGTTGATGTCCTTGGTGAGCAAACTGCAGTTCTATTTGTGAATGTTATGAATTGCTCTGGCTCATAACAGTGAGGGCAGAAAAAAGTCTTGTATTTGAGTGTTAGCAGTTTCTCTTACTTATTAGTAGTGCAATGGGACTGAACTGGTTTTAAGGTTCTCTCCAGTTTGCACTTTTTGAAATAAGGTACAAGTATCTTGTACTTACTTCAAACAATTATCTTTGGACTATTTACTCAAAAGGAAGATGATAAAAACCATTACATAGAAGTTTTGTTTTTCCTTGTAAACTGCATGCCATTATGCTGTTATAGCATGGCTCCTGAAACAGTTTTTCTGATTTATAGTGATGAATGAGACTGTTGCAATCTGGTTATTGCAAAGTCTTATATCAGGATAGCAATACATTTGTGATTAACTGCACAGCCCTAAATAGTTGCTTACAGATGCAGAGGTGGTCAATAAAGCAGTTCTCTCTTGACAGAGGTGCAATTTGACAATCATAGAGTCAATCAATCAACAATGAGGGATTTCTGATTTGAAAACAAAAAGAGCTGAGGTCATCAGCAGTCAGGTTTATAGTTCAGCCCCAGTGGACAAACTGTTTCAGTGACTATCAACACAGTAGCTAATCAGTTCAGAATTAAGCCAAAATAATAAATTCAACAAATGAATAATTTTCTATTCAAAGATATTCAAATGTTTTAGGGCTTTCCAGTGTTTTAATTATCTTGTTACAGAAGCACAGGTAACCACCCAAGTCCTTTTACTGGCTAAAGTGAGGTGATGAAAGAACTCCTGCAACCCTCCTCTTTATTAAAGCCAGCCAATGTTCAAAGAAATTTAGAACGACAACACTAAGCAACAATTATTTACTGAGAAGCCATACAGAAAAGCATTTACACCAAATGTTAGCATCACTTGATGCAGCATTTCCCCGGAAAAAAAGTGACAGTGCTCATTTAAAACAGCTCTGTCATGGAAACTGTGAGAGTCACGATGGAAAGGACAGAGGCCTGCTGGTGGAGCCTTAGTGGGCACATAACGGGGTTAAAGTCTGTGAGTGTGTGTGTGTGTGTGTGTGTGTGTGTGTGTGTCGCTTCCATCGACAGCCAATCTATGCCCCACTGCCCCACCCTTATGGGTTTTCTGTGACTAAAAAAGGTAAAAGGAGAATATAATGATATAAAGACATGATGACTTCATCCTGGCTCTGACCATTTAGCTCCTCAGCAGCTTCCAGACAGGGCGAGGGAGTGAGGCTAGAGGGACGAAAAGAAAGAAAGACAGAAAAAACATTGGAGGAAAGGGAAGAGAGGGGAAAGCAGCATGTTGGCAGAGAAGTGTGAAATAATGGCTGGATGTTGTGGATCTGGAGAGGAAACCACAAATAATGACTCATTTCAAAGAAGGCACCACAGGTGAACAATGGTCTTTTCAGATGATTACTTTTAACTTCTTATAACACTTTCACTACCCTTCTTCCTTTCAGATACCTTAACCTGTTTTTAACGTAGTAAAACAACCCCTGCATAAAACTACACAACAGTTTCATAACATTTCCTCTGTATAAAGTGCTCCCTCCCTACATTTACAAAGGGACAAATCTGAGTGAAAAAAGTAAAGTGGCTGAGAATCCAGAAATCTCAAGGTCAGCGAGTTCATTCAAACACTTTGCAAACATGGCTGCTGATCTGTGTGCAAAGACAGAGTTAGCCAGGCAATATTTTTTGAAATAGAAAAAAAACATATTCTTCTTCTCTTACCTCATATACAGATATGTTTATGTTTTCTTTTAGATGGCATTTGCATCAAAAAAGTTAATCGAAGCAAGAATGAGAAATAGACATACAAATTTAAAGCAACCATAATAGATCCTGTTTATTTCCCTTGAACACTCCAATTATGGGCCACAAAGTGGACCCCAAACGTTGCACTTTCACTCATACTGTCCCTTTGATTGGGGGCTCTTCTAATTTAGGACTGGGGCTCCCAACCTTTCTTTGGCTAATATTTGATTACTGCTTTATTCAAGGAAACACTGACCCCTGCCTAAATCAGCAAAACATTCATCCACAATTTCCCAGCCTGGGATCAATTTCCTCTGTCCGTCCGTCCATCCATCCATCCAACCAACCAACCAACCAACCAACCATCCATCCATCCATCCATCCATCCATCCACCCACCTAACTATCTATCTATCTATTGTTCTCATTCCACAAAATGAAAATCAGCTCCACCTAGGTTGTTAAATAACTTCTGTTCATTGTCCTTTCATAGTGTTAAGCACTTAAGGAAACACGAGGAGTGACAAACTGTGTGTAAACATGACTGAATGTGACATTCAGCCATGTGGACGTGTGTGTTTTTTCTGTTCAGTGAGTGCGAGTGATGAAACACAGAGCTGATTCAGGTGCTGCTGTTTGGGGTCCTTGTTGCAGCAAGAATGAAGTGCGATGGAGGAAGCAGAGACGAAGAAGGAGGTCATTGAGAGCAGGTCTGATCTGAGAGCAGTTGACAAAGCGTGGTAAACATACAAAAGAGGGTTAAAATGTATTATAGTGTAGTATGTAGTGAAGGAATTTAGGTGGGTTAAAGGAGACTTGAGGGACTGTGGAGAGATGACAGATAATTGAGGAGGAGTGGAGGGTGTGGTTACAATAAAGAAGAGAGGTAAGGAAAGAAGAACAGCGGTAAAAGTGAGAAGAAGGAGGAGATGGAGGGAGCCGGAAACAGCACTTAATGACTCTAAGGCTGTTCTCTCTGGGGTTCCTAACAAGCTGCAATTACTCTCCAAACACACAGTGTAAAATCACACTTTGGTGTTTGTTTTCATAACTTTGAATAGATGCAATTTAAGAAAGGCTTTCAAAAGATTTGTGTGTTTGTCTGTAGTGATATGCATGCAGGCAGGCAGCTCTTTTAGTGGGCATGCTTCATTATAAGGATGACCGGCCTCTTGACCCCCTTTGGTCGTCATGTGCTCCTGTAAAGAAATTATTTGGCACCTGGACTCAACATTACAGCCCTGTGAATGCATCTGCTGACACACACTCTTGCATAAAGGCAGACACACACAGCATGTGTAGCATGATAATCAGAGGACACACAAAACTGTTGCTCTCAAACAAAACTTTCTGCTGTCTGGAGCTTTTAACAGACAATACTCACAAAAACAGTGCAGCATTTGCACAGGCTGCACAAGACTCTTCGGTCAGAAATTGTAGCTCTTTTAAGTCCAACTCAAGCAGGCAGCTCAACTATGACTGTCAATAATTTTTATCAGTGTGTTATCAAAACAGTACACACAGGCATGACAGAAGGAGCAAGCAGACAACAGTCAGTGTGTGCATCCGTCCAGTAAGTTCACCAGAGGTGTGTGTACAAGTCTGTGAGTGGATTTTGTGGCAATGTTGCAGCACCACAAAGTAATGCAATTTGTTGCTTTACCTTGTGGTGCTGCGACTCTGCCAAAGCATTGATTTCAACCTTGTTAGTTCCGGGACTGAAGCATCAAAAAAAATTTCTGATATAAAGTCTTAATAAAGTATATCATATTTCAACAAACTGGCTTGTTGTCACCTGTTACAGATGATTCTGAATGAAGCAAAACTTTTAAGAAGACATGAGACAAAGGTATGTATTTTAGTAAATCAAAGAAAAGAAGACTTTAGTTTGCACTATAAATAAAAGTATGTGAATGAGGTGAATAGCACTTTTAATAGTGAGCCAAAGAGTAGGTATACT
The DNA here is from genome assembly GCA_037902135.1 of Cetoscarus ocellatus. Taxonomy (NCBI): domain Eukaryota; kingdom Metazoa; phylum Chordata; class Actinopteri; order Labriformes; family Labridae; genus Cetoscarus; species Cetoscarus ocellatus. Next base: position 736,125 of record JBAMNC010000267.1, read on the forward strand.
ACACCACAGTTTAAACGACCCTTTTAAAAGTTTTGCACTGCAGTGAAAATTAACTTAGTAAAAACATCGACACATTTTTTAGTTCAAAGAAAAATAAGAGTAGAACAATAGCAGAAGTGACAAGTTTTAAGTATTCATTGTGTTGTCTTCATATGTTTTGATGTGCCAATTATGACTTTTTTTTATTATAAAGCTCCTAAGCTGAATCCTAAATAGAGCTCTCTCAGGGTTATCTCAGGAAACCACTCTGCAAACTTAATTTATTAAGATAATTAGTTCTAATTTGAAAGGATGAATGCTATAATAAAGGGGCTGGATGTCTGTCACAGGTTGGTACATAGCTGTTTTTAGTCCTCAGATGGCAGACAAAGCTTGGTTTACTGCTGCTGTTAAAAAAATGTAATTGCATATAATGTGCAAACTAATCACTCCCAGTTTTCCATTACCTTATGTCTTTATGTGAAAAAAAAATGTGTTATGATTTATTGTAGAATCAAATTTTTGTTTGGTTTAATGTCTGTTTTAAATACACAATTACACCAAGAGTAACAGACAAATCCTACAAGGGAGAGACTTGGGGTCCTTTACAATATAAATGTATAAAAGGGTGTACACTGGGTGAGCTTAGTTTGACATTTTGTTATATTTGATATCTGCTAAAGCCAATAATGTACAACATAATACATAGGTACAGGTCAGGACATAGCAAGCATACTTTCTTTTGATGGTAAATGAAAAGAGTGCCTTATGCTACCATGGTGGCATAACAGTGTAACTGATTGAAATTTATAATCTAGACCAATTCTTTTCTGATTAACAATCAACAGGGAAACTATTTTCAGTTACACAGGAACTGACTAAATTAGCAAAGGTTAAAAGACTATCTGTACGTCATTACGTTTCCTTGACTGTCCTCACACAGTAAGAGCACTCAGTCAGGCAGCAGAACATGTGGCTGTGTTCTCAGTTAAACCATGAGCTCTTTTGTGTGTTTCCTTGTTCACACACACTGAAGCCATAAATAGACGCTGTTATCAGCAGAGTGGGCATTCCAAGACAGAACAGCGTAGTATCAACATGGAGTGCAGGCCTGACTATTGGCTTTTTTTACACACACGAATCAAGAGGAAGGGGCAGAGACAGAGGGAAATAGGGAACCAGGGCAGAGATTCTCAATTAACATCAAACCTGAATGTTTCTACAAAAATGTGGACAGAGCACATTTTTACGTCTGGAGACTTGAAATCTCATCTCAGCTAATCATGAGTAGCATATTGCTGTGCATTTGAGTTTGGTGCCTTTAATAATATATAGTTAAAAATTGTCAGACATTTGTCGCTGACTGCATAGTTGGCTCATGTAGTTACAATGCAGGACAACTATCACATATCACAGGACACACCTTTAACAGGTTATTGTCTTTCTGATAAAAATCTTGTGTATGATGCACACTTGAGAGCCATTTTAAGACTTGAGTTTGTAAAGTTAGCAGTCTGCCATATTATAGCTCATGCATCATTCAATGATACTGTAAGAAATGCAGGATTTCTGTTCAAGAATTATAAATGACTAAGTAAAATACCCTCATTAATTTCAGACTGATATTCAAAGTAACTGGCTTTTATACAACAGCAGTAGTTTCACAATACTTGTTCTTGACCATTTTATACTTGTTGCATTGTTATCCTACAAAGCCCTCATATTCATGTAAAATGTGTTTGGACTAAACATATGAGCTTTTTTCTCAGTCCCATCCAATCAGTTACATTAATAATGTGGGTTTTAAGTAAAGCATCATTTCAAAATCCAAAAAGAAAAATGCTCAAGAGCTTTTCTAGATGTCAGCAGATGATACAGTAAATTGGTGACATCAAATCAGGAATGCCCCGGTTCTCCACTTGTTTTCACCTCTTTAAAAAAGAGCACTTAGTCCCTTTTTATAATGACAGATGTTTGCAGAGGAACAATGCTTTAAATGTACTCTACTTGCACAGTCAGTGTTAAAGACTTAAGCAGTGACCACTGCAGCGACATGCAGACTGGTATACTGTAATCACTGGATCAATAGAATGAAGGGAGGTATACTGAGGTTTTAGAACGTTACAAGCAAGAAAAACTCCTTTTCTAAAAATGTTTTAGCGTGACCACTCAAATACCACGTGTTGTGTAAAATGTTTTTTCTTTAAGGCTCAAATTTTGAGCCAGAGTCGACCCTTTTTAATATGATAGTGACAGAGGATGTTTGGAAATCTGGGACAATAAAAGTTATTAATTGCGAGCCAGCAGCTAATTCTTGAGGTGATGCATGTTTCTTAGCTATCTTGCTTCCCTTGGATGACTCAAGTTATTTAATCATTAGATTAGAAAAGTTCTAAGAGCCTGTAGAGACTGCCACTTGTCATCAGCTCTATGGGGCAGCTATGGAGACATCCTTGAACAAGACTCCAAAAAGTCCTCTAACACACATCTTTACATTCAAAGAGGAAAATACAGGGTTTGGGTGTTTTTATGGAAGCAAGTTAGTGTGTAAGGCTGTTTTTTACACATGGTTCATTGCAAAGCTCTGTTGTTTGAGCCCAATAAGTATTTACTATCTGCTTGCAGTTTGACCTTGACTGGTCCACTAAGAGGAAAGTGGCTGTCGAATACAAGGACAAACTTCCACTGGTCCAAATGGAAAGTACTGTTAAAAATTAGAAAAGTCAAAAACACTCCTTTTAAAAAAACAACGCGGTTTGAAAGTCACTTGAAGAGTATGGCAACTTTTGATTGGGTAAATGTTGTTCATCCCATTTCCCCAGAGCACCCTCACGCCCTGTCTTAAGCAGCATGTCACTTAAGCTATGACTCTCTTGTATTATGTTCATACAGCTTTACAACAGTTCACACACCACCCTTCAGCTAAAATGAGGCCAATTAGCCTGTCTTGGTACTAGGGATGGGAATCGAAAACCAATTTCAGTTGAGAATCGTTAACAGCTCCATCAAAGTATCAATATCATGAACCTATTTGCTTATCAATTCACTTCCACTGACAGGGTTCAGAAGCGGTCAGAATTGTGGCTTAATTTTTTTACAAAAGGCGCCTTCTGCACAACCTTAAGTGAGTGGAAACACCAGCAACTTGCAGAAGCAGTTATCTATGCTGTGACATGTGTGATTGACATTGTTGCCACTGAAAGTCTACATGACATTTGCCCACACGGAAAGTCTGCAGGTATCAGTGTTTGATACGGTGACTCAGGCTTAAAGACAGAAAAAGGAAATAACAGACAAAAGACCTGGATAGATGTCATTCTCCCAGTTGAAAATTAATGTACAATAAAATTAATGGCGAAATTACTACTCAAGGTGAAGGTAACATGTTGTAGCTATGACGCCCTCTTTTGCCTCTAAATCTCACTCGAACATGAATTTGTAAGAAGGATATGTAATTCTAACCTGACACACCAGAATGACTGTTTCCCATATCCACGGGATATGCATTTTCAAGTCCATGTGGATAACGTCATGAAATCTTTAATCAACACTGATCTAAATATAAGTCAATATATTTTTCTTTATCAAAGAATAGTCCAACTAAAAAAGTTACATCACAATAAAGTTGAGAAAAAAAAATCTTACACTGTTGTCCTTTTTTCATGGGCATGATTTTTTAAATAGATGTGTTGTTTTGTCACATGTCAACTGAAGCTGAAGACTTTTTGTGGCAGCATTTTTTTATCCCCGCCAAAAAAAGATTAGTGATGAAACTTGTGATTGACAGTTTTAATACACTCAGTTATTACTTTTCTTCAACAAACAGATGTGAGTTTGCACTTTGTCATTTGGTTTGATACTGATAGAAAATTCTGCTCTTCTTGTGGTATGTGTAATATAAACATATTTGTATTCATGGACTTCTAAAACTTACATTAGGTTGAGGGGGGCACCGTGTGACTGATAATAGATAAAGGTGCTTTATAGTACTCCACTACACCTTTTCCAAGCAGAGGAATCCCCCCTGCCATCCTTGCAGGTTATTTCTAAATTTCATGTATACAAGCATCCTGTATGTTGACAACTTGGGCCATTGAGGGCAAAGGTACCTGGTAGAGGAAGCGCTGGCTGAACTGGTGCATGGCGCCCTGCAGCTGGTTACGCTGGCTCTGCCACTGCTGGTAGTTTCGCACAGATTCGGCTGTTGGTCTCTGCCATGTGGTGGTTCTGGTGTTGTGGTCCACATAGTAAAACCTGCCCCGCTGGTCCACTCGCTTCTCCCAGCTAGGGACAAAGAGAAGGTGGGAGAGTGAGAGGAGCTTTGGCTTGGACAAAACCTTTATTAGGAATGTGCAGGGTGGGTGGCTGTATTTAAAAATGCTGCCTAGATAGTAACTGATTTATAGAGCCAAGGAAAGAGAAACAAAGACAAGAAAAGGAAAGAAAACAGTAGGAGGAGGGAGACTGAGAGTGGGAGGGCGGAAGAGGAAAAGAGGAAAAAGGGGAAAAACCTGTGCATGTAAAACAACAGCTCGCATACGTGCACAAGGCGCTCATTGCTCCAAAACTGCTTTACTCCTTCAGAGATTAAGCAGAAAAAATGTTGGCATATTCACATCTCAAGAACCCTGATCTGATTTTTTTTTTCTCTCTTATTTATTCAGTTCAAAATCAAACAAAGCCTTAACTATGATGATAACTGAAAACAATGGCGGATGTTTGCCTTCTGAATGACAATAACCATGTGCAATGTTGTTTGTCTGTGTTTCAAGGTCTGCCAGTGGCATTGCTCAGAAGTCTATGTATATCCTGACTGTCCCTTGAGACTGGGGGTCTGGACAAGGACCCAGATAGACAGTCCACACACACACACCTACTCACGACCAGTCCCCTGAGCCCTGAGCTCAGCAGAATTCAGTGCTGCTATGATACTATTCTCATATCTGTGACGTTAGCACAAGAGTCTTTAAAGGAGAGAACAGCATCTACTTCCAAAAGCGACAAAGCCACTCCATGCAGATACTCGAAGGCCTGAAGTTCACATACTAAACGGGACACTTTGACCTTGGTTTGGCCAATATTTTTCAGCGGTCTGACAGTCTGATATCATTACTGTCAGGATGAATCCAAGGTTGCTGTAATAACTGATAAGTTGACAGTGAACTTAAAACAGTAAAAATACCAAAATATCCTGTGTTCTAAGTTCTAAGCTTAAATGAAAAAAATGATAAATTTAAAAGTATATTTCACACAAAGATTTGGATTGAGAGAAGTACAGGTGAGTAATCATTGCTCTCTGTCCTCAATTTGCCTGTCTCTGTGTGCAGACTTGGAAACAGCAAATGTCCCAACTGCATTGCCTTCAAGTCAAGACCCAAGCTGATTTTATTAGTGTTTCTGATACAAAAAGCACTGCTTATGGTGCTACTCAACTCTATATAACAGCGTCCCTGGCATTTACCATGGCTACATTTAATGCCTGGAGGATCACAGATCAAGGAATTTGTCAAGAAAGCAAGAGCCAATGAGTACGGTGTACTCTGTGTGTGAGAGAGGAGGGAACAGACACACACAGAAGTATCAGCGTCACAGCAGGAGAGACAAAGAGGACAAAAAACACAGACATGCTGTGAATATCAATAAGAGAAGATTTGAGAGAAGAGGTGCTAAAAATGAATCTTTCATTGAGAAAAGATTAGCTTTTATGTCTGTTTTTTCCATCAGCAGTTCAAACTAGAATGCTCCTTATTTCTCATACTCTGTGGTCAAATGACACAAAACATAAGTCTTTACACTAGTTATACTGACACAAATCTTACCAGCGATGCAAGAATATTAATAAATTGAGAGCCCAATTAACTATGATCGACTTATCAGTAATCCTGAATCATCATTATTTACTGACCAACAACACCAAAACAGTAGTCCTCATTGTCCTCTAACTGTGATTTATATATTATTCCTTAATTATGCAGAGGTGTCTGCTGAGCTCAGATCATGACAGCACTTGGGCTCATTTTTCTAATTAAACAGTAGAAAATCTGAGACTATGAGAGAAAAAGAAAAAAACAGCTGTTAAAGCTGTTCAAGTTTAATCATGAGCTAACATTTTTTAAATATAATTTTTCCCAGCATTTATAGATAGAAAAAGTGAATCTCTGACGAAAAATATTCCATTGTTGTAGACATAAACCTTTTTATTGGCCCCTTCCAGAGCGGTGTATTTTTAAGTACAAACCTTTACCTGAAATAGGAAACCCAAGACTAGTACAGGTGAGGGCGCATATAGTATGTTTGTATGCACAGTTGAGTTGAGCTACAGTTTTTGGTCCTTTAAAGTGTTAACAGGACGATGAGGATTTTAGACCTGCCCAGCTAGATTCTAGGTTTCAACAGTGGATCTTGAAAGGGATTACATCATATTGTTTAATTGCTAGCAGTACAGGACTGAAAAGCTTCCAGCACCTTACAGATATCTATAATTTGGAGGGGAAGGACTTTTTTAGATATTTGCAACTTAGGAAACACTTCAACAGAAACATCAAAGCTCATGTCACCACTGATATAAATCTTATCAATATTTTTATTGATGCATACAAGGGTAACATTCATAAAAAAGTTATTACGAAAATATACTTGTGCCTACAGTTGTCTAAAAAGCTGTCTACTGAATATGTAAAAAATCAAATGGGAGAGGGAGGCAAATATAACCCTGACGGATGATGATTGGTCAAATATTTGTAAAACACAATTTACTACTTCTAGTTCTGATTCTTGGAGAGAATTCTCTTGCAAGAACATAATAAGGTTTTTTATTACCGAAAATAAAATATCTTTTATCCGGTCACTGCTGGAGGCAGTGTAATAACCTGCTCGCTGACCACTTTCATATATTCTGGGACTGCCAAATTATTCAGCCATTCTGGTCAGACATAATAGAAACCATTAAATCAGTGTTAGGTCGTGAGCTGGATGATAGTTTTAGAACTATATATTTAGGAAACTTACCCTACATGCTTAATGTCCAGGATAAATACCTTCTTAAAATATTACTAGTTGCAAGCAAAAAAGCAATAACCAAGAAATGGCTTGTCAAGAAACCACCCACAAAAGCAGAATGGATAATAACTGTAAAGGAATTGTATGACATGGAGAGGTTGACCTTTTCATTAAGACTATGTTTAGATAAATTTAGTAAGTATTGGTCCAAATGGATAACATTTCTGAATAAAAATATATGATGGGAGGTGGTTAATATATATATTTCTCTTGGTTTAACTACATGTATGGTTTTGTTTGAGCCTTTTGTCTTTTTGATGAATAATTCAATGATAATGATTGATCTGCATGTAGATGATTTTTGGGGGTCCTACCCCAGATGAACTTTCGTTTGGACTATCTGATGGATTAACAATAACTATACCTGAACACTGGAGGAAAAAAAAAAAAACAGAAAACTCTGATTTAACCTTATTGAAAATGAACTGTATTGTATTACCTTTGATGACCTGTTTGTTTGTTTGTTTGTTCGTTTTGTTCTGTTATATTTATAAAAATTCTTTAATAAAAATATAGTTTAAAAAAAAAAAAGTGTTAACAGGACAACTGTCATTGTCCCGGTGCTGGAGCTAAAACTGCAATGCAATGATAGTTACAAACAACAATATAATTGATAAAGAGTGGTGTGTCTCAGTCAGGATGGACCCTTAAGTCAGGCTCGGATGGCTTTCATTAGTTCAACTTCCAAGTTCCTTTTCCTTATTCTCCCGGCCTGCCTCAAAACTTCTAAACAGTTCCTGGTGTGTGCATCTTGAGAGCTACACTAACCTGGCATTGGTTTGCTAATTGATCCTCTGAAGGGCTGTGGCAGCCAGCAGCTAACACAGAGGTGGATGGAAGTACATATGGCTCTAAGAAAGGACTTTTGTTCTCTGGGCCCCCACGCTCTCGTTCCTTGTATGGAAAAACTGAGATGGGGGGTGGAGGCTTGGGGAAAAGTGTGGGGGGTGACCTTTCTCTAAAAACAGCCTCTCTTTCTTTCAGTCACTCAGCTGTACACTCTTAAAATCAATAAATAATAGCTACAAGCAGAAAAGTCATAAAAGGGATGGGCTCTGGCAGGGGCACTCTCATAATATCGCTCACAAAGAGGGCGTTCTTACAGAACAGTAAGAACAAAAAAGGTTTGTGTGTGTGTCTGTGTGTGAGTCTGTGAAAGTCTGACTTAATCTCTGCTGCACAGCCCTCACACAGCTCATCATAGATCACATCTCCAAATCTGAAAAATTAAAAAAAAAGGAGTAGTTAGGGCAAATACAACTCTCTCTCTGCCTGTCTTTGTCATTATTTTTTTTTAATTTTAAAATTTTTTATTGATTCTTCTTTTTTTTTTTTTGGGGGGGGGGGGGGGGGGGGGGGGGGGGGCACATAACTGTTTATTGTTGCTATGGTAACCTGCTGGTACAGCTGGCAGCTGCATACAGCTTTCTGGTACATACTGCGACACGGACACAAACTCTCTCACTTTTGGTCTAATTAGTATAACAGAATTTACAATGGGTCCAGTGGTGTAGTCTGATTTATTCTAGCGCGTATACTCTGACATACTCTGGTGGATGTTTGTCTGCTTAGGGCCTCCGCTGCACTAGTAGATTGTATTTGAAGCTTCATCCTTCAAAGATTGCTCTTATATCATGGAGAATAAGTGATGCAGGATACCTCAGGATGAATTTATCATTTAGAAAAAAGTGAGAGTGAAAACAGCGGCTCAGAGCTGGACTGCTGAAGAATGTTGAGTTTTGAATCATCAAAAGGCTGACACGTCATTTTTTAAGTATTTTGTCACCATGGTTCAGTCAGGTATACTGATCTCTCCACTTTGGGAGAAAGCCCCCTTTCCTCCTCCTGCACTCCTTCACTGACATTTTTACCGAATCCCTTTACTCTCTTTTTTCTTTCTCTTTCTTTTCTTTTTTTCTCTGTTTCACTTTACCGCTGGCACTCGAAGCATTTCAAATTTCCCGCGTGCATTCTCGCCAATCACAATCATCAGTGACTGGCCAATCGACATGCCCTGCATGTACTTTTACTGGCCAGCGGGCCATGGGTTATGTCGAACCCTGGGAGAGAAATGGTTATTCAATTGTTCTGTAAATCTTGCACATGTGGCAGAAACTGACAATAATGAGACTTTGGCTTTGAGTTTGACTATAACTTTATGCTGACTATACAATTTTATACTCCAAGGCAAATCCCATTATTCAAGCCATTTCACAGCCACAGACAGATATTAATCTTGTCCTACATGCTCTTGTTCATGTTAAACTGTTTCTGAACCTCTCCAAACAAGTTGCCTCTTAAAGCACTGACCAATGATACTGTGTTGTCCACATTAGATAACGTCAACATTGACCGTGTCCAACTGGTTAGGGCCCTGCTTACATGACTTTTTCAACCAGCAGTAAACTTTTCTTGGGTTTTGGAACATTGTTTACATGACAACAGCTTTTTCAATAGCAATTCTTTTTCAGCAAAACGGGGATGTGCTTTACCGTCACTTTAAACAGAAACCCCACTTAACAATATATCCACACAAATGGTCTGTATGTTAGACATATTTGTATGTTCACTTCTTGGCATCCAGTGGAAGACGGAGTGTGTGAGAATGTGTTGTGTTATGATTGAAGTAACACAGTAACAATCTTATGCATACTAAATTCTTGTGGGTCATTTTAGTAAATCAGTGTGCATGGCAGTTGCTATCAAAATTCTGTTTGAACAAGAAACATAAAAATTTAAAAAAAAAAACAGGATTGTTGTGGTGTAAACATGGCCTAAACACCGTATCTCAGATCTGTATTTCAGGGTGATAAATTGCTCTGAACAAGCACAGTTTTTTTTAAAAAGTCACTCTTATTGGTAAACTCCATTCTTACCCAAAATTATTTGGCTATAAAGCCAACCAGGTCTCAAAACTACAGGTGAGTCACATATAAAATGCTGAGGTTTAGGACTGCCGCTTTTAGTGCCACTGCATCCACTTTGTGGAAGAATTTCCAAACAAAGGCCAAGCTGTCCTCTCTTTTTTCATAAAGTGTTTTTAAAGAGCCAGTGCCTTAACTACCCAAAGGAAGGAAAATGCAGCTGCTTTCAAACATGAAAATATTGAAAACAAAACTGGTATGCATATATGAATGTGTGAGATGTGTGTGTAAGTATTCATTTTTGACTCTGTGAAATGTTCATGTTTGTTTTGAATAAATACTACTGCTGTAGGGGAGCGCTGAGAAAAAGACCTCAGTCTCCAAGGAGACTTCCTGCTAAAATAAAGGTTCAATTAAAAAAAGTAAGAGAAAAACATCTATATAGGGGGTCAGGAAAATATTGCTACGATTAGATTCTGTTGATGTATTGAGGATTAGGACAAACTTGCCGCCTGTGAACACATGAAGCTCAGAAAAGGGGAAACAGTACTAAGAGAGAGCAGAACAAAGCCTACTGTTCCTGAAATGTGACCCTTTAGCAGCAACAGTTATCAAACCCTAAAGTTGTCTTACATTTACAACATGAGTTGTTGTAAAAAAAAACAAAACAAACAAACAAACAAAAAAAAGCTACTGAATGATTTTTTGTGGCCAAACAGTGACTTGAAATATAGCGATATAAAAGACAAGACTGGTGGAGACAAGATTTTTACCTTTAAACAGTGCTGAACCTTACCAAAGTATGACAGATAAATACTCCATCAACTCAGGAAATCTTTGTGGAAGTGTAACAGACATACCCTGGCGGTAGTGGCCGCTCCCAGGTTGTAGTTTTGGTGTTGTGGTCAACATAATAGACTCGCCCATGAGGCAACACCCTCTGTTCCCATCTACATGTAGAGGAAAAAAGAAAAAAAAAAAAGGGGGGGGGGGGGGGGGGGGCAGAGAGAGAGCGAGAGAGAGTAAAACTTTCGCCCCTTGTATTTACAGACTTATTCGGATGAGCTATTAAATGAGATAATCTTATTAGTAAAATTACAGAACACGCACATTTCTTTTTGCTACACAACTCAAATTACTAAGAGGGATATTTAGTTATACTGTAAATTTGTAATTTCTGCCTCTCACCCTGCTGGGAGCGAGTCTGTGATGGATTCTGTGGTGCTATTGGCTGCTTGGTTGCTGTTAGAGGTTGCGTTGGGGCCAGGCTCTGATGGTGCAGCCAGACCCAGGGCATCTTGACCTGGAGAAGGGCTACTGCTGCCACTGGCTGCAGGGGATCTTCCTGATGGTGACGGTGGAGGAGGTGTATGAAGGGCTACACTCCCACGACTGTTCTCAAACCCATTAGATGTCAACTCCACTTTGTCTAAGAGAGGACATATAGTGGAGGTGAAGCAGAAAAGGGATTTAGTGACAGCTAAGGACTTAATAATCAACAGACTTTAGTTTGTGGATCTTAAAGATACACAGCATTTCAGTATGCTGACCAAAATCAGCCTACTACACCACTATATAACACAGAAATCTGTTTCTGCCACAAAGAAGCTTTAAAAATTGGGCACTGTTTGCTCAGACTACCTGCTTTGCCTCATGATTAAGATTTAGAATTGGAAACCTGCTATCTTAAATACAATAACATTTAAAACCAGAGAGACACATTTTGTGTACCTGCACTGCTTCGCCGAAGGCGACCAGATGAGTCAGGCCCAGAGATCTGCTCCTCATTCAGTTCCCCATTAGTCAGGGAGACGCCCCTGGTGCACCCAGGGGAGCCACCTTGTGAACCCCCCACAGAGTGCCTGTTACTCCTACAGACAGAAGTGCAGAGATAAAGAAAGAGGATGGGATGAAGAGCAGATGAGAGAAAGAAAGAAGAAGAAAATGACAGAGCGGGAGATGAGGTGGAGAGGGATGGGGGGGGGTGAATTAACAGTGATGACAAGACAGAACATCAACATTTACATTAAACAAAAGGGCCTGATGGTTGCCTCTATCTCAGTCTTTGAGATTCTCACATGTCTGCTTCCTTCATTTTAGTGACTTAAAATTAAATGTCTTGTTCTGAAGTCCTGGCATATTCACCAGCATGTTCACAGGCTAAGGTAACACAAACAACACACAGAGAGGTATCAGTGTCCATTTTTTCCCTCAACACTCTTCCAAACTCTAAATATGACCCTTCTTTCTGACTAGATCTTGAACACAGAGTAAAACAAGTTTACTTTTCCTCACCAGCATCAAAGATACTGAGGCATGACAAAGACAAAAACCTGTGCCAGGGTTATGGTTGTTAATTAAAGGGGAGAAGTGGAGTCAGGAGGAAAAAGGCACTGGACCTCATTCATCATCCATTCTTTAGACAAAATTTGTTCTTAAAACGCACTTATGCAGTCTTCAAGAAAATTCTTCCGTTTAGTTATGTCATCTGTGCATTGTTTTTAATTAAGAACCAAATCTAAAACCACTTCAGAGCACTCTCATGCATATTAGAGTGATTGTAAACAAATCTTAAAGTGCTTTAAAAGCACATACCCTCTACAAGGCATTTCTGACATTGTTGGACGAGTTGCTATCAAAAATGTGGAAAACTGCCCTTTTGCACAATTTAAACAGATCTTTTAATTAAACCTTAGATCGGCATCCGGATTCAGAACTCAACCAAAAACAAATGACTTCTCCTCTGTGCCTTGACCAACATTCCTTAAATATATCCCCAACATCTGCTGAGCATGATTAACTTGTAGTTTAAGTGCCAAAAATTGCACTGAAACAATGGGAGTGATAATATGAAATTGGGAAATAATTGATTTTATACAAATGTGCTGTGCCAAAGCCCTCCTCCTCCAAGAGTGCCAGGGCCAAGGAAGTGAACAGTGCCTTAAGGGACAGTTCAGATATTTTGAAGTGGGGTTGTGTGAGGTACATGGCATGAGCCTGAACGTGTCCCACAGTGTCACAGCTCAGTTCTCTCTCTGTTCAGAAAAACTCAGGACAGATGCTAATGCTACACATTGTTGTGCATGATGCCAGACCCTCTACATATTTAAAAACTGTTGGAGAAAACAAGCCACAAAAACAGTGTGGGGTCATCACGCGCTACAAACAGTTTGTTTGCATATGCTTTACATGCCACTACCAAGCCGCTTTGATTTCGCTCTATTTTGAGATACGACACAGCCTACGTGTCTTTCCCCCAAGGATCAAATTACGGTCATGCTTGAATACACAAATAATACCACACCCCAAATAAAGTTTAGCCAAATGTATGAATGTTTAAGGATTATCCTGCTGACTAAGCACAGTAATTTTGACAAAGAAGAAACTAGAAAGGCCCTCGGAGAGCGCAGACCTCTGCCAAGCAGTTCAGTTCCACCCATAAATTGTGATTTCCACCCAACATTATAGTCCTATATTTATTTTATATGCACAATGTAAAATGAAAATATCAATCTGCAAGAAGTGTGATTATTGTTGATATAAATACCATCCAGTAGTGACCTTGTTAGTAGTGGGTAACTTGTTGACTGAACCAGTTTGCTGCTGCTTGTACAGATGTTGGCGTGCGAGCCACGGCGCTTTCAGTGGGCGATGTCGCCACCCTGTCGGTCGGAGCAAAACCACGGCGCTTTGGTGCATCACGCGTTTGCTCTATGTGGAATTTGGGGGTTAGGTTTTTACAGTCACAAACACAGAGACTTCTGCTATGACGGACTATTTCCGTATTGACATTATCAGCAGCCTTGTTTCGAGTGACTGAGAGGCACGGCTTGAATGACTGCGAGCGAGCAGAGCTGCTGCGCATGTTTCTATAATGTTAATGGGCTCACAGTTGTTTTGGGAGAGTCTGCTGCCTTAATTTATCTTAGAAACCAAGGCTCCAGGAACAGCGCCAGGCTTTCTCCATCGGCAAAACGTTTCCTCCTCTCCTCTGAGTCTGTGAGCAGAACTCTGCATGCCCCAGCTTTCACTGCTGATTGGCTGATCGCTGCTGACTCTGCGTGTAACCAGAGCGTGTAACCAATCGGATGGTGCTTTGGGCGGGACAAAAGACGGCCCAGTGTTAAGTAATGGGACTTCATCACCAACTTCAATGTTTTTCTTGTGACGTCAATCTGGATCGGATCAGCACCAAAATTTAATGGCTTCTTCCTTGGACCAAACCGCACCTCTGGTGAAAAATTTTCATGTAAATCCATCGAGCAGTTTTTGCATAATCTTGCTAACAGACAAACAAACAAACAAACAAACAAAATAAACAAATAGACAAACAGACAGACCCCAGCAAAAACATAACCTCTTTGGCAGAGGTAAAAATGAACTATGCCTTAAGCGTGGCACACGCACAATGCAAACAAGCCAGGGGGAGGGGACAAGGGGTAAATCATGCTTGAGCACATCAAGCTTTGTGTAAGTACACCCTAAGAGCGCCATCTCTTGGTACCACCTAGAGGCCCAAAATAGCTTAAAATAGTTCCATGTGTATTTGCCAAAAGTCAGGGAACATACACTGATCAGGCACAACAGTATGGCCACAGACAGGTGAAGAGAATCATACTGATCATCTCTTCATCATGGCACATTTTAGTGGGGGGTTTATATTAGGTAGCAAGTGAACATTTTGTCCTCAAAGTTGATGCGTTACAAGCAGGACAACTGGGCAAGGGTACTGAATTGAGCAAGTTTAATAAGGGCAAAATTGTGATGGCTAGACGACAGGGTCTGAGCTTCTCCAAAGCTGCAGCTCTCGTGGGTTTTCCTGGCCTGCAGAGGTAAGTATCTATCAAAAGTGGTCCAAGAAATGAAGAGTGGTCACTGATGCACATAGAAGACTGGCCCGTGTGGTACGATCCAGCAGACGAGCTACTGTTGCTCAAATTGCTGAAGAAGTTAATACTAGCTCTGACAGATGTTAGACTACACAGTGTATTGCAGTTTAGTGCAGCAAAAGAAGCAAAAGGGGGACCAACACAAATATAAACCAGGTGGTCATAACGTAATGCTTGATTGGTGTAATTCATAGTCAAAAAATTGTGTCTTCCCGTTGATGGCAGATGAAAACATAGAAATAAGTCCCTTAAAAATACACAGCTCATGTTCACCTCTGCCACTGTTGTTTACAAAAAGACAATCAAAAGTCCCACTCCCGCCCATCCATGACTTTGATTGGTCACTGAAAGAATAGTGACACACTGATGAGTGTGGTGCTCCTTCAAGAGTCAACATAGCAGCTGAGGTATTTCTGTGCTCAGGGTGCTGAGCGCTGAGTGCTGCACTTTATTGGCTTTGAATTTAAAACAAGTGCTGCTCAGAGAAAAAAACAGTGGCAATGGACACAAGCCCTACCTATGGAAAACCTTAATCTATTGACTGCCCTACTGACATGCAGGCAAACTCCTGCTCACCAATATAGCAGAAGTACTTTTAAGTAACTTGCTTACTCTTGTGGCATCTTTTGAAGTCTCACAGTTTAGTTTCTCAGGTCATTTTTCAGGCTTCAGTGCTTTTCAAACTATGGATTCATTAATTAACAGATTATATCGTTTTGAAACTTACGGTGTCAAAAATTTTGACAACCTCAGTGTGTGGGCACCAAGCTACTTATTATGGGACACCAACAGGATCACAGCTTTCCTCTTTCTCTCCTCAGTGTCTGAAGGAGATGTCTGCTGCTCTATGACAGCAGTGGTCAGGGCTCTTGGCTGAACCATGTCTCATGCTTCCCTGCAATGTTTAGAGGGAAATACCATCTGACCCCATGCATCCCCGCTGTAGAGCTTTGAAATAAATGCAGTCCGCTCCACTATTTATTATCCCACTACCATTCTAGCCAGGAGAGCGGCGTCTGAAACCACATTCAGGCATTCAGGGGGGAATAACATGCTGGCACTCTGTTTAAGTGCTTCAACTGACCACACTGGCACAGGCTTCCATCTTCAGAGCTTTTTCATTTTTTCTTCCATTTATTTTGATTACAATATTACTTTAGGAATTCTGTTTAAGTTATTTTCAAACATTACTTTGGAAAAGGTTTTGCAGCTATTGAGCTTTTCTTCTTCAATTATATTACAATGTCTACATAATGATGAAATCATTGTGGAGAGAAAAAAAAACATGCTTTAGTTTGAGTGTTCAAATTTTGGAAAGTTATTAAAAACCCCTTTCCTTTACCAAAGCGAACGAGTTACAGAAGTATACAAGTAACAGAATCAGAACAGTATACTAAAGACTATGTCAAAGTGTGCACTGAACAGGTTCTGTTAGATAGAAAGAACTTGTCCATATTTAAATATGTTGGCAAAATGTTAAATCCTTTATTTGTTTATCTAGACTTAGTTGAATATCGTGAAGACAAAATATTGAACAAGTCCAAAAAATTGCAGAACTACTATAGTAGATTTGCTTATATCTTTTGTCAGCACCTTGTAGATAAGGCAGCCACCTTAACAAGATACCCCCCACACCTTAACTATAAATAAAAAAGCAGATGTATTTATGGCTAAAAAGAAATTTGTGCTACCTACTTTGGTCGAAGGCACTGCCAATAATAAAGAAATAACAAACAATGAAAACATATGAACTCTGATATCATAGTGAATGTCTCTGAAGAGTGACACATTTCTCTACAAAACTGTTCAATACGTGGAGAGAGAAGCACCCGAATCAAACCTTAACTGGGATTTTCCAGCAGGAAACCCTGAAAACTGTTCTTCTGAAAGAGTGGAAAAGGGTTGCTTGAGTTTTTATCTATCCTATTCAAGGTCATTTTTGACACATCAGTAAAGTAGAAGTGTTCAGAGAAAACAAACCTCTGCCAAGGCATTCTCAGTACTGTCGAACAAGTTACTGTCAAAAATATGATTGTGTGTCTTGACCTGTTGTGGGGTCCAGCTGTACTGGGAGTCTCCTCGCTCTGGGTCCTCCGCAGGTTGGGCCTGTCAGGCTGCAGTATCTCTGCAAAGACACGTCACATCACCAATGTTCAGACAATGCTTATGATAACTGACAGCCTATGCTCATGCTTAGCAGACACATTCTAATATAAAGCACTTTCGCATAGGCATAATTTCATTTCTTTTATTAGCTGATTAAGGGGGCACGTTTAAATTTCAAAACAATTCAGCCCTGTGGTTAAAGCATAAATACTCGGTGGTGAAAGTAAAGGGCAACCTTGCGCAGCAGTTGGACCAGCCTAAGTCAGTGTCGGTAATCATGCAGACCCATCTCACCAAGCTTGTGCTCGGCCCAAAGCAGCATGGCTCAACCAGCGCTCTTTAGAGCAGGAAAAGGTGGTAGATACGAGCGAGATAACACCAAGAAGTGACCGTACTTATAGAAATTATCATAGATGTTAACAGCTTCAATAGCAGTTTTGTCAGATTTTGACAATTTTTCCTTATTAAATGAAGAACAATTAACAACACAACAAACGTCTCTGTAGTAAAGATATTTTTGTTCCACTTCCGACATGTGTTGTGAAAAGTCTGTTTAATGAAGTGGCTCATGTTCTGTAATGCAGTAGCACCCACCTACTACATTATCTGTTTGGCCCATAGTGAATGTTGATTGACAGAACGATCGTCCAATCACTTGCCGCATATGCTTCTGAAAGGTTCTGCCCACCACCAAACACTTTCTATGAGCTTTTCCCAGATGTACTAGTGAAATATTTTGAATGGTCCGTCTGGTGTGTCAGGTTAAGTAAAGGGCATAGAAGGGAAAGATTACAGAATACTTAGTATTTTAAGTATTATATATATATATATATATATATATATATATATATATATATATATATATATATATATATATATACATATATACATATATTAGGGCCCAACCGATGTATCGGACATGGAGGTAGATCAGAGATTATCAGTGAACTGCGAACATGTGCGTGCCTGAAGGGAGCCTTGACTTCGATAAAAACATTCACTCTACAAGCGCGAGAGCACGGAAATATTAGCGTGAAGGGCTCCTCCGTTTGCTGGTGAGCATAAAGACACTCAGCGCACGGGACAGGGATCCTGAATCACTTTCTGTGTTTACTGTAATTCAAACAGTGTCTTGTTGGCTCATGTGCACGGTTTAAGTTAATACAATGGTTTTAAAAATGACGAGTCAGTCTTTTGGTTAATTAAAACTCAACTTTCCCCAGCAGTCCAGCTCTGGTTTTCACTTACCTTTTCTAAATGATTTATTCATCCTGCGGTATCCTGCATCACTTATTCTCCATGATATAAGAGCAATCTGTAAAGGATCAAGCTCTCAATGCAGTCTACTAGTGCAGTGGTTCTCAACCTGTGGGTTGAGGCCCAAAAGTAGGTCTCAGAGCGGTTTTCAGCAGACGGGGTATAAATCCGATAAAATGTGGCGAAAATGTCTTCAGTGTCTAGAGGCCCTGAGCAGACAAACTTCCATACATTTTATTTTACTCTGTTCTGCTGTGTCAAGTACACAATAGCTGTTCTCTCAGGATCTCGACATATCCTGTCATCTTAGAATAGAAATTGGCGTTTTCCTATGACGAACTTTTGCCTTTAGACATCTGGAAAACAACCAACATATAAATGTTATGAGGGGAAAAATAGTAGGATTTATGGATGTGTGTTCTCACAGGGATCTTATTATTATTTAATGTTTATAACATTTTTTCCTCCAGTCTCTTTGCACAAAAATATATATATATATTTTTCAATCTTTCGTCCAAACTGCAATGTTTTTTCACCAAACAAATTAAAGTGGTTGATCCTTTTGAGAGTTGGGTCATGATGACTGTTGAGATGGTGATTGTTTCTCAGGATAGCGCTGTAAGAGCCATCCCTTCAGTGTATGTTTTATCTAAAAAGTGAAAATATCAATGTTTCCTTTCAATTCACAAATTAACTAATGATAAATCTTTTATGCATTTCCAGCAAAAGGACATTGTCACCCCCAGAATTTACCTTGTTTGACATATCTGTCATCATACATCAGTGATCATCCACTGGTGGCCTTGAGGCCAAATCAGGCCCCCCACAGCTTCCTAACTGGCCCCCAGAATACTATCAAGTTAAAAAAAAATGTGAGGGAGGGAATAAGTTGTAATTTAAGAAGTATATTTTTTTTCATTGATTCCCTACACCTGTAAATACAACCCCTGAAACTATTGGGTCTGTTTTACAGAAATCCATGTTTCAGCCAATTCTAGCCAACATTCAACCAGGAAAACAAATATATTTAAGTCAAACCCAGTGATGGAGAACATGACAAACCAGAGGGAAGCAGCCAGGATAGACTCGAAAAAGACTCGAAAGGACTCGAAACTCCAACTGTAGGACTTAGGACTTGACTTGAGACTTGTCAGTCTTGACTTGGGAGTTGACTTGGGAGTTGACTTGGGACCTGAGGGCAATGACTTCAGACTTACTTGTGACTTGCATAACAATGACTTGGTCCCACCTCTGGCTACAGGTAATATATCACTAGAAGAATTAAAGCTTGCTGAAAGGGTCATTGATGCATAATGTTAGCTAACACAGCAGGAGAGGTAACACAGTTATCTTAACAAGCCTCCACTGGAAATGAATTGTTAACGTATTTCCTGAGAGAAGTTGTCCGTCTCATTTCTTATATAGCACAATGTGACCATGTATAGATAGATGCTTTATCATACATTCATACTGTCCTGTAATTCTGCTTCATTTTCTCTCAAAATGCATCAGATTGATGCTTTTAAATATGAAATACTCAAAATTTTCTTCTGGGTGAGCATGCCCCCTAGAGGGGTCATAGCCTCCTCACCTTTTTCAACCCTGACCTGTTTTCATGCCTGATATTTTCTCCTAGTGTAGCCTATGTAGTTATTTTTACTTTCCATGTTTCCCCTGCCTTTCTTGATCTCCTCATGTGTTTCACCTGTCTTGTTTCACTCTCCTGTGTGTCTATATAGGTGTGCTTTTCACTTCAGTCTTTGTCCAAGTCTCTGAGTTAGGCTGTTAGTTTGCTGTGTTTCTCTGTTAGTTAGCCATGTTAGATTGCTATGTGTGTGTTTTACCTGTTAATGCAACCTGTATTTTTCTGTTGAGAATAAGGCCGATACAGTTTTTTGCAATATTTTATGTAATTTTTCCTACTGCGCTGCAACACCGTATTTTAGGGCTACCCCACCTATCAAATCCCACTTTAACCACTGCCTACACTCACACAGAGTTGCTGAATGTTGTTTTTGCCTGCAAGTCTGACATAACAAGCGACTTTCAGCGGCCTCACAGACCGGCACTGCCAGACATTTTCCTGACCAATGCCACATCTGTCGTTCACAAACTGACAAACTGGACCTTCTGATGGCAGGGGATCGGTTTATTCATGACTGTTCTGTGATGATTATTACGGAAACCTGGCTTCACCCGCTTGTCCCCGACACGGCAGTTGAGCTAAATAGCTAGCTAGCTAACTATGCTAGCGTTAGCATAGCTCCCTCGGAGCTCCACGACGTCATCATCCAGCTGCAGCGGATTCATCAAGGGGGAGCCTTCATCATAGCTGGGAACTTTAATCAGGCCTGTTTAAAGAAGTTTGTGCAATATGTGCAGTGTCCCACAAAATATTTTGATTTCCTCACACATATTACCTCATGTGTACAATAAAAAGTGGTTCTGCCTGCAGTAAAATCTACTTCTGATACACTAATCAGGATTCTGGGACTGAAAGGCAGATGTAATAAGACAGAGTTCATAATTCATCCATATATTTACATTTTAAATAAGGTTATTTATTTTATTTTGCAGGAATTTACTGCAATTTTGGCCACTATTGTATATTCTGTACTTGAAAGTTCTTTGCTCCTGAAAGTTGTAGAGTAGAAAAATAAAAGAGGCTTAAGAAAAAAATGTTGTGGCTTTCCTCACACAATAACCTGTTTACAACTTTTAAAAGTTGTTCTACCTGTACCATAACCTACCTCTTATTTTCACAAACAAGAAGTACAAGATAAAGAGTGACTCTTTTTAAGGTTATATAATTAATTTCCCAGAGGTTTAACGCTTTTCTGCATGTTTTTGTATAGGAAAATGCCTCTCTGTTGTAAAGTTAAACAAATACTTAGGGATAAAGTATTGTAAAACAATAAAATGTTCTGCCCGTAATTCATATATTCATTGTTGTAAGTGTTTTGGGGCCAAATTGTTTTTAAATTAATTTGATATATATTTTTTAAATTAATCGGCCGATTAATCGGTAATCATTATTTTTTTCTGCTAAATATCGGCATCGGCCTTAAAAAAATCCATATCAGTCGGACCCTAATATATATATACATATATACATATATAAAACCATTCAGGAGGGATATTGAAAAGGAACACGCATCCTAAAAATATACAGTTAGGGTTCATCCACACTTTTGTTCATGAGAAAAACCTGAACTGAAGTGATCAATACATACAGACTCAACACATGTTTTCCAGAGACTATTCATCCTCAAATGTACTGAGCTCCGATGTGTGTCTGTGTGTGTGTGTGTGTGTGTGTGTGCGCGGTCGTGGTGATGTGAGGGAATGTGTGACTGTATGTTCGTTCCTAACTGTGACAGAAAACCACAGGCCTATAACATGTTTTTCATTAACACTCACTTTCTCCTTTACACACACAAACACAGCACCTTCTTACATGTACGGCACTCACACCGGCGGCATGACAGATGCAAACAGCATCCATGTTTACACACATAAAGTTCTTCTATCTAAAGTAAAGCAAACAGGTAATCGTTAAGACTCATACTTTCTCTCCCTCCCTGTGTCTTACACATGCACGCACACACGGAGACCCACAGAGCTGTTTTGTGGCTATGAAAGGGCTTCTTGTGAGCAGACCTGATGGACATACAGAAAAATAAACAGTGATCTTGAGGAGAAAGCATTGTGTCATAACCTGCTTGCTGAGTTCATCATCCCCTCCTCCTGGCTGCAAAGGTCTAATTACTGGTTCAGAGAGTGTTTATCTGTGGGTGAATGTGCAAGCAGATGTAAAACACTGTCTGTCAGCAACCATATTAAGTATAAAACCATCACCACAACTAAGAAAAACTGTAAAATCAATGTCATGGGTAGCCACAATACTGACTAGCTTTACGACTGACCAAAGGCTAGAAATCTCCCAATGATTAGCTTTGTCCAACAAAGAATAAAAGTATGGGGTTTTAACATGTTCTTCTGTCTGGAATCACCTTTAACCATCTTTTATGGTTGCAAATGCAGCAAAAAATAAATTCCAATTTTATTGATCACCATTTGTAAAAGACATGGAGCAAAAGTCTGACTTTTTGTTGCATTACATTGAAAAAATATCTAATGGAAACAGCAGTTCTTTTTCACTGAGGACATTTTACCTTTTGAAAGGAGTCTTTGCTCTAATGACATTTTATTCATATATTTTTTGTAAACACACAGGAAAACAAATAAAATGCATATTATGAACTCCTTGTAAGCGTGAGTATGGGACTGCAAAGAGCCTGAAGATGGCTTATATAAAATCACACCTAGAAGACACGTGAATGGTCACACAGAACCACCATATCAAGACATTAAACTTCATATTCAAAGTGCTGAAATTTGGCTCAGAGGTATAGAAATTCAAATAGTAGTCAAAAAAAAAACAAGAAAGACATTTAGGAATGCTAAATAAAAGTTGAATAAATAAGATAGCATGGTTATTCCAGCCTAAGTTTTGCTTATCAAATATTTTCAAAACATTTTTTTTGGCCACAGGCAGTGACATTAAAGGATCAGTCCAATTTAGTAAATTTGCTCCATAAATTTACCATAATTTCTCCATTATAACATGCACTTTTTTGCTTTTAAATAAGCTCCAATTTTTCAGGTGCGTATTATACACAAGTACAAGCAAAATTCTTAAAATATTTTGTCTCGCCAATGTCGTGATTGCAACACATCTGATACAAAAAGCCGAAATATTCTCTTTCTCTGCAAAAATACTTCGGCATGTTGATAGCTGTTCTCTGATTGGTCGGTACACTACGACTGAGCACGCTGGGGCAGAAAGCGAGTAATTGAGTTGTCGTGTGTTTCTTGTGAAAGTACTGAAATTTCATTGATTAAAACTTTGAATAAAGGTAATTTTTGAGTTGTCTGAGAGAGTAAGGTTTGCCAAAATTTGGGTGCGTGTTATATTAGAGTACAGTTTATTTAGCTCTGTTTACACTTTTTTATTTATTTTATTCTGAGGTTTTTGTTTTCTTTAATCTGAAATAAAGGGCTTAAATTTATTTGCCTAACTGAACCTCAGTGACTTTTAATTGAATAGCCCTGTTTTAGATGACATATCTGAAATCACTGTTCGGTTTAAATCTATGAACCTGCCTGTCTACAAATGCAGAGCGAGAATGAAACATAGTATTTCTTCCTCACAGACAGACTTTCAGTTGCTGCAGCATATGTGGGATTAGGAGCTGTTCATGTGAAACTTACATTTAAAAAAGTAACATTAAAGAAAGTGCCAGTATTCCTTCAGTTCAAATCTTTCTCTTTCTCTGCTCTGGCTTCTGTTTCTCCACAGCTTTCAATACAAGGGTTTGTCTATGAAACCCACTTGTGTATATATGAGTGTGTGTGCGCGTGTGTGCATGTGTCAGAAAGGCTGCCAGGGGAAATGAGTAAAACCTCCAAACTAACAGAGGTGCCTTCAGAGCGAGAACACAGAGCGCCTTAACACCAGCAGAAAGCAGCACACTTCCATCTTTATACACTTTTTATATTCAGGCAACCCACATTATGCCTGCACACACACACACACACACACACACACACACACAGAGTGCAGAATGTAAAACACATGTGCATGCACAAGAGGTACACACTCACAAGCTCCAAAACACCCGCCTCTATAGATCTGCATTCATGAGACCTTACAACACACACACATGAAAACCTCAAGAAACCCTGGTTTGATTTCAGAGGGCACACTCTAACCCTCTGTTCACTGGCTTCTCCTCCCCCCAAAACACACACAACTCATATATATATACACAGACACACGTATGATCTCTGTCATCCCTGGCCCTGTAAACCAGGGGAGCCCCCCCCCTCCCATACGCACACGGCTTTGGATCACAGGAGACGATTGTGCTGCTGAGCTGCAAGCAATGAGGCTCAATTACGCAATTCTCAGAAACAAATTAGACAAAAGCACTCCTGATGTCAGTGATTAAATGCTGGTTGTGTGTGCAAGACTGTGTGTATATGACTTTGCCCTGAGAGAACTTAGAAGCAACACAATGAAGATGTATGGACTACTTAACTCAGTTTAGGCAAGCTCTGAGCCGCACAAATCAACATTACAGACCTACTCTTTAACCGCACCACTGTCATTCACTTCATTCATACCTTTATATCCAGAATACCTGACACAAAATTTTGATTCATTTAAGCATAAAGACTGGAAACTTGGTCAAACTGCTACCAACTTTTTTAAGCATGGATGCGTATGAGAGGATTTACCACTCTCCATGCTTTGATTTGAAGACAATTATTTCAAGCTTTTAATACGATATTTATTACATTTTGGTCTTCAAGCCAAAAGTCACCATTTTTGGAGGAAAGGTTGGTCTCCAGCGGTAACATAATCCCTCACAGGTAGCCACACTGAAGCATATCCAACTTTAACAGTTAGGTGTTAAAGCTCCTGTCAGAAACAGTAGGGTCTATGCTGATTTTTGCACCCCTGTTAAAAAAAATGTACATCTGACAGTTTGACCAGCATATGTGTAAGTAAAGATTTCTTTCTTATCTCTTTTTGATGAAATGCTATGAATCTTTGCAATAGAAGGCCTAAAAAAAGTTTAACTGGTGGCAGCAATTAGACATTAAAATCAGTCAGGCATTTCTGATGGCCTTTTTGTTTTATAAGTTGTGAGGAAACATTTTCTTAGTCTGTTCCATAATTGGTTAAAAAAATCTTTTACAAGAGCTTCGAGACTGATTAACAAAAGAACAACACGCTGCACTGAAAAACAACGAAGAACATGAGCTTTTAAGAAAAAGTAAAATAATTATCAGGAGAAAAGATACGACAAAAATCATTTTTAACATAAACTTGAACGGAAAATATACTCACACAAAAAATAATTCTTATCTGCAAAGCATGAAACAGCACTCTGATTATCGTATTAAGAGGTCACTGCCTCTGGTTTAAAACTGAAAACTGTTCTGATCTATCTGATAACAAAAAGACTTCTTCAGTGCCACAATTTACTTAGACACACTCATTTCTTTGAACACCATTTTGTTCTTGTTTGGCATAATTATTTGGCTTTTCAAATCTAAGAGTACAAAAATCAAATATGATTTCCCGAGGGACAAAGTTAATTCCTTGCAAAAGTCAAGACCTTAAACACAGTAGAAAGCAGCAACATGATGATGTTTATATTTTATTTTACATATGTTTACAGAAAGAGGGAGAGAGTAAATATTTTTGGTTGAAGTACCACAGTTCAGGGGGGCTTTGTCAAGGATTACCAAGAATGGCAACAAATTAAGGGGCTTGACTGCACATTCGTCCATATTAGAAAACTTAAGCATCAAGATTTTTTAAGGTATTTATGACTACAAGGAAAATACACCTAAAAGAAACTTCAAAACAAATTTTGTAATACAAAGCAATTTCATTTTTCTAATGTTTTGCAGATTTCCAGCTTCCCAAGTTCCCCAACCACTATTTCTTCCAGTCAACCATTCTGTGTTTTCATAATAAAGCCAAATTTTCTTGAACCTCCATTTCTGTTTTCTCCTTCTCATGGTTGTTTGTTATTTGTGAATGCAAACATT
Organism: Cetoscarus ocellatus; assembly: GCA_037902135.1. Classification (NCBI taxonomy): domain Eukaryota; kingdom Metazoa; phylum Chordata; class Actinopteri; order Labriformes; family Labridae; genus Cetoscarus; species Cetoscarus ocellatus. Next base: position 761,908 of record JBAMNC010000267.1, read on the forward strand.
ATGTGCTAGTGCATAAAACCTGCTGTAAAAAGCATGACTTTTAGTTCAACAAGTGACTCAACACTTCCTAGACTGGAGTGATTATGCATATTATTCAGAAATTTCGCATTAACAGTTTAGTCCAAGACTTAAATTCCATTCTTGTGGTAAAAAAAAAAAATACTTTTCAAAAACTTTTCCACAGGAGACATGGCATCTGTTTCTGACTAGAGGTGTTTATGAATGAGGACATGACTCTCCCCTCTGAACAGAATCTCCTCATTTTGCTGTTATTGTTAAATAGTGTGGAACAACAGACTGCACATAAACAAATGCACCTTTAACACACCTCCTCTTAACCTCTCTAAAAGTCTGAACAGTCTCAAAGAGGCACATTTATACAGCCTGTGCAGTGGCACACCTTAGCCTTTACTATTGGCCCTGTGTTCATTCAGCGTAAGAAACTGTGGACTCTGTGTGGCACTCAGTGAAAAGCCCTTTTAGTGTGGTTCTGTGTTGACGTGTGTGACACAGAGATAGAGGCATGAACGTGGCAGTGGTTTTAAGTTCAACTAAAAAACTATGTGTTTTATAAATGAAAACATATCCCTAAACCATAAAATGAAGTAAAATGTTAGAGCTGTGGGAGTGGGGGATATTGTTGACCAAGAGTCAATAAACCTGTGGAGGGTTTGAAATCCTCCTCTAAGGCCTTTTAAAGGTTTCTATATTAGTTTGGGAACTGTAACACATGCTTGGAGATTAAGTGCTCCTTTATGTTGATGTTAACGTCACTGAATGCATGTTAAGGGGAGGCTCATATTGCATATTACATTCAGCCCTAGTATTAAGTTCTGTTTGATTAAATAATGCTCTTTCCGTGTTTTTGGCAGGACAGAAAATCTCTGGCACACTTTTCAAAAAAATAAAAAGTTTTCACTTAAATACAAGCTTCATATAAATAATTTTTAAAAGGCTTACTCTTACATGGACAAAATATTTGGTTCTATTGTTTTTTGCGGGCTTTTTAGGCTGTTTGTTTGAGGTGATAAAATAAGGATGAAAAGCATGCCAGCTAAGTAATGCTTAAAAAAAGTTGGATAAAAAATGTATAGCTGTTGAAATAGAAGATTCAGTGTACTTAATAGCACATTATACTTCCTTGTTTGGAAGAGTCCTTAAGCAAACAATGAGATGATAGAAAGGCTAAATCCACACAAAAACATTCATAACATTTTGCAAAATGTAAGCTTTGAAGCCAGACTACAATTCAGATTAGAGCACATGAAATAAACCAATAAAAACCCTACAGTTTTTGTTTATTTTTGAAAACGCTGTTTGGGTCTCATGGGTAAAAATATGTTGGTCTCTTACGTAACCCTCTCCTGTTAAAGATAAAAATGTGGAGCAGTGTTTTAGGTTTAAAGATGCTGCTGACTGTGTATAGACTTACTGCTGTTATTAAAGCAAATTTACATTTCAGCATTTCCAGCAATGCTTTATGGTTAAGGTGGCCAACTACACAAGACGCCCCCCTACCTTAAAAAGTGCTGCAACAAACAGAATAAATACAATAAAATAGGACTAACTTTGGTCACAGCCAGCCCTGTTTTGATTTAAAACATGCATGCACAGCATATGCACTAATAACTAACAAATAATGACTTTTCAACCATGATGCCTTAGTGCATGATTCTAAGATGAGACATATTATCTTTAGTGTCGTTTAATTTATGCAAAAAGAGGTACTTTATTAAAGAACTTACTTTATTAAGATAAAAGGGGCATTAGACCCCAACCCACAACCATAACTTAAAAGAAAACTTCCTGTGAGAAACATTGCATTTGATAATGCTATGACTCCACATATACATAAAATGTAAACTTTTGTTCTAAGTCACTTAGATGTCGAGCTCATTTTGAACAAAAGCTCTGTTGTGGATGAAATAAAACCAGTTCACTTACAGTCAATCAATCTTTATAACATGCTCACTTTTTTTAAAGATATTTCACATATATTTGCAGGTACTGAGATACCGATTGGCATTCTCTGTCACTGTTGCAGAAAACTGATTATTTTTTCTTTATTGCTGTTAAGACAAATATGCACTAGTGTAACAGTTGTCTGAAAATTGTAAATGTCCACCAACTTCTTTTTAAATGACCTGTAGTAGCTGTAGCCAAAATGTTTTATTAGTGCCAACTCAAGAATGATGTCAAAAAAACACTATTAGCTAAAGATAAAATTACAAGTCGAAAGGTGATTATTTTGGGACCTTTTTAATGTTTTTCTGAGTTTCTTTTCCATCAATCATCCATACCGCTAAACCCTTTTCGTTAGGCAAGAAGTGGAGCACAACCTGGACAGTCGCCAGGCAATCACAGGGCCACATAGAGAGACAGACAACCTTTCACACACTCAGACCTAAGGTCAATTTAGAGCAATCAATTAACCTAACAAGCATGTCTTTTAGTCTAGGAGAAAGAGAGCCACACATGCACCAGGAAAACATTCACTTCACACAGAAAGGCCCTGACTGACATGGGGTGCAAACCAGCAACCTTCTTGCTGTGAGGTACTACCTGCTGCACAACCATGCCACCACAGTTTTTTTTTTTGCCTTCCTAAATTCTATTTCTTCTCTACAATATTATAACATGAACTGACAAACAAGCCATAAATCCCTAAATTAATTAAAACAAACCTTAATAATGTCCATCAGTGCAGACACTTTTTATTGTTTACCAAGAGGGTGAAAAGTGTCTTTGAACATACCCAACATAAAACTTTAGCTTGCAGTTGCTGGCAAGGTTAACAAACATATAAAAAAACAGGGAGGGAAGGAATGAGAGCAGAACTGGTTTTGTGTTGTATTTGGTACTAACAAGCTGTCCGGATCTCTGTGGAAAACAGTGTGTATATTCACTTTAATAATTCCCAAATGACAAGCGCAACTTCTGTTTATCACACCGAAACCATACTAAGAAATCATTTCTAGTGTAATTAAACATTTTAAATCTGGCAGATATGTTTTTCTTCTTCTTCATATCAACTTTAATGGCTGCTACTTAAAGTCAATCATTGTGAATCACTTTGAATCCATGGTTACTAATTTTTAGCACGCAGGTCCGACTTTTTTTTTGTTTTCTGCTATTTTCTGCTCGTTGTCCTCTTCAAACATTTACCCCTGGGAAAATGGACCTACATTTTTTATCACTCTATTAGAGGGAGGACCTTTCCTTTTTTAGAACTTTTATAAATACATCTCTGTGCAAATGGCCCCAAGTGTAAAAGCTTCATTGTAAATTTCTCTGTTAGACCTCCAGCTTTATAAGTGTGCATGTAAGTGTGAACGTATGTGTGTGTGGTAAGGTGGGACTCACTGTCTGCCGCTGTGCTGCCATTGGGCAGCATGCCCAGATCAACAACCATGCCGTCCAGACAGACGTTGAGCTCTCCTCCTGCTACAACTGAGCCTTTGTTCTCCGTCTGCAGCACCAGACTCAACTGGACGTTCTCCACTAGAGGGGGGAGGAGGAACGACAGAGAGGATGAGTGGTTGGGAAGGTAGATGATGTAAGGTGGAGGGGAGAGGGAGAAAGTTTGAGTCACTGTGCGGAAATCAGGCATCCTCTGTTACTGCTCCAAACTAGGAATACTGTGTGAAGCCCAAGTGAGCCGAATTCAGCACCATAATGCTTGGAGATTAATTATTGTACCACAAGAGGTTTTACATATAAACATTGCACAAAACCTAAAAAGTTGTGTTTGGTATATTATTTCTTTGTTGTAGCAATGTTTCTAGGCCATAAATCTTATACCGATGGACAGCCTTTGAATGGTGCCACATTTTTAATGAACATGCAACTGAGTAAATTGATTAAGCCCATGAAAAATTAGCCAAATCCACTCTGCCAATGCCAAACATCTTATTCTGCTATTGACACTTGTTTAGTGTTGTTTGGCTGATCAGATGAAGTCATCCAACACTGCTGTGGGATGGCATCCCATTCCTCAGTCAGTGTGGTTGTGTTGGTCACTCTGGCATGAACAGCAAGCTGATCCCACAAGTCTTCCATGGGGTTGAGGTCAGGGATGCTGAAAGGCCAATCCATCCTCTCCATTCCCAAATTCTGCAGGTAGCCCTGATGAGCCCCACTCTGTGGGGGTGAGGGTTGACATCTTGGAGGACAGAAATCAGTCATAGGGTGTGAAGCTATGGGATTGCCACTGGCTGCAGAATCTCATCTCGATATCTCTTTGCCATTAGGTTGCCTACAATGATGACAAGCCTTGTTTTTCCAGTGAGGGAGACACCGCCCCACACCATCACACTGTCTTTTCCAAAAGATTTTACTCTATCAAAGCACTGTTACAACTAAGAACCAATCCAACAAACACTAGTGATGAATAATTTGATATAATATAACTTGAATTTACTTTTTAACTGCATTAAACTGAAGTCAAATTCAGTTTTAGTGTTCACAAAAAAGATCTGAATTTTAAAAATTGTTCAGCTCTGAAACAGTCAGTTATGGACATCTATTATGGTGCATGAAATAATGGAAAATGAAGCTGTGGCAGGTTAAAGCAGTGACTCCCTGAGGGCATTACCTTATGTTGCTCAATTTCCTAAAACACAGGATTAAACAAGCCTTTAAACCTTTTTGAGGAACTAATATGGTGTGCTTATATGGCAAGCAAAGGAAATTTGTATCTCTCAGCATGAATGCTCTTTAGACTGACTTTGTGCCCCCCACCCAATAACACTACAAGTCGTTGTTGTTTTATTACTGAAATGACAAACCATGGGAGGCAAAAAAATACTTATCATGACATAAAGATATCAAGTCTCAAGCCTAAAGCTCAAATCAACCCCACAAAGGTATTATCAGAACTTGAGTTTTATTATTTAGTCAAACCCCTGTAATCAATTTCAGCAGGAGATCACAACTAATTAAAAGCCAGGTTCAATCATTGGACCCTTTGGTACCATTTTTCATCGTGTTGTCATGATTCACAGTTAAATGCATGACAGTGAATAACAGTGAAATGTTAAGAGAGTCAGCAGTTTGCACCTCTACATACATTTGCTGACACTGATATGAACACCACAGGGCACATTTGCTCTCCACTTTTCTTTTTTTTTGTACCTATGCTTCTGAGAAAATCATAATGAATGAAACTTCAAACTTGTCTGTTAATTTTTTGTATTATTCAATATGTAAAAATCACATCATATAAAACTTTGAGAAGAATGCAACAATATTTTACATAATTTTCCCCAATTTGTGTCTCTTTTTCCTTACTCTTGCCATCATGTGTGCGCAGTGTGTCCAGCAGGTCTATGGTTGCGCTGCCCAGAAGCTCCTTCCTCAGGGTGTGGCAGCTCCACAGCTTCAGATCCAACCGACTCTGAGGCGTCACATTACTGACAAACACAAGGGGAGATCAACTTTATCACATTTTACCACCACAACAACCACAAGTTTTAATTTTCAGTTACCATAATCTGGTAAATATTGTGTTTTTACTGATTAATCTTCTGTAACAAAACAGTTAAATCTGAACCAAGTTCCTATGCCAGTCATAAACTCACCAGTATATGCTTTATGAGAAATAAAGGAAAGGAAAGCAGCAACTTTAAACAGCTGATGCATCAATATAAAAAAACCCTCTTTATTCTTCTTTGGTTTGAAAAATAAATTTCAAACATAGATTTTTCAAAGTGCTGGAAAAACATTTACACATTACATTTATTTTCAACACAACGATTTCCAAACTGTAAATTACAGAACAGTAGTATGCATTTGTTTCTCTGTGTCCTTACAGGGTGAGGTCTTCATTCCACTGCAGCTCAAGGTGCCCACTGCGTTTGCCTGTTTTTTTGGTTTCACTGGTCAGTCCGTCAGCAGTTACCTCCACAAAGGAGCTGAGTCGAGAGTGACGGTTAGGCAGCTTTGGAGACTGAGGCTTTGCTGACACCACTGAGCATGCAGACAAATACAAACAGAAGGATGGAGAGACACAAGAATAAGTTAAAATCCAGAAGATATTCTCTTATCCAACACAAGCTATGGACAAACATGTTTTGGGATGTCAGCATTTAAATCCACTAGAAGTATATTTTGTTTTGCATAATATGTGATCTTTAATTTCAGCCTTGTGAGGAAACTAAGTGGAATAGTACACAAGCTTAATGAAGGCTTTAAATTTGCAGCAAGCAAATAAAAAACAGACCATGGAGTGCAGTCGGCCATCTTTTAAACAATTCTAATGTACAACAATAATATAGTCTGTCTCCTGTCTCATTAATGTTGATACTTTTTAATTTGAATTTGAGAGGAAATTTGTTGGAGTTTTTGTTTGTTTGTTTTAGCAAAACACCACCATATTTCACAGTTTGAAATTTAAATTTAAAAATACCATGCTTAATCATCTAAAAGCTGTAAAACATCAACCTCAAATAGCAACTATTCATTCAAATTAAAGAGTGTAATTTTGCCCATAATTTACACATATTTATTTTTACAAACATATAGTTATCATTAGTAAGTCTACCTGTTCTCTTCATACTTAACTTTGCCCAAATTGCACAATACCAACATGTGATAAGTAGGTTAGCGACAGTGGTGAGGAAAATAAACAGACAAATATAAACATCACCCTCTAGTGGAAGAATAAAAAACACCCCCAGTAACACCATATCTGATTTCTATTGGAGTGGCTGATACGAAAAATTAAGTGCTCAGGGTTGGAAAAAAATCAGCTGCAAATACTAACAAGACGTTTTCACACTGCACCAAACCCTTTCCAACCTTCAAAAACTTTTAGGGACTCTAAATACCTGCATCAGGTTGGTTCTGCATCTAAATAAATCTTTTTTTTGTATGATGTTGTCACTACATTCCCCTTCCAGTCAAAACTGTAACTAACTGTGGTGAAATACTAAAGGCATGAAATGACTTCTGTGCTCTCACTGTGTAAATGAAACTTTTCCCTTTCCTCAAATAAACTTCCCCCAGAGCCTTCACAAAGAGTTTACGTAACTCTGTGAATATTATGTCCTACATTTCACAATGCTTCATAGAATTCATTGGAAACTTTGTGACTGTGGTTAAAGTCTACAGCTGGGCTTAGACAGGCTTAGTGGCTTTGAATTCTTGCGGGCCAGCTGAGAATCTTGTTTCAGCATGTGTCAGTCATATGAGGGCCAATTCATTTGTCCTGAATCGCTTTTCGACTGCAAACTGACAAGAACTCTCCAGTGGCCTTGAGAACACCACACTCTGCAGGAAAAGAAAACCTAGCACATAGAATAACCAGATACAGGGTTTTCTTTGGCCGCATACACAGCGTTGTTACCGAGTTTAGTTGGTTTGTAGAACATCATTGTGTTGCAATGTTTGTTTATGTTAAGATATTTGTTGTTTGAGTATACTTGTCCCTGAGGCTCACGGTCTGTTTGTTTTTTAACAGATATACTTGCATCCAGGTCCGTTCCTCCCTATTCGCAGAACAAGCACAGTGCAGGGAGCCTCATTTTGACTCAAGTGTTCTCCTTTTTTTAATCAAACTATATACTGTATGCTCAACTTCTGACATGTTTTGCCTAGAGTTTGCTTTACAAAGTTGTTCACATTCTGTCCTTGACATCACGGCAGTAGCACGCACCCACCTACTACATTATCGGATTGGCCCGTAATGAACCTGACTGACAGAACAGTTGCCCAATCAATCATCTTCCTTGTTCTGGAACTCTGTTGTGTTCAAACAGTTGTGTGTGAAGTTGAATTGAAAACTTACTATTACTTATTATAGTTACGCATGAGGTTATTTAATCACACTGTAGAACCTAAGACATCCACACACAGTGAGAGAGGAGAAGAGAGACTGAGCTTTATGAACTACAAAGGATCTGTGTCTGGGGTGAAGGACAGATTTAACGAACTTTTTTTCAAGAAAACTTATAAAATAAATAATAAAAGGGGGATAAAGATTATGATTTTGAAAAGTGACAAATACAGCATAATGCCTTTCTTTATTTAATATGTGGCAATACTCTGCTGCAAGGAGTGAGAAACCTTAGTCACGGGTCATGGTAATTTTAAAATATAGATTTTGATTTGTTCATTTCAACTCAATTACTAATTTGTAAAAACACAAGGGTCTCCTGATGATGGAATCTGAGATTATTTAGTAGAATAGTATTTTTTATATGATTTGAATTGTTGGAAAAGTTTCTCTAAAATGAAATAAAGTTCAATTTTACTCCTTACTCTTCAGCTCAAAAAAGTTACAAAGTCACTTAGAATTGTTACCCTTTACCTTCTTAGGTGCTCAGTAATATTAAACATTTTGCAGTAAATAGAAGTAAATAGTTTCTGCCCAACACTGTTGATTTATCAACTAATTTTTTTAAAGTATATTTCTAATGAATAATTTACACTGGAGCATAAACTTACAGAATGTTTTTATTCTACTGTCAAGCATGTTGCTTTGCACCTTTTTGTCATTCCCTGTTATTGACAAACTGACAGTACTTCTGATGTAATCACATGCTCAAGTTAAAAAAAATTGCTTGTCGTCAGTGCTGACTCAAAAATATGTATCAAATACAAATGACAAAGGCATCAGCACTTGCAATCAAGTCTTTGACTGGTCAATAACCTCTTTGTGTACTTCTTCAAACAATAAAAAAAAAAAAATCAACAGGACAGCCTGCTTCTTGGTGACCAAAATCCATCCCTAAGTAGCAGGGAAGATAAAGCTCTTCATTTAACCCTTTAGGAAACTCAGTCTATAAATGATGGATCCAGAAGGCCTCTCTATCCTCTCCCCTCAGTAGTGGACTGGCAGCCTCAATCTCCATGAATCTCAGCATAAAGACCCCATGTCCCACCAAACTGAAACACCTGACAACAGGTGATTTCTCGTGATTCCTGATGCTACTCTTGTGTCTAGCTCTCTTTTGGTTTTGCCGACAAAAAAAAAACCCACATGGGCATTTTAGGAGATAGATTACATGAGTACTCCTACATGTAATTCTGCCTTTAACTTTCATTTTCTTGCCCGTGTGAGGATGTAACAGGTAATCTGGATTCAGACCAAAATACTCCACAGAGACTGCAAACCTCTACCTAACTGAAAAAATCAAGGGTTTTTTGGACAGAGGTCACATTGTGGGAGCAGTTTTTTTAGATTTAAAAAAAGCCTTTGACACTGTTAACCATGATGTACTACTGTCCAAACTCTCTACATTTAAATTTTCAAATCAGGCTTTACAGTGGTTCAACTCATATCTCAGAGGAAGGGAGCAGTGTGTCAGAGTCAATGGGCAAAAGTCCACATTCTGTTTTAATAGCATCAGGATACCTCAAGGGTCAGTTCTTGGTCCACTACTCTTTAGCATGTATATCAATGACCTACCAGAGATTTGTCCTGCTGTCAGTTGCCAAATTTATGCTGATGATACGGTCCTATACAGACCAGCTAGATCAGCAATGAAAGCCGCTGAGCAGTTGAATGAGTCGTTGCACTCTGTAGCACATTGGCTTGAGTCTTCTCACTTAACACTGAACATTAAAAAAAACGGTCTCAATATGTTTCTCTACGCGTAAACAACACGATGGAGAATCATTCTTGATTCAGATCAATAATAAGCCCATTAATGTGGTTAATGACGTAAAGTACTTAGGAATCATCCCAGACTCACATCTGCGATTTGAAAAACAAGTGAACTATGTTTGCAGAAAAGTTAAATCTAACTTAAACTGTTTCAGGATCATCAGAAGGTATCTCTCATTAAACACAGCCAAACTCTACATGCATGCTATGATATTTTCACATCTGTCATACTGCCTCACTTCCTGGTCCCAAGCCTCGCAAAGAACTTTAAAACCAATCATATCCATATACAACCAGACAATAAAAATAATGGACAAAAAACCTGTCCGATGGCATCACTGTCTCGTTTTAGAGAAACATAACATGCTTAGCTTTGAAAATTTCATTAGCTACTGTAATCTTCAAATGTTTTACAAATGCTTACATAGTCTTGTTCCATCTATGCCTGGTGAATTTGCTAGCAGGAATCAGAACTCCAGTCGAGCGAACACACGGGCTTCTGTCAATGGTAATTGTCGAATTCCGATGCGTAAAACGTCCTTTGGACAATCAGCCTTCTCTGTCACAGGAGCTAAACTCTGGAATATTCTACCTACTGAGCTGAAAATGCAAACTAACTTCAAAGGCTTCAACAAAGGTATTAAATCATGGCTGAAAGAGCAACAATATTGTTCCCACATATAAAACATTTGCTTCTATACATGTTTACCTGAAGGAACTTTTTCATTCACCTTTTTTATTGAACTTTTATCTTTATCTGTTCTGGATGTTTTAATTCTGATGTATTTTCTAATGAACTGTGTCATGGGTATCTCTGTTATTTTTCATAAATTTCTCTTTGTACAATTTTAATCTTTAAAAGCCTCCCATGGACTGGTGTTGAAAATTAGCACTGTGCTATAAACACTTACAGCAGTGCATTTGGGACCTGTGTATATTTAAATATCACAGCATCAATGTTACTGTGTGTCCATGTCAAATAAACAATAAATGATAATAAAATAAAATCTGATTTAATCATTGCATTGCAATTTACACAATTGAAACACGGGTTATTACCTTGAATGGGAGAGTTGAGGAAATGAGCAGATTTTTTTGTACATGTCTGTTTCCACAAGTTCGTCACTCACATTGCTGGACCTTTTTCAGGCAAACATGGCAGGGTTGACAAAAACTGTTGCCGACAATCGGGTCACTCGACAGAATATGACAATGTCTCTTTACCACTCCCTTAATTAAGTTAGATACTGGTGAGAATGTCGTGGTCAAAATGATAGGATGTTTCTTCAGGTGGGGAGGCTGCTGTGTTATGAGGCTGTTTCTAGCTTTTTTCTTGACCGCGGATAAAGATGCATGTAACAGTCTATTGTCATATTTGCGTTCTGGGTTATGAGATCCTTAGTATGCTTTCAAATTCTGCCTCAGAACTGCATGTCCTCCTCACCTGAAGTAACTGACTACATGGTGAGCTATTTTTCAAGTTTTTTGGGTAATAGCTGGAATAATATAGATAATTATTCCTGTCTGTCTTTCTTCGATATAATGTGGTGTGGAGTAGCTTAGCTTTTTCCAATTTCACATCTAGAAAGACACTAAATCAGTACTCGCTTCGACAGAGAAGGAGATAGAGGGCAGCCTCCAGTTAAGGTCACCATGAAAAGCCTCAAGTTCTTCATTTGTGACTGTTAATACAAAGAACAGCTCATCAGTGTATCTATACCAGCATTTCACTAAAAGAAATAGGGGTTATTGTTGTAAACATGGTCAAATTTATCCAAAAAAAGGTTGGCATAGTTGGGACTAAAGGGACTGTCCATGGATACCCCCTGTTTCCGTAGAAAAAAACTTTCAAATCTGAAATAATTTTCTGTCGACACATTGAGAGCTAATCTAATCAAGAGCTCAAGAGAAGGTGAGAATGCAGAGCTTCTAAACCCTCCTTATGGGATACTGTTACTGGGTATTATTATTTCATTTATTATGTATTGTCATCTCTTTATTATGAATTATTTATACAACTTATGACTGATCTGAGCTTGGATGGATTTTGGTCATCAATAAGCAGATGGTCTTGTTGAATTTTGGTGGTTGAAGAAGTACACAAAGAGGTTATGTGACCAGTTTAGTATGAATCTGATTTAACCAGAGGCTAGCCAGATGAGTATGTGATCCCATTTTCTAAAGAGACAAAATTCAGATATTTGATGAAAATATCATCTTGGGATGATAATTTAATTAAAATTAAATTTCTTCACTTTAACTCATTATATTCTATTTTTTTATCCATCTCCACTGTTCAGAGGGGGTTGGAATTGCTTGATGGCGCTGCGTGTCTATTTGTTATCATTTTAATCCAAGAGAGCAATCACAATATGAAATATTACAGTCTACGATCGAGTTTTTGGTTTATTTAGATCCTGTAATTTACTTAATTACTATACTGTGTATTTCTTTATTTTAAATCAACATTGTTTTTTTCTGTATTTGCAGTATTCTCCCTTGTTTTGGATGTGTGTCTTTTGTGTTTCTTTGTTGACTGTCTACTTGATCAGTCATCTAGTGTTAATTATATTATATATTATAGTCATACACACAAGTGTTACAAATGCTGATGAAAGCCTCACTCTGAAACGCCTTCATTTTGTTGCTGCTGCATAAAAAAGACCTTATCGTGAGTGCTGATGCTTTTGTCAAAGTGGCAATAAACCATCACACTGAGGCCGGCAAACACAAAGAAAATCATCCATTGATGTCTGTATTTGATTCAGCAAATTTACATATAATAATAATTCACAATCAATTAGAACAAATATATTCAACATCTCAGGAATATCTTGCATTTCTTTTAATGCCTGTAATGAGCTGATGGACTATTCAGCTTCTATTCCAAAATATGTATGGCTGCTAGGAGCATACTTAATGGGCTAGGAGCTGGGGGACTCATTAAAAATTCTACCAAGGGCCACTGTTTGGCCTGAAATGGTCCTGCTTACATCAGCCAAGTGTAAGTGGCATAAAGTATTAACATTAGTGTCCCATTAACAAAAGTTACATTTAGCAAACTTCAACCAAAACATGGATGCACCAAAAAAGTGCCATGAAATTACTATACAATACCATCACTGCATATTTTTACTACATCAGATTTTTTCCCTACCTTTAGTTCTTTTTATAAATTTAGAAAAAATGTCTTTACAGAAGTGCAAGCATTCAAAGCCAGTTTGAGCAGATGATTGATACTGATATTAATATTTTTATGGAAAAACACCAACAATTAAATATTTCCCAGATACAGAGTGGAAATCTTTTTTTTTTTAATAAACACGGTTTTGGACGTGTCATTAATAACTAGGAAAAATAAAACTAGTGCATTTTGTGCTGTATCTATCAGCATATACAAGAAGGAAAAACATATCTTTTTTTTAACATGTTTTTGTGTGTGTTGTGTCTAAAGATGTGTTGTGTCTGAAGATGTGTTGTGTCTGAAGATGTGTTGTGTCTGAAGATGTGTTGTGTCTAAAGATGTGTTGTGTCTAAAGATGTGGTGTGTCTGAAGATTTCTGAAGATGTGAAACAGGCCTCTACACTGACAATGTTCAAATCTAGGCCCAAAACAGCTCTATTTAACTGTGCATATGACTGAAAGGATCTTATCTGCACTCTTCTCTTTTAAACCTCATTTTATAATGATTATTTTTGTTTTTATTTTATTTTGTGATTTTAATGCATTTTTCTTGTTCTGTAAAGCACTTTGAATTACCTTGTGTACGAATTGTGCTCTACAAATAAACTTGCCTTGCCTTGCCTTGTGTTGTCTTAAAAAATCTGTAAAATTATGAGACATTATATGTTTTTTATATTTCTGAGTCATAAGCCGGAAAAATCACATTTGCCGTGGGTTTAAATGTTGACATGTTTTTTTTACCTTGGTGGACTAAGTGCACTTAGTTTTTTGTTTGTGATCAAATTTTTAATCAATTTCAATCACACAAAGGAGACCACAATATAGCACAGCAAGAAACAAAATGAAAGAATTAAAATAGACAATGATAATAATAATAATAATAATAATAATAATAATAAAAAACATCCAATCCCTCCCACCACCCCAGGGCACCCCAGAACCCAATGGCAAAAGGTAATGGCAGGCTAGATCTGCTCCATTAATTTTCTTGCCATTGACACCCATAGATTAATCTTGACTAAGTGCACTTATTTTGATAACAAAGAGCACTGTATGCCTTTTATAACAGATGGAGTTTGAATTCCAAATTTGTGGAAAAAAATGTTCATTTCTGCCAAATTACACGTCACATGGATCACTGATGAAAAAACAACTTATAAAAACAAAAATACTCATATCCCCAAAAAAGACCCATAGGACCTATAGGTTAGCAGTTTTTTTCTGTCTACTTTGTTAGAGAGAAAAACAGCCAGCTGAGATCAGTCACTGTGGCTCTTTATTACCTTCAGTGAGTGAGGGTTAGCAAACATTCAGCAAACAGCTGAGATATAATGATTTTAGTTTGAACCACCTTTAGGTTTGTTTAATACGTTAAGACAACAAGAGTCCCAAAAAACTCAGCTGTTCCTCTTAAAAACAAAGGCAGATGCTTTGAAAAGTCCAAAAGGAAGTTTAGTGACTTTTCTAAAGTATTGTTTTTTAAGAACAAGAAGGGTGAGTGTGTGTTTGTGTGTAAATACAGCAGGGAAACGTCACAATAAGAAGATGGTTATTTTAATAAAACACAAGAAAGTACTTCTTTAGTGCAAATACAGCACTGAAATTGGGTTGAGGATTATTTCTATTAAAGACACACTGTGAGAGTTGGCACTGGTCAATATTTTTTAATACTTTTTAATTAGATGAATAAATATATTTTTTAATTGATTGTGTTCTGTGTATTTGATCTGTTTGAGTTCAGGATGTTGTACCTTTAAGGTAACCTTAACACCCAGCATCAGTGTTCCTCCAAAAGAATGCAATCCAGGCAGGATGATGTATAAATGAATAATGACCGTCTGCCTGCTATCACAGTCAGGTCGACGGTCTCTGAACTCATTAACATCTGGCAAGAATGTGACTCATCTGAAGCACTCTGAAGAGGAGAGGCAGTGACATGGAGAAGTGGAAGAGTGTAAAAATCAAGAGAAATAAAAAAACTCATTTCCACAGTGAGAAAGAGGACCTTCTTCTTTCTTCTGTGATGAAGAAAGGGTAGATAGAGGTAAGGAGCATATCATATATGGTGAGATTCATACAGAGATGAGTCAGATCTGAGCTGTAAAAGGTGGCTGACACTGTGAATGAATAAATGAACTGTAAATAAAATCTGATTGTGAATTTTGAAAAGAGGAAATAGGATCATTTTTGTCACAGTGAGGTTTCTTTTGGCCTGCCTGAATGCCAACAGTGTAGGGGGAGCTAAGAGGAAACAACCTAGTTTGCTTTTATCCAAAATAAAGTGGATTAAAAACTAATCTTGATCAATCCAGGCTTCATGGATCAAAAACAGCATAGCAATTTAAGATGTAAACTTGAGAATGTACAAGTCAAATCTAATCATGAATGTGAAGGATGGTAACAACATGAATTTCTTGGCATTTTGATCACATTGTCCTCATCTGCTGAAAAAGTGAATTTTGTACTTTGTATATTAGACAGATTAAGTATTAAGTAAACCCATCAAAGTTTAAGGTAGCTTTTAGTGTCTGAAATATGACCTGGCCTCACACTAATACTGACCATATCTGAGTTTGTAGTATTCTCTACTTCTTCTTAAGTTAGTAAATTTATTTTGCAATTCAAAATAGCGTGATGTTCACAAAGATGCTTTATACACAAGAGGCTAATATCACCATAGCAGTAAAGGTGATTTTCATAACTATCAACATTTATATTCAAAGCATTCAGAATGAAGGTGAAAGTACTCCTCTCTGACTGAGCACTGCAAAGGGTCATTTCTTACACCTCCGCCCTCAAGTGAAGGTACAGCTGGTGGTGGAAATGCAAAGAAGATCAGAGTGTACCGTTTTAGACCATACCTAACTGTACTGAACCAAACCAGACCACTCGGTGGAAACGCGGCTGAAGTGACAAAATAAGTCCACTGAATCTCTCATTTATGCATTTATACAGGCAAGTGTTGTGAGTGAACCAGATGAGCTGCGGGACAGAGAAATTTATTTCCACCTAGCAAAACTAGAATCCACGGAAAAGACACAAAGGTTATGACAGCTTCATACTGAGTTATACAATGAGTGAACTGAGCTGCAATTAGAAGGAGCCCCTGGGAATGACTTTAATCATTGACTTGATTTGCTGATTAAACTGTTTGATTAGAAAAATGTTGAATGAACAATTATCTTCAGGGATGCACACTATTGGATTTTTAAGGATATACAATACGCAATAAACAATAAAGTCACTATTGCTGATACCGATATCAATATTTGCTTGTCAAGAGCACAATACCTCCACTTTACTGAAACTGACCTGCTCCCTTAATGTTTATAGTCCACTTGAGTTAGAAATAGACGTGAAGCAAAAAAATAAGCTTCTACTCTTTAATAAATTACACTTTAGATTTGTAAAAGTGGACATTCAGTGGTGATGAGGTGAACATTATGGTACATTTGAGGATTCCTATGATATTGCAGCCAATATATGAGATATATATAATGTCCAATTTGTACCCGCAAAATATGAGCTGTAACTATCAGCAACGTTTTTCATGTGTTGATACTGATAATCAGCCTTAGGCAATTATCTGCTGATACCGATATTGCTCCGATACTTTTATACATCCCAAATTATTCTCAGTTACATTGATTTCATAGCTGTGCGGCTGGCTGTTGTTGGGCTTGTTCGGTTCAGGTTCAGTCTGAATGAACAGGGGTATCAGCAAAAGATACCAACAATATGTTCTAGGCAAGGCTGCCAAGTTGTGCTGAAGTGATTCACCTTTTCAGGGTCTGACACTGACCAAAACTCTTTTGCGGCAACAAGAAGCATTTTTGCAATTAATTCTCTAGCACATTTAAAATAGAGGAATGCAATCAAATTCAAAATAAAGCCTAACATTTTTTGGTGGAATCAGTCAGTCATCCTGTTAGATATAAAATGGTTATTTTTTTGGCTGTACTGGTTCAAGAAAAGCACACACACAAAAAAAAGCTGTAATAAGTTAAAAATGCTGCATCTGCTACTAGAAACCTTAAATAACATCTGTATTACCTTTCCAAGCAAAAAGTAGTTATAAATGTGCTGATGGGTTCTTCTGTATGCATCAAACTGTCACTGGGGAAAACACTGAACGCTATATTTCTGTGCTGTGTGTACGTATGTACAGTGAGACTAGCATGAATGGGCGGTGAAACTTTACATAACAGCCTATCAAATCAGTGACTCAATTCTGTGCATGACAGAGTGAAAGTGGCATGTAGCGTATAAGCATGAAGAGGTCGACAGAACAGAAGAGCATCTTTGAGTTCTTTCTTTTTTTCTCATGTCTTTTAGGTGAGACAAATTAACAAAACAGACATTTACCTTTCAAGATCAGCTGGGACTTTTCAGTGGTCTGGGCACTGCCAGGTCTGCTCACACTGGCAGCCGCCATGACCTCACAGCTCTGAAACACAACAACACAAACAGGCATGCAGGTATTACACAGATGGCTGTCTTCACAATGTTCAAACAACCCTTTCAGAAAACACATGCTGAGAAACCCTTTCCACACATGCATTCACACATCAGCTCATTCTGACTTTACACAGATAAAATACTACGGTCCGAGTGAAAAACTCAGCTGTTTGCATTAACACATACAGCTCACCTGAGTAAAGTCTGGATAATTCAAGGGGTTTTTGCAAGTTTGAAAGGGGTTTACTGGTAGGTGCATCTAAAAAATAACATTTTGGGAAATGCTTTTTTCACTATAAAGTTTAAAAATGGGACATTTTCATTAATATTCTTGGTTTATTACGGTGAAATTGTTGGAGCCTTATTTTTTTTAAGCTTGATGAGCATGGCTTTCAGCTTATTTCCTTCATACTCCAGGACCTTGATTTCCATAAGAAAAGCAACATTTACTTTCATTGAAAAAGGAGGACTTTGGAAAACTGAGCAACAACCAAGTGCTTTTTCTCCTGAGCCCTTTTAAGATACTTCTAACACTGTCTCTAATACAGGAGAGGAATGAGAACTGCAAGAACCATAGCCCATTTCCTTGGAGGGGTCTGGCTGCACATCCGTGCATGGTGGCTCTTGATGCACAGACCACTGCCTCAGTCCACTCCTTGTGAGGTAATTCTCCAAGAGCCTGTCTGCTTTGTTCGCCGACATCAGGCACCAGTGTAATACCAGCACCAACATATCCAGTACCTACATCACAACACATTACGGGTTTTAGAGATTTATTTCATTACCATTCAACAAATACCAGAGCCAACATACTAAAGCAGGGATGTCCAAACTGTTTTCTTGGTGGGCCACACACTGAAAAATACAAACGTGACAGGGGCATTTTGCTTTTTCTACCCAATATTATATGAAACATGAGGATTTTGGGGTGGCCAATGAGGTTTCAATTTTTGATCTTTTATACATAAATATTAAATATTCTATAACCCTAATTTTAAGCTCCAACACTCCTTATGTTGCTATCTGATCACAGTATGACGCACCCCCCAGCCTCTCGCCTTCACGGGAACAGATCTCTTTGGAGGGAACCTGAATGAAAAATTCTTAAAGTTATTGGAAAGTAGGGGTGTAATGATCCATCGATCTGGATCGATACAACGATTGGTTAAGAAATGATCCAATCAAATGGAAACTCAAAACATCGATCAACATCGTCATCTTCAACACCTTTATTTTGAAATTCTGACAGGATATCCGTTTCACCACTTCCGCCCAATAGCGTCTTGTTCTGAAGTTTCAACTTTACAGGGCTCTCAAGTCTCACACATTCAGTGTATGAGACGCGCGCCTTTTCGCTCTCTCACACACCACACACGGTATTTCTCCTGCTTTAAAATGTACTGTGTAGCGCCCACCGAGTAACACCTCTATATGCTAATGTGTAGCAACATGCTCTTAGCATCACAGAGCTAAACGGGAGCTTGACATGTAAGCCAATCAGAAAATAGCACTGCTGTATCCGGGTAAGATACGGTCGATCTGACAGCAGAGGATGCATGCTGCACACACACGACGGGAGTAATCACACGAGTACAGTAAGTTACCTCATCATTTGATTTTGTAGCGCACTGATTAATGAAATTACTTATTGTATGAAAGGAATACAGTGAGAGCTTGTTCTTATTCTTCCTCCACACCTACCATTAAACAGTGAAGCAAAGTCTAAAAACACCAGACTACTAATTAACCCAATTTTAATTTTAAACATGATTAGATCATACAGATGGTTATAATCCTCTATAACCTATCATACCCAAAGGTCAGCACATCGTTTCACATTTAAGTAATAAAACTGTCAAAACTTAGAAATTGCTTTGTATTTCTTTCTTGCTTTAGGTGAAATGTAGCTGACTGTGTTAAATGTGTGCATAATATCGTCTTAAATAGGTCGAAGGCCCCTGAATCGTATCGAATCGAAATCGAATCGTGGCAGACTTTGTGACATCTGCAAATATCGTATTGTTGTCCAAAGAATCGATATCGTATCGTATCGTCATGAAACTGGTGATTTACACCCCTATTGGAAAGCTTGTTTTTGAACCATTTTCCAGCAAATAATAGTTTCAAGCTGGATCATTCATTGGACAATATCATGTTGTCAACTTTGGAAGTGACACAACCTCTCATTTTTAATGTTTGGACATGGGACATTTAAGGCCATGAAAGCCTAATGTTAACACTGGAGGACAGCTGGATCTGCCTGAGTTGATGTCTACATTCAGGCAGTTACATCTTGCCAAGCTCCAATCTACAACAACAGACTGTGGCCCAAAGCAGCGCAACCCAATCAGCGTCCTTAAAGCAGGAAGAGGTAGGCGCTATGAGCTAGACAGCAGCAGGAAGTGACTGCTTATACAAAGATTAGCATAGATGCTAACAGCTTCAGTAGCAGTTTTATCAGATCTGGACAGCATTTCTATATTAAATGAAAAACAATTAAAAACAACACTGAAAGTAACCCTGGATAGAAAGGATATTTCTGCTACACTTCCTGAATGTTTTCACAACAGTTTGTTATTCTAAGTAGCTTGCGTTTTGTATTTTACACTGCGGCAACCAGCACCCAACTACTGCACCATCTGATTGGCCTGTATTAATGCGATTGACAGAATGATTGTCCAGTGTCATGCTGGATATGCTTTTGAAAGGTTCTGGCCATTCACAAACACCCTCTATGGGCTCTTACCCAAATGGATGAGTGAAATGTATTGCACAGTCCTTCTGGTGGCAGATAACAGGAGAAATTCTGCTGCTGGCAGTTATAAGATTTACAAATTAGCTGTCACACTGTCAGTAGTAGCAGATATTGTTTGTGAAGTGTTTGTGTGTTCATAAGAGAAAAGGCAAGAGTGGGAGGGGGAAATAGAGGAAAAGTGTGGCAGTGGCAGTCACTGTGTGTTCGTGTCCATACAGTAGAAGGCATGTGTGGATGTCAGTCAAGGTTCAGTACTGCCCTCGGTAAAGCAGGTGATTGTGTGGCCATTGTGTGTAATGGGTTGCAAGTTGGTTCATAGGTCTAATGTACACGGGTCCGGGCAGGATAAGAATGTGAAAAAATGCTTTGTTCAAGAGAGGGAAGACACTAACTCCTCATCTTCACATTCTGACACAAAACAAGAGCAAACTGCAAAAAAATTTGAATGAATGTTGGGGCTTGAAGATGGCTAGCACTTCATGCTTTATGTACTTTGTATTAACATATTCATATGTTTTTATGGGGCCAGCTGGGACACCCCTGTTCTATTTGCCTTCTCTGTTCAATAAGCTGTCCAGTATTGCCATTCAACAATAGAAACAGGCCTTACATGCAACTGTAGTATTACAACATGAGCTACAACAAGAGTCAACTTTTTTGGGACTTTTTCAATTGCTAAAAATTACTGATTCAGGAACTGGTACCCACAGTTAGTGCACACTTTTTAAAAGTCAAATTTAAGACTTTTTAAGACTTAGCCAACAGAGAATCAAAAACATTTCTGCACTACTACTACTATTAATCATCTCCCGCTCTCCTTCATGAATGGTGATACATATGGACATCACGCACAGACTTTAATGCTGTTCATCTTCAGCTGAACAAGAACATCCACACAGATAAATAAAACAAAATTTCATGTCGTTAACGACATAATGAATTCCTGATAAGTTGTTCAGAGATGCTTCAGTCTTTAAGTGCTTTATATTTGTGGTATCAGCTTAAACTGACTCTACTCTTCTCAGTTTTGGTACTAGGTGTGTTGTTTTTATTTGAAGTATACTCGACATCGACAGAGGGAGAGTGTCACTGGCTCTCAGTTTGTAGCCTTTTGTCACATTTAAGAGACAAGTTTTGTTCCAGAGAAGCTTGAAAGCATCACAACAAAATACCACTGAAGTAGAGGAGCTTCTGAAACTCATGCCGCCATGACAGTCTTTAGTTATCGTGACAGATGTCTCCTTCTTGTTGTGGCAATACTCTGACCATTGAGTAGTCACATCTAAGAATCGGCTCAGCTTGCTTTGAAACTTCACCAGTGATACAAAAATTGATTGTGGATAGGATCCCTAATGGAGGGGCCAGGCCAAGACAAAGTCACCACCCACAAGTGCCATCTAAAATTTAAGTCCTCTCATAACTACAAAGAAAACTTTTGGACATAACAGACCTTACATTTTAATAATTCAGATTTTAAACTCTTTAAGGATATCTTATGGATCTGCTAGAACTCTGACTGGGTATCTGCAATACTTTTAAACATAAACTATGCACCAATATAAAAAAAGACACGTCCTCTTTTCCCTAAATAATTAGACCTTCCACTTTCTTTCCATTGATGCAGTCTAACAGCAGTCTAATAGCAGACAGTGAGAAACCAGTCCTTTTAGCAGTGACCTTCTGCAGCTTACCCTTCCTTGTGAAGTGTGTCAATTTAGTGTCTTTGAGCTGTCTAATCAGCAGTCTGACTCATGGTTGTGATTGTGTGCTGAATCAAACTAAAAGACTAAAGGCTCACAACTACTCTGCAGAGAGATAATTTACAATCTCTTTTCAAGACTGTTAAGCACAGTAATAAAGACAAATCCCACTTTCTGCTACAAATGATGAAAAATAAAAATATTTCCATTATATTTTACCCTTTAAGTTGCAGATGTATTTGGAAAATGATAAAGAGTACATCAGTTGAGGCAAAACGGCGATGAATAGGGCAGCCACTGTTAATGTGAGTGAAAGGATTTTAATCTGACCCAAACATAATCACCTTGGACAGAGGCAAAGATGTATTGTGCTGCATTGCATTCAGGTATATAAAAATACAAAGGCACTACTAGTTAACCCGAACATAAGTATTAACATTTTTAATGAAAATAATAATATATCCTTGACCTAAATGTGGTTTATACAATGGGTGCTGATCCTGTCCTGTCACTATAGTTCCGTTACTTACTGCAGTAACAAGGTGACTGCTGCTAAGATCTCAGGCTGGTACCCCACAAAACAAAAGAAGCTGAATACCAAAATGAAACCTGGCCATAATGAACCCATTATTAATTAGAAAGCGAACCGAATAACTACCTGACATCTGGCACCGGACAGCAGAAAAGCACATAAAAGCAACCAAAACAAAAGCTCACAGCATCTGCCATCAACCTTGAGAAACAGTCCCAACTATGACGGTTATTTAACAAATGCGGACTTAACTTCATTTAGACTGTTAAAATGTAACCGTCTGGGTGAACTGACTTTATTGTCCTCTTGTTTAAATACCCTTGGCTACTGCGCACAAAACACAAACACGGAAGATGATCAAGACATTTCAATGCATCACGGACAAGCTACACAAAGTACACACCGACTTCCGGTCGTCTCTGTTTCAAAATAAACATCAATTATTTACCTTGGGTTTTCTTCAAAGGAATGAAGCTGTCAAATGTTTAGGTGGAACCAATGTCACATATTTAAACCAAACTGACAAAAGAGGGATTACTCAAGCAGTAGCCAGCTTGTTTCTTCCAGTACTGCATTGTTTTTCAGCGTGAGTTTCTGATGTCAAATTGTCTCATTTCCGGTTTGTCGATGCTCTCTCTGGTTACCTTGACTCAAGATGCTAACTGTTAGCAAGCAAGCTCCGTAGAGATAATTTACAAAAGGACATGTCGATAAAAACGCTCCTCGTGCCCTGACAACTACTAGAGTAGCATTTAAAGTCACGTGGCCAATGTCAAAACACAATATTTGATCCAAACAACCAACCAATGACGTTTCAATGAAATCTTTGGCGTACCTTTTTCAGCTGTGCTCTGCTGCTGTCGCTACTGAACTTTCATTTCCGCCTCACTGACAATACCACGTGACCAGGGGCAAGTCTTTTCGTCTCCTCACAAAGGATTGTGGGTCGTTAATTATAGCAATCATTGATATATTGCCAAGTTTACTGAATTTAATTTCACACGGCGAGATAACAGACTAAAAAGCGGAATTAGACGCAGTATATTCAGCCAAATATCAAAGCAAGCCCAACTCTGATATAATCTAAAGATAATTCTGTTCTTCATTCAGGACTTGTTACAAAACCACAAAAAATTAGTTAAATATTCCATGTTTGTATAGCATTATGGAAATCAAAATGTGTTGCTATGCTGTTAGTTTGCAGCGTTCCTGCTGGGGGGAGTTATGATGTGCTTAAGCATAGGATTTTGTAAATAAACTAAACGCAAATCAGTAGAAAACAAAAAAAGAGCATATTTCTCAGTTTGAGGGGCAAAATGTAATTGCTTGGTGAGAGTTGACTGTTATTGAACAACAGTTTGTATAACGAAAGTCTTGCTTTATTTTTCAAGCTATTTAGACAACTGACTGACCTGCTGATTAACCAGCTAACTAATTAGCTGATTAACTGACTGAAAAACAAACTAATTGGTTAACTAACTGTATGATCACAAATGACTCATACACCTGAGGGCCCACTGATTAATCAACTACTGTAGCAGACAAACTAACTAACTGAATCATTGGCTGAGTGATTTTCTAATCTACTAAGTCACCTACTAAATAACTACATTGCTAATGATTCACCAATTAATTTACTAATTTCGAGGCAAATTAATTTAACTGGTAACTAACTTATTGAGTGATTTAGTCACTTGCCAAACAATAAACAACTAAGTGAATAACTTATTAATTAAATGTAAAGTAAACAACTGGCTGACAGATTAACTAAATCGCTTTACTATCAAGTCATGTTGTAAACTGACCCATCCACTGGTTATCTTTAACCTTTTGCCAAATCATATCTTTCTCACTGACTGATTGACCAACTGACGAATTGACCAACCAGCTGACTGATTAACAAACTGACTACATAACTAACATCCTTAGTCATTTTGTAGCCCAGCTGTAGTTTCTGAAGGTGCTTAATCCTTTGTTTCCCTTAAACCAGCTTGAAACAAGTTCAAATGATCAATGATTTATTGATATGGAGTTGAATTAATTATGTTATTTGTGGTTGTTAAATATAACAACAAAATAATTTAAAGCGGGCGGCACAGTGACGCAGCAGGTAGTGTACATGCCTCACAGCAAGAAGGTCGTCAGTTCGATCCCCGGGTCGGGCAGGGCCTCTCTGTGTGAAGTTTGCATGTTCCTCCTGTTCATGCGTGGGTTCTCTCCAGGTACTCCGGCTTCCTCCCACAGACCAAAAACATGCTCATTAGGTTAGTTGGTGACTCCAAATTGCCTTTAGGTATGAGTGTGAGCGTGAATAGTTGTCTCTCTATGTGGCCCTGCGATCAACTGGAGACCAGTTCAGGGTGTACCCTGCCTCTCGCCCAATGACAGCTGGGATAGGCTCCAGACCCCCGCAACCCCAAAAGTTAAAGTTAAAGTAATGAATGAATGATTTAAAGCAAACAAGGCCATTGTGCAACTCTGATTTCCCATCTCTATTTTACTCTGGTTGTCATGTTAATAGACTGTATTATAATGACGAAAGAAAACTGGTATTGTTAAAGGGTCTCAAATGAAAGCAAACTTTTAAGATTAACTGGCCTGAGGGGCCTAATTTAGTCTAAATCATAAAAAATGTATTTGCTCCTTTTATTTTGTGGCTAGCATTGCAAGTGTAGGTAACATGTATCATTCATCTCTGTTAATGTGACTGTGATCATTTCAGATGGTAAATCAGAGGTCATCTTTTTAAACAATGAACAGCACATATCTTTTAATGGTGGGCACATATAAATCTTCATATGCTTTGGACAAAACAAATACGAACATGTCAGACGAAATATGAGATCAGCCAGGGCATTTCTGGCTGTCATTAAGGTCTATAAATGGTTAACTTGGCTGGTACACCAGCTTTAAATCACTCCACACTGGACTCATTTAACCACAAGGCACAATCATCCTCTGTTATTTCCTGATTGGAGAGTGTTCATGGCATTTACGGTAAACTAAGATGAACTTGGGCCCCTTAACCAAATGTTGACAGAGCTGTGAGTAAGTAGAAACCTTATCTTCTGTGCTGCTGAGCTGACTCACATGGTTATAAAGACAATGATCAGTGGCTGAGATTGCTGTAGCCTTATTATGTTGCAGGGCAGTTTACCATAACATTTGACATACTTCAAATACAGAAAATGCAGAAAATGAAGTTGATTAAATAAATACGGTATTGCCTTGTAAACATGGCAGAATAGTAGGATTATGTGCAAGTCTGTTCCCAGGAGTCAAATAATGAGGCTACACAATCATACTTGCTTTACAGGGCAGAGCCTGTGACTTTTGACTGGATATTTGGACCAATATTATCAGCCTTTGCTGAGCTTTGGGTCAAAGTCAATTATACAGTTCAGCGGAGGGGACTTTTCTCTCCAGTTCAGTCCCTTAGTTCCGTGTGGCTGCAGAAGAACTGTGCTGTGAAAATGTTCTGATGACTGTGGCGAGGAAGATGACAGGATGCAAGAGAAACTGATGTAGTGGTGGTGAAAGTAGGTGGTCACAGCCAGAGGGCCCAGCAGCAGAACATAACCACACCAAGCCGTTGCCATAGTTTCCCTCAAAATAGTCTCCAAGACACACTGCAACCAATAGCTAGGAGGAGAAGACACAGAGTTAGCAAAAGAAACCTATCGATTTAATTAAACTAAGATTTTGCCTTTAATGTCATGCCATACTCTCTTTGTGATTTTATTATGCGAAAAAGTTGTGCCCATTGCTTGTCTATGCAGCCCCATCCCCACACCCAACCAACAATCAGCCAATCACCTGCTGGATAAGCCTCTGAAAGGTTCTGCCCTCCCCAAACACTGTCTATGGGTTCTTTTCCAGACAGATTAGTGAGATGTCCATCTGGTGTGCCAGGTTTTCTTTTATCTGCAGTGAATATGATTTTTCTCCTAATTTACTCTGATTATTTATATTTGTGTCTACTTGACTGCAGTGCTTTGAGCTCTCTGGCTATCTCAGTTTTAATATTACTTGAGGCAACAGTATGCTGTAAAGAAATGAAATTCGACATTAAATCTCATTTGAGTCTCACCCATTCTGCCTCATGGGCATTTGTCATGTTACACACACACGCACACACACACTCACGCTCTCCAGCATGTTCCCAATAAAAATGAATTGATCTTTAAAAGTTAATGTGTTAACAGCTCACTCAAGACAGCACCTTTGCTCTTTATAATCATGCACTTTTGGTTAAATTGTCAGTGTCACCAACCAAAAGGCCACACATAGGTTGAAATGTAACTATGATCCAAAGTTGGGGTAAAAGCAGTGAGTTACAAGGAACATTGGACTAAAACAGTGCAAGCTCAAAGCCTCAAATAGCTAAAGAGCCATGCAGATGTAAAATAAGTCAAGTTATATTTTCACCTCAGATATCATCATAAGGAAGATCCACAGGTGACAGCTATGCAGGGGCACAGCAATCAGAAACTGTGAGGAGGAGAGGACAGGAACATTACAAGAAGTTACTTCTTATGCATTGATCTTACACTTCTCACAGCGGGTGTATTTCCACCATGCGGTTTGGTTCAGTTCAGTTTTAGTATGGTTTGAGATGGTAAACTCAAATCTTGTTTAAGTTCCTACAGTCACCTGTACTCTTACTTGGTAGAGTCTTGTGCTACACCCGGTAGCCGTCTGCACCCCATGAAGGTTGCCAAAACAGCATACAACAGTATGAAACAGTTATTTTGGTGCCTTTCCCAACTTTTGACAGTAAAAATGATGACTAAGCGCTATTCCAAACCAAACTGAACCAGACTGCTTGGTGGAAATGCTCTAACTTACAGTCTTAATCTGTGTTGTATCATTATAATGGAATTCAAGACTTCAATATAATTCCTTTAATATGACCCCACACCTTTCTGAAACATGAGAGAAAACATGCTGAAAGACTGGAAATTTCACTTTACTCCTCACTTTTCTCTCAGGCCCTACTGGATTAGAAAAAGGCCAAAGATACCAATTTCTCCCAGATTATTACATTTCTGTTTTCTTTGTAATAATAAGGTTATTTGTATTAAGTTCTTCATGCAGTACTAGTTTTCACCCCAAAAAGGGCAGCAGCCATCAGGAAGATCAACAATTCAGCTTGTGAGGGAGGTACATTTTCTTCCATCGCCATGTATACATGTCTTCATACCAGAGATGATGTCATGATGCAAAGATACACAAAAGCAGGAGGATTTATAAAGAGCAATTCACTATTCCTGTCTTCTGAGTAAAACCAGAGGCTTGTTTTAGCAAGTAAGGTACCTGTGACACCATTTTTGAAAGGGAATGCTCCAGTTCTACCAGAAAGAAACAAGAGTTGTGGCATTTCTGAAAAGAAAAAAAAACATGAGATTAGTGCTAGGTGGTTAAATATATAATAATAACAACAATAATAATCACATTATTATTAATAAAACTATTATTATTATTACCTTCGCCAAGGAGGTTATGTTTTTGCCGGCGTTTATCTGTCTGTTTGTTTGTGTTCAAAATAACTTGAAAAGTTCTGAACAGATTTGGATGAAATTTTCAGGAATTGTCAGAAATGGGATATGGAAGAACTGATTAAATTTTGGGGGTGATCCGGATCACCGTCTGGATCCAGGAATTTTTTTAAAGGATTCTTTAGCATTGCCAGATAGGACCATTTTCGCCAAAGTGGACCGAAGCTGCTTGGTGGAGGTCTGCGCTCTCTGAGTGCTTTTCTAGTTATTTATAGTAATAGTAATGGTAATAATATGTATATATTGTGCAGCTCAACTGACCACCAGTCTCCATAAAAATTCCGATCACCAAAGCACTGTAGTTCTGCACGGAGATTCAATTAAGATTGACTCAAGAAGAAGAAGAGGAGCCAGAGGAAATGGGTTGCTGTTTCTTAGTATCTCCAAAATTGCATTATTCAGTTCAGTCCCAAACTTTAATCCCACTAACAAGCTTAAACATACTTCTCATAGTTCTTATTTTCATCATCACCACCATCTGGGAACACTCTGAAGAGTGATTACGTTTAGCTGCATGACTGTACGCTGACATCTTACATTGGCTCACTGCTTTATAGTTCTGGGAAATCAAAATTACATATCTCAAGTCAACAGAGTGAAATGTTAAAAATATCCATTTAATACCACTCACCACCAGTCCTACCAGATGCTTCACTTTCACAGTGATGTCCATACTCTAAACACAAACATGAGCATTTTAAAAGTTAGAGCTCATGTTTGAAGACAGTTTGTTCTGATGTTCATAAAGTTTGAGAAATTTTGTTTCACTCACTGAGAAGGGAATTACTGATCTCTGGAAGATGGGCTCAATCCACTGATAATGGGAAAAGTCTCAGTCAAGGAATTCAATGAAAATATACATTCACAAGTCCATAGATTTAGATAAAAATGTGATAGGCTATGTCAGAGTTTTTCTTAACTGCTGTAGCCTCAGGACCCTTCACCATATTCTTGATGAGAGGTCAGGACCCAAAGTTCCAAAAATATTCAACTACTCAGATTTATTTCATGAAATTAAAAGTTTGTACCTTAAATGGTACGAAAGGACAAAGAATTATGACAAAACATCTTTATTAGGAGAAAAGGGAGAAAGACTTTGTTAAGACTTTATTTTATTATTAAAATATTGGCTGCTTTGAGATCTTTAGAAAGACAAAAATTTGCTTTTCATTCAAATGATAATTTGTGATATATAAGTCAGGATCTTTAAAAAACAACAAAAATCCTTATAATCATTGCGAATGGATAAATCAAGTGTCTGGATATACTGTATGTCCACTTGAGGACTTTCTGTACATCATAGATCTCTGGCCACAAATGTTTTGACAGACAGTCATGACAGACCTGTAATAAAAACATCTTTGTGACCCACATATCGGTCCAGATCTACTAGAAAACCACTGGCCCATAGGTATGGTGTAAAAGGTCATTCTTTGCCAAAGAAGTTCAGTGAGCTAAATTTTAAATTTATAATGACAACAATGTAAACATGCTGATGTTTGGCTGTTGAAAGGACATGACAGCATGCTTGAATTTCAGAGTAGCACCATGAAACATGCAGCTTAGGTTTAAGGGTAGTCATGATTTGTTCTGCTAATTGAGGAAAATGTAAAATGTAGGTCTGGGATTATTGAACACAAAACAGTCAAAATGCTTAATCTTGATGGGAAACTGTGATTGTGTTTTTATAATTATATAATTAAAGGGGCATTTCATTTATCAATCCATCCATTTTTATCCCTTTTAGTGTTAAAAGGGGAGCTGAAGCCCGTCTCAGCTTGCATTGGGTGGAAGGTGGGATACACCCTGGAGTGGTTGCAAGCCAATCACAGGGCTGACATATGGAGACACACAACCATTGGCACCCACTCACACCAAACTGCAATTTAGATTTGCCAATTGACTTAACTTCCCAGGGAGAATCCACACAGGCAAGGGGAAGAAAAGGACGGTCCTGTCCAACTGGGGAGTAAATCCAGCATCTGTCTTGCTGCAGGCAACAGCAGAACCTGCTGCTTCACCATGCAGTCCCATTTTCATTCAGTTTTATTTAATCAAATGACATTTTGCAGCTAGAAGTTATTTATTTGTTGATATTTAGCTAAAGGATCGAGAAAGGATTTTTGGTTGATTTTCCCAGCCCTATTGGAATGAATACAGAGCCTTGACCAGTTGCATTACCTGCTGCACAATTCAAACCATGATCTGGATGACAATCACCTTAAGGGATAATACATAATAATTACAACTCCTATGAAGATTTTCTGGGGAACTTCAACACATGCAGCCACAATGACCTTTGATACAAAAAAACCCTTGCACAATATCTTGATTAAAGACGGGATATTCAGGCACTGGCAAAGACAATAGGGGTGTTCAGGCATGATACGAAGAAAAAGTCTACTTTTTTCCTTAACTTTATAAAGGACATTCATTCTTTCTCTATTTGGTGAGTGAGGGGGCTTGAGGGCTCTACTAAGGCATCAAAATAGCACACCTTTTTAGCAATGCCAGAAAAACTTTAGGATCAACAACATTTAAGTGTGTGTGTGGTCAGAGGGTAGAACACCAAATAGACCAACCAGTGGTGAAAGATATTTGTTCCCTGATGTGAAAGCAGGAAGAGGATGAAAACAAACAGACTCCCTGTATAAAATAGTCCAGGACAAGTCCAAATCATGAATGTGAGGTTAGCCAGTCACAGGTCATATTTATCATTCCTCGGATCAGCTCCAGGACAGATGTGGGCTAATTTACTAATTTTCAATTAGACTAAAAATAATACAAATGCTTTCATGATCATATTAAGGAATATTGTTATCAACAACAAGATCATTTTGATGTTAACATATTGTAATTATCACTGCCCAGAAACTGAGTTACAATGCACTTGTAAAACAGTCTGTGTTAACTCTTCCCATAGCAAACTCCCAAGAATTTCTGGAACATTTCATGCAGACAAATAACACAATACTAACACAAAGGTTGAGATGACTACACAGTAAATAAAAAACCTAATGATGCAGTTTCACTATGCACATGCAGCTCAAACTGGTGTCATGCACCCAGTCTATGGTCATGCACTGATTGCAGGATTAAGAGACCATCCTCTCCTTTGGATGAGAGTATTTTCTGCTCTATTGCTACATCAGTTCACCATGGTTTCACTTGTAAATATTCATTAAATGGCATGCAGAAGGAAGAACAAGTAAAGCCGATAAGCAACTTGTTGCAAAAAACAGTTTTAAAAAATGTCATGTGTTTGTTGCAGTCATGATTAGGTCCAAGTACAGAATAAGACTAGCACTAGGTTGGTTAAGATTTTTTCCTGCAAATTTAAGAACATACAAGACCAAATCACCAGAGGTGCTGCTTTGTCAAACGTCTTGAAGTCTGTCTGGGCTCTATCAACCCGATACAAACTGAACCATGATTTATGAGACATGATGAGACTACTTTTTCCAAATATAATGGATAAAGTTTTTGTACTTCACTTTTACTTGTTACTCACTTAGACTGAACAAATAAACTATGGTTACTTTGGGCAGATAGAAACACTGGATACAATATAGTCATTACCATTTAGGAGACAAAAGAAGCTTAACTAGTCTAATAGCGATCATCTGTTCTATTGGGAAGGAAAAAGTATACCTAAATGGGTCTTAATGATTTTTCATGGCATTAAATCTCCACTGATGAATGAACTTGCTGTTGTGCTCACCATCTCCAGCAGCCTGTGCAGCACCTTATTGATGTGGACTTTGGGAGTAAGTGGAAAGTCTCTCTGGTAGCACAGAGTGGGTGCAAAGAGAAAATAAAACAGATCTGTTGAAATAGATACAAAATGTGTCAATAAAGTTTAATGTAACTTACAAAGTTATTTCAGGTCATTTTAGTTTCACCTTTAAAAGTAAGATGCTCGTTGTACGCTTCTTGTGGTGGAGACACGTTTCTGTGTGCCGCTGACAGAGCATAGAAAGGGGTTGCTTCAGTACGAGTTCATCTTTTGTCTTAACATTTATCAGAATGCTTTAGGTGCTGGGAAAAATTACCCTGTTCTGTCAAATGAACCTGTCAATACCTGCCATTTGTTTCCTTGTATGAATAAAGCTTCATCCCCAGAGCAGTGTAGACCCAGAGAGAGAAAAAGGCTCCACCTAGTGATCCAAAAGCATTCAAAACACAGAAAAAATCCAACTGTTTTCACAACCCATTGAGCTTGAGCTTTTAGTGCATTTTGACCATTAAAATGCTTTCGACGCTTCAGAATCCAGTAAAAAAAATCATTTTTTACAAACATCAGTCCATTACATAACCTTGTACTGGAGAACATTTCCCTGAATGAAATTTGTGATGCCAAACCCTGAGTAAAGTATGTGCTTCAAAACAGAATATACAGCATCTGGGAGGTGACAAAGCACAGCACTGCCTGGTCTTAAGTATGCCTGAACCTGTAAGTATAGCAAGGATACTACGAACCACGTAAATGTAGTGCACTAGAAAGTATACTAATTTAATACTTCTTCGGACTAAATTGGAACATTTTTAAGTTTAGAAAAGTAAACTTTAAGTATACTTTAGAAGGTCATTTTAAGTTTACAAAAGTACACTTTCAAGTATTCAACAAGAACACTTAGTGTTCATCAAGAACATAGTGTTCTCGGTATATACTTCTAGTCCACATTTTAGTTTATTTAAGTATAGCCTACTTTAAAGTATACCACAGGTACACTCTTCTACATACTGCCATTATTCTAGTTATATACTTCTAGTCCATATTTTAGTTAACTGAAGTATTTAGATATACATTTATGAACTAAAAATACTAGTTTCTTCTGCTATTTTACTAGTTTACTTGTTGTTATACTATAAGTATACTTGTAAGTTCTTCTTTCTTGTACTTCCTCCTCATGCACAGATTTAACAATAAAGTTATGTATCACAGTCAAAACTATGACAGACTAAAGAAGAGATACAACAGTACTGTATACTTGAAAAATGGTACATTCTGCTTAATTTATGACTTGGTTAATTTTAAACAAATGCGTTCACATCAGATTTCTGATTTTTGTCCATTTGCCAAACTATGCTGCGTTTTAGTTGAGGTACGTACTAAATCAGACAGGCCTGTATGTAAGGATTCACAGATCAATGTACAAAGTAGACCTACTTTCTTCTATGAAGCTAAAAAAACAAACCGTTAATGCTGTCTGGCCTGATATGATTAAAACAAAATGTGTTCTTGTTGAAACAGATGACGCTGTGTACATAACACCATTGCCAACCCTTGTGAAAGGGACTAGAACTTGATCAGTAAAGTCAAGTCAAATGTTTCTCTGTTTGTGTGAATGTTTTAAGGTACTTAAAGAAAATGCAGTTGAGCACACATACTATTTACTGTAGTCTTTTAAACTCAGGCACTATATGATCTTGAACATGTAAATACAGCAGGGCTAATACCTCAAAGCAAATGTGTGTTGTGAAAAACACTTTTATTCTTCTAAATTAAATTTAAGCACAATGACTTGACCTTATTCTGTACTTGGATCAAGATACACTTTTGGTACCTTGTGGCAGAAAAAAGTAAAAAGTATACTAAAGTACAACTTTTAGTATTAAAGTGTAAGTGTAAGTATTTGGACTTTTCAGTATAAGCCAAGTATAATTCACTATGCTATTCCTAAGTATATAAAATATAGCATACAAAAAGCAAACTTCAAGTATACTGCCTCAGTTTTAGTATAAAAAAGTATACTCATTGTACACTTGAATAAACTACTTTTTGCTAAGGGTCATTTTACTGTTATGGTTTTACATGACTTTTTTATTTTTCTACTAGCAATTATAATAGCAATAGTTTTGATGCTTACACTATGAGTAAGTTGTAAAATTATATTCAATAGATCAACCATGACTGTAATAATAATTATTTTGGACGAGATGAAATATGGCTGTTGGAGACAAGGCCATAGATAAAGTCTGCTAGATTAAAGCGTGCTATAAACCTGGTGAGCTGCTACATTCACCACCATAGACCACCAAAAGATCAGATATAAAATGGTTCCTCTTACTCTGACTACATTATATTATTCATTTTATTACTATAAATTTCTGTTCTCAATGACTTATGGTACACAATGTGTATTATATCAATTGTAAAGAAGAAACAGCACATAAATGATGAAATCCAAATAACTCTGCAATTTATACACATTGATTTCTCAAGATGTTTTTTTCTCTGGATTGACATTTTGGGATTTGTTTTTTTAAGAGGGAAAGGATGAATGCAAAAGTCTCAGAAAATAGATAAAACAAAGGAATATGTGTATTTAGTTTTGAAATTTAGGAATATGAAATGTTGAATAACAGCCAACTTTACAATAGGGCAAGACGTAAAAAAAAATGGTCAGATAAAAAGTTTTTCTCTCCAGATACAATTTTAAAATGTCCTATAAAATCTCCCAGTGCTTGTTTCAGATTGCTTCTTATGTTATTATAAAATCATATAAAGAAGTCGATTCTATCTTCCTCAATATTTTCTTAAGAATTCTTGTAGCAGGTGTTTAAATTTCCTCATGGATCACACTGAAAAGACTACCAAAGTTCTCACAAATATTTATTCGAAAGGCAACACCACAAAAAAGTTATCCTAAAGTCAGTGTTACACTGACACAATTTGAACCATTCTGGAAAAACTTTTCAAAGACAGAATCTTAATGCACATGGCTTATGATGCAACTCATTTTGACATTATCTCATGAAAAAAAGGTCATATATATACACAACTTCTGACTAGTCAGCTATTCTGGGCCTGGATATCTGCTAACAATGACTGATTCTTAACAATAAAGGACATTTCACAAAACAGATCTTGCTGCTGTCTGTACAATATTTCTTTAAAAATGTTAAGAAACAGCCCTCAGTTAATGGTGAGCACGTCACTCTGGATCTCATGGCTCAGCTGAGTCTGCAGGTCACTCAGTTTCTTTTTCAAAACAGCCAGTGCTGACATGACAATGGTCTCTGGTCGCAGTGAGCCACAGGACTCGACGTTATAGAAGAACCTGTGTAGGGAAATGTCACAGAAGATTCATTAGTAAAGTGATTTCTGAAGTCTGCTTGGTGGTAATTATAAGCAAGTCCTAAAACTTGTTCATGGACAGTACAAACTTAACCTCTAGTCCAAAATCCGCAATATTTGTAACTCTGTGAGGTTTGATGATTTGCCTCCACAGCGAATGTCATAGGGGCTGAATAGGGGGTCAGTTGAGCCCCATTTGTTCTGTCTTCCAAGACAGAATCAGAGCTGTGCTAGAAGTGAGAAAGGAGCTTTGCGGAGCAGCACTATGTGTGCATGTAAAACATGCCCTTTGCCACAAACTTATCACACTCTCCACAAGACAAGTCGCACTGTGAACTGACACAAATATTAGTATTAATACAGTTCTGTCCTGCATGTTACTTACTGGATGTCTATGTTAAATATTATTGTCCTGGTAGTAAACATGAACCTGCATGATCAGCCCAAAGTACCTCCTGGTGTGCAGAGCAGTATTTTACTGGAGCTTTAAATGTTGATATTTAATAAACATGATATGCGTTGTGTCACAGAAAAGTCTCACTTAAAACAAAAACAATTCTTGAGTTAACACTAATGTTAGTAGTGGCCTGTCAAACCATTTCATCAAAACAAGCTGTTGCAAATAGGTAGAGACCAAGTAAATAAATATTTGTCTATATCTTTTTAGTAAATAAATTCCTGATATGCATCTTAAAATGTCTAAACTGATTACTTATCTAAGAGGTATAGCAAGGACTGCTATGAGGATTTGGTATACAGGCACTGATCTTATTATGCTTTCTACATTTGTGTTCTGTTGATTTCTGGATTTATGGCACTTTCAGTAACTTTTGTGGTTTCAAATTACACCCCAGTCATACACGCCTGCTCATAATCTTCAGACCACTTTGCAAGAATTTGCATTTTGTGCCGTTGGATCTCAAGAAGGTTCAAAGTAGATTTTCAAAATACAAAAAGAAGAAATGGGAGTGAGGGACAAAAAATAATAGGCAATTCATTGAAAACAACATTTACACTGAAACATCCCCGCTAGCCTCCTGGAAACACTTGCATACAGCATGTCTAAATGAATTTCTGAAGTGATCAATAAGAACGGTGGAGCTTCTCATTATTGAGTCCTTTTTAACACTTTTATTTCTGTAATGAGGGGGTTTTCAGGTTTTTTTAAGCTATAGTCTAAAATTTTAATCAGCTGATGAAAAGCCTATTTCAGTTTAATTGTAATTTTTAAAAAATTTCTTGCTCATATTATTTTGTCTCTTGCTCCCGTTTATTCTTTTTGCATTTTAAAGCCCTACTTTGAACATTCTTTCATCCAACAGTGCGAAATGCAAGTTCTTGTAATTTTTTTTAGATTTTAGAAGATTTTGGTTGAAAGTGTATTGCTGAAAATGCACTGTAGCCCATTGGCCTCAGTGGTTGCTTTGCCATTCACTGGACTTAGTTACATTTTATTAGCTGCGTGTCTGCAAAAGGTCCATTGTTCTTGCAGGATGGACAGATACTGAGAACAGATTTCCAAACAATGTTTTGTTACTTTACAGCATTTAGTGTTTTGTTTTTTTTTTTTTTCAAACTGCCACATTTTTCAACACAAGCATTAAAATAATTCAACATTATAACCGTTATTATAACTTTTAACACTGACTTAAGAGCCACTCAACTAACTGCTATAATTACCAATATCTGTCCTCTCCATTTCATAATTACTAAAACCATCAATGTTAATGTTTGAATAATTAGTGTACTCTCATACAAGGTTGTTTCAGCAAATACTGCACATACCGGACTTCTACCTTTGTTACCGTCTTGGTGATCATACAGAAAAGAACAGGATGAGGATAGATATACTGGTAAGCAGTCATACATTTATCCTTATAATTGTTTTGCTCTGTTTGTCTCCCATCAATCCCAGTATGAAGAGGGTTTCTTCCTCACCTCTCTGGTTTTCCATGGGGGTCATAGGGAGCCTGGACCTCATCCTCCTCAATTTCTGAGTATTCACTCTTAGGCCTGTTAGCATTTATATACAAAAATAAAAGTCATCAATGGATATTAACTATTGTAATCACAATGTTTATTCTTAATGCAGAACCATATCTCATGAGGAACATACCACTCCTCAGGTCTTGGGTAGACGGTGTGTCTCAATGCGTTGTCAGGGTCGTACTCAAAGGAAACCCCTGCTGTTGGGTTCCACTTGGCGTGCTCCTTACCAAAACCTTTCTTAGCGTAAGCCCTGAGCCGCAGTTCTTGACCTTTACGAAGTTTCACCAGTAATATGTCTATTATATTAGTGAAAGACAGAGGTGGGAGAAAGAAAAAATACATTATAAATGCTGGATAAAGTGACATAAGTTACTACTAAGACAGCTTTTAGCTTACCATCTTGTTCAACATAATCATTGGGGTCATTGTCTCTACTTCTGGAGGTCACCTGGACAGCAGAATGAAAATAATGAGAACTTTTTATTATGCCTCTCTCAGTCTGGACATCTACTTGCTGTTGGTCCTAGCATGTGTGTTTGGCTTTGTCAGCATCGTAAGCGGTGCTGTATTCATACTTCCCTAAAGGAGGAGTGTTACTGAAGGACACTGCTAGAGGGCACACCAGAGAGCTCAGGGTGTATGTAACTACCTGTTTTTGAACAGGCTAACTGCAAACATGGTGACAATCACAAGATTAAAAGCAACAATAATAAAAACAGTAATAATCAACAAAACTGGTTCTTTCCAGTGCCTTATTGTGACGTTTTTTTCACAATCCTATCAAAAATGATAACAAATCCAATATTTTTTCCCAACTTTCAAAACAGAATTTATCTGTCTGCTAAATTACTAGACATGTTTGTGTCTGTGCAGTCATTGCAACACATTGTACAGATGAGGAGAATTGTAGGCTTGATCACAGACCAAACACTTTCTCTGTGAAGAAGATGGATTATTGATGGAACTATTGTTTTCTTAAAACAATAGCAGACATGACGGCATTACCCGAATGCACAAATCAGCAAGAATGTATTGCAAATTAAGCATCCTTTGAAAAAAAAAAATTAATGTGTCATTTTGATCACCTGAAGTTTTTTCAAGTTTTTTGTTAAATTTAACCATTATCTATTATCTATTATCATTTCTCAAGCAGTGTTGCTGCATGTTCTAATAGTGCAATGCTGATTACATCATGTCAAAAGCCAAAGTAGTACCTGAAATCTCATTCTCCTTTGTTAAAATATGGTCCATGAGTGTGCTATACAGTCCATTTAATTTAAGTCACTTTACAGGGAGTAGGTCCCCTCTGCCTCTACCTGCTGTAGATCTACTGCATCTAGCTTTGTGTTGTGTTATTTCTAGTGGATGTGCACTGCCAAAGGACTGAACCAGCACAGGGGACATGTGGCAGGCATCATGGGTACTCATAGTAAACAGCAAGGAGATCCCCAGCCAAAGGTCGAGTTAATATGGGAAAAAAAACACTCACTGGGATGACTCTCGGGTTACTGGACAGAAGGTCTCTGGAGGTGACATGGCGTGTCTGGTCCTCTGTACATCGAACATCCAGTGTTAACTCAACAGAGCACTCAGAACAGAAATCATCACAGGTACAGTCCTGCAAATACAGACAGACAGAAAAGAATGACCTGTTGCTCTGGTATACTGATAAACCTACTTCCTCCCCTAGTATAAAACATCTGTCATACGTGACCATACTTGACTGTAGAGAGACCAACCAGCTGAAAACTTCTGGTTTTAAGTATATGACATGTCACTTCTCTGAGGGGGCAGGTATTGGTTTAATTCTATAATTTAGAATTTACTTGTGTTATCAAGGACACCTTTCTGCCATAATCCTCAAAAAAAGACTAAACA
The DNA here is from genome assembly GCA_037902135.1 of Cetoscarus ocellatus. NCBI lineage: Eukaryota > Metazoa > Chordata > Actinopteri > Labriformes > Labridae > Cetoscarus > Cetoscarus ocellatus. The sequence goes on from JBAMNC010000267.1 coordinate 800,650, forward strand.
AAAGAGCATAAAAGACATTTTACTGTACTGTAATTTACAACAAAAATGAATTTTAATAAAAATATAGTTGAGACCAAAGTTGACAAAAGTGTAAAATACCTGGAGTTAATCTCAACTCTAAAGTGATTAACATTTGACTTAATGCGTAAGATGTGGTCTATTAATAGTGCTTCATCGAGTGTCAGTGGATTGTCTCAATGTTCAGTTAAAGTCATCATGCTCACCCTAGAATACTGCAATTTGTCCACTATGTCATCACTTGTGAGAGGAATGAGACCTAAAAAGGAGAAGATAGTTAGTAAATTTTTTGCAATAACCAAAAAAAATATATCTTACAATGTGTTACTGCAATACAGCATTTAAAACAACTTTTACTAAGTTGTACACAATTGTGACTCAAGAAAGTGTGATACATACCAACTCTGTGAGCAACAAATTCATCATGCAGTACAGATGAATTCGCATCAATCTGAATCCAGTCAATCGCTGCAGATTAAAATAAAATTGCAAGTTTAAGTTTTTGGTTCAACACTTTTGGCATATGATACCTGTACAGATGTCTGACACAGCTTACAATAAAAAAAAAGAGATGAATGTATGCAACGCTTTAGTTTCATTTTCATTTTGGTTGTTTATATTTGTATCTTTTTTCTACATTTTATGTACTCTATTTTATTCTTTATATAACATGTCATGCTGCTGAGCCAGTGAGCTTGTATAGAAATACCCAGAGTGCTTCACATGTCTTATCCAAAACGTAATGCTGTGGTGCTTCATGTCATTATTGACCTCAAGTTTTTACTTACAATGAAACATAAAAAACTCAGATTTTGATCTGTGGTCCGATGGTAGCACTATGAAATGTGGGTTGAGGGGGTGATGCAAGATGGGACTGACAATTATTACTTATAGGTGTGTGATGCTCTTTGGCTAAGGTCTGAGAGGTCAGGTCAGGCGCAGGGGAGTAGATCATTTTGGTTGAGTTTTTGTTTGTGGCAGATTGAATGTTATAAAAAAGGGAAAAAATGCAATAGGATGTTCAGTTGGATGATTCTCTTGCACAGAAGTAACAGCGGTGTGTGGTTTTATTTGAAGGGGGTGCTTTGGTCTGTCAGAAGACACAATGGCATGGAGTCTACTGGGATGGTCTGTAGATGTCAGTGTTGTGTTGTTCAAATATGAGTTGTCCTCTATTGTGAGTCTTGTGTCACTGAAGTCATTTTACTGAGACATTAACACTCAAGCTACAGGAACTCCGTTTCTAAAAGACCTATTACAGAGGTCATTTTGACCACTCATACGTGACTCGTATATAAATTCAATAATAAAAAAAACAGCAGATGGAATTATGCACTAAGTCAATGTGTTCTCTAATTTTCTTGATACAAATGCAAGGAAGTATGATTCCTTTAATCTTAGGACAGAATAATTAATAAAAACATTGATATCAAATTTATATAACTTAAATAAACAAATACAAAATGCATTGTCTGTCACAGGAAAATAATGAAAACATCTGCTACACAAAGGAAGGGAAAATATTAATTTACCTATATTTATTTTAAAGTACAAAAATATCATGCTTTTTGAATTACAATTAAAATATAATTCTGTTTAGATAACTTAGTGCTCTTCCCATCCTGAAGGAAGGCATCAGGTTGTCTGGGGTTCTTATAGCGACACCACTTTTATCATTTACATTTTGTTAGCAGGGGCTTGGGGAGCAGAAGATCATGACACCTTTTACTTAACTCTCAATTCACAGTGAAATAAGCTGTACCTCTTCAAAGAAAATGCCCAGTTTCTAACCTCTCCTCCCCCCTCCCATCAGTCATCATTTAGGCAGCCAAAAAGCACAGAGATCTATATCATAGTCTCCCGTAGCCTCCCTGCCCCTCAGATCCCAGCATTTCCAGAGGGGAGAAAGAAAGAGCTGCATCTGATCCTCTACAGAGACAAAACTTAACATTTTTAATTCAACTAAAATCAAATCGTCACTTCGTAGACACACAAGACATGATGTAAACGGTCAAAGAGACCAGGACAGGGGACCTTTAACACACTGGTTGCTTCTGCAATTTGTTCTCTTACAAGATGAGCATGGCTGCATACTGGGCTCCTGGCATTTTATTTGGCAGCAGATAAAATGATACAGGAACCATTCATATGTGAGGGCAGGTTTTACGGAAGAGTGTGGTTCTCGTTTACATAAGGGCAATGCCTCTCAATAAATACTTAGCAAAAAGTAGTTTATTCAAGTGTACTACAGGTATAAATATTTTATACTAACACTGAGGCAGTATACTTGAAGTTTACTTTTTATGTACTATATTTTATATACTTAAGAATAGTATAGTGAAGTACACTCAGCTTGTACTGAAAAGTATAAAGAAAACTCTACGACTAAGTATATTAATGCTAAGACTTACACTTATACTTTAATACTAAAACTTATACTTGTATTTCAGTATACTTTATACTTCTTTCTACCACAAAGTACTAATACTTAGTATATCTTGATCCAGGTACAGAATAAGCTCAAGTCATTGTGCTTACATTTAATTTAGTAGAAGAAAAATGTTTGTCACTACACATATTTTCCTTGAGGTATTACCCCTGCTAAACTTCCATGTTCAAGATCATATAGTGCTGGAGTTTAAAAGACTACAGTAAACAGTATGTGTGCTCAATTGCATTATCTTTATGTACCTTAAAAACATACACGTAAACAGAGAAATATCGAACTTGACTTTATTGATCAAGTTCAAGACCCTTTCATAAGGGTTTGGCAATAGCGTTATGTACACAGCTTCATCTGTTTCAACAAGAACACATTTTTACCACCGCCAAGGAGGCTATGTTTTTGCCGGCGTTGGTCTGTCTGTCAGTCTGTCTGTCTGTGTTCAAGATAACTTGAAAAGTTATGGACGGATTTGGATGAAATTTTCAGGAAATGTGTGGAATGGGATAAGGAAGAAATGATTAGATTTTGGGACTGATCCGGATCACCATTTGGATACAGGAATTCTTTAAAGGATTCTTTAACATTGCCAGATAGGACCATTTTCACCAAAGTGGACTGAAGCTGCTTGGTGGAGGTCTGCGCTCTCTGAGTGCTTTTCCAGTGTTTTAATTATATCAGGTCAGACAGCATTAATGGTTTGGTTTTTTTAACCTCATATAAGAAAGTACTTTGTACATTGACCTGTGAATCTTTACATACAGGCCTGTCTGATTTAGTAAGTACCTCAACTAAAACACAACAGAGTTTGGCACATGGACAAAAAGCAGAAATCTGATGTGAACATGTTTGTTTGAAAATAACCAAGTCATTAACTAAACAAAATGAACCATCTTTCAAGCATACAGCACTGTTGTATCTCTTCTTTAGTCTGTCATAGGCATAGTTTTGACTGTGATACAGAACTTTATTGTTTAATCTGTGCATGAAGGAGAAACACAAGAAAGAAGAACTTACAAGTATACTTACAGTATAACAACAAGTAAACTAGTAAAATAGCAAAAAATTGTATTTTTTAGTTCATAAAAATAAAAAAAATACTAGAAAATACACTACACTGTGAACTAGAAGTATATAACTAGTATAATGGCAGTATGTAGAAGAGAGTACTTGTGGTGTACTTTAAGTATACTTCAATAAACTAATATGTGAACTTCAAATATATATATGCCAAGTACACTAGTAGTATATAGATAAGTGTCCAATTTAGTCTAGTTAAATTAGTATCTTTTCTAGTACACTACAAGTACATGGTCCGTAGTATACTCGTTATACTTATACTTAAGCACTTACTTTACTTAATAATATGAACTTTAAGTATACTACTTTTTGCTAAGGGAAGGCAGGAAAATAGCCAAGCTTTTCATAAAGAATGAGGTAAAGGATGTCCTTTAACAGTAAATTAACGAAGAAACACAGTTCGTCACTGCTCCCAATACAGTGTGGAGAAAACATGTCACAAGAAGAAAATGGATGTCAAATGATTAAAATCCCGGGTCAATAAAGAGTTATATTTACCTATAGTTGCAACTTCTGACATGAAGACACGGCGAATAGAGTTTGCAACCCTGAAGAAAAGGAAATGTTTAAGCAGGTCAGCTCAGATTGTACTGATCAGTCGGTATTCTCACTTATAAGTGCATAAAACTGAAATAAGTACATGCGACATGGCTGCTTCATATAAATCCGCCATTACACAATATACACCGACTACATCTATTTCTAAAACACATATTTTTGGTGATCTAGGTCGATATGATCATGATGGAGAGCCGCGGAGCTTTGTGTAAGAACAGCTAAAATCATAAGTTTGGTCCGAGCATGTCTAAGTGGAAACGTCCCATAACAATGGCTGCCCCCGGCTTTAAGCATCATCTTTGAGTAATTTGTAAATACTTACGCCAAATCAGTATTTTCAATAACAAACTTGACATTTTCGTCCGTCAGTTCAGTTATCTTCACCGTGGGTTGATTAGCATACGGCATTATTAAAGTAATTTAACTATAAACACGTCGTGATATCGTCCACTAGCTCCACTACCGCTTTTCCGTACGAAGGCCTTGGCGAGAGATCTCCTGAGCGCTGATTGGCTGACACATGTGCTCCGACATCATGATTGGTCTGCAAAAGGTATGGGGCGGTCCTTTATTTTATATCCGGGTCACAACAGCCAGGACTCTTTTTTTCAAAACAAAAGTTTTAGCTGTGAGATTTCATGTTATATATATGTGTACACACGCACCACACACAGACATATATATATATTAAACCACCACCCAATGTAACGTTAAGCCACATCTGTCCTTAATCAACAGCCCTGGTAATCACTGGTAAATATACGTGTATGTGTATATATATATATATATATATATATATATATATATATATATATATATATATATATATATATACACACACACACATATATATACATATACATATATATACATATACATATATATATACACACACACACATATATATACATATACATATATATACATATACATATATAGTATGTATGTATGCATATATTTCATTCATTGTTAAAGCTTATGTACTTAGATACAATGTATTAAAAAAGATGGTACGAGTGTTTCTATCAAAGTAAATCTCCACATCATTTATTGGCGATATCACTACCAGAATTCACTATGTACTACTTACTAAAAAATGTCATTGTCATGAAATTACGATGAGAGAATACATGTTAAATAGACAATAACAACTTTTTTATTCGAGCCTTGACAAATTCATGTCCTGCTCTTAAAAGGGGAAAGGGAGCGTGAAATCATGGACAGTGAGACACAACAGGACAGATCCACTGCTGCAGGTAAGCAAAAACAGAGACCTTTGGCCTGTGATGAATAACTGATATAATGCATATGCATAATATTCTCAGAGTTCCCTTATAGCAAATAAGAAATAAGAGCAAAAATAAATTGATCTTCAGCTGGTGACACAAGCTGTATAGTCAGGATCAGTCCGAGTGAGGAGTTTTGCATATCATCGTTTCTGGTTTAGTCCTGTTAGGTTCTTCAGCTGTAAAACACATAACAAACATAAAATAAATGAATATTTTTACATTTACAAGTTTTTGTGTATGATTTTGAAAATCTTAAAGTTCTTGATCCTGAAGTACTTATGCAATGAAACAAACGGATGGAAATTTATCCATTTTTAACAGAACCTGAGAAAGACTAAGTCAACTGAATAATACTTAAAGACTAGGAGGATTAACATGCTGTACATAATTTATCAACATGAAGCAATAGCTTACTGTAAAAGCAGCTCCCATGAGCCCCTGAACCACTGCGTCGCCAGTTGATTGCACCTTTAATATGAAAACACACATTACACAAAATAACTGAAGAACCAGGGCAAGTAGACTGTAAACAGGAGTCCATTGTCAGATGTGACATTCTTCATTTTGAATTTAATCTATTTTACTTGTATGATTTAAGCCATTTGTACAATTCAACATGTAGTTTTCCTCAGCATTTAGCCACATGTTCAGGCAAATCAAAATAAGTGATAAGGGAATAACACTTTCAACCAAGGTCAGTGACAGTGGGAGTAAAAACACATACAAGTGTATGTTTCTGTAAAACAATCACTAGAGGTCTACAACAGTTCACACACCTAATCTGTACCTTTTTTTGTTCAGCTCATCAGAGTTTATTGCACTTCACCCTACCTGTTTGGCAGTGGATGCCATGTTAACAACGTCTTGAATGCGGTTGTCAAGGAAGTTCCAGGTGTCCTGAAAGTCTGGAGACGAATCCTGGACCATGACCAGCTCTGTAGTGTTGTAGATGCCTGTAAGTGCGGCCCGTTTGGTGTACCAGTTCATCTGCACAAGAAAGTGTTACTATGAAAAATCACCCTGTAGATTTTTTTAAAAAAGACAAGGTGATGTCAATTCAAATTTCAACTACAATAAACATAGAAAGTACATGCAGTTAACAGAAAAATGATACATGTTCGCTACAGATCAATAAATCAATATTTTACTGATCCCTAGTCAGCTTATTTGCAAAGTCATGTCCTTTTTTTGCTATACACAGGAACCACACATTGTTAATGAGGGTAGGTAACAGGGCCAGTAAAAAGGGAGCAGGTGACTGAATTGGGGCAGTAGGATACGTCGAGAAGAGCAAGAGCAAAAAGAAGACGATAAAGAACAGTTGTATTCACTCACATCTGTCGACCGGTCTCCTGCGTAAAACCAGATATCGTCTACCAGGGTGCTGAGGTGCTTCAAACTGTTGGGGATGTTGTGAGGGAGGAGCAGGATGCTCATGGCCTGAAACAAAAGTATAAGTAAAGGATCATAATATGTTTATCATTATGTTCTATCATACTTTCAGTAATATGTACAACTGTAAAAGACCCAAACACTAATCATGGTGCACCCTGTACCTGTGGCCATGATTCAATGTAGGGGATGTGCATCCTCAGTCTGGTCTCTACAGCATCTCTTAGAAAGTCAGCAGTGCTCTTTGGCCTGAACATAGATAAAGAAATACATTTGATTTCTCAAATCTGCATGTGAAAGAGGAGCAAACTTTTCAGTTGAAATGACTGAGGTTAATGTGTGTTTGAGAGACTAGTTGAAATTAGGCTGCAGAAGGGCGTTTCATGAAGTCAGATAAGAAGGTGATTCTGTTCTGTTGAGCCTGAAGTCAGAGTTACCTTAACCATGATGCTAGCTCTCTTCTAGCCAGGCAATATCACAACAGAAACATACTCTAATCTCATGAATTGATTTTTATTAATCATAACCTGCAAATATTCTCTTCAGGCTTTACAGATCTCCAGTTTAAGTAATGCACTTGAACATTTGGAGTTGTAATAATATGTTTGTAATGAAACAGAAAATCTCTATGGTAACAGTAATTCCATAATCCTCAAATCACAGGACACTCATAGTTTTTAACTGTTTGTATTTTTAGATTTAGTGTCTAGTGAAGACCCTTCCCAAGGGAAAAAAATATGTAGGCAAACATCTCAGATAATTAGCATTTTAACTTTTGACAAATGGTCCTGGTAAGTTCATTTAACATGTCTGGTTTAACAATTAAAAAAAGATAATATATTCAGTTCATATTTTGGTATCATCCATAGATTAAAGTATCATCCTTTGGTAGACTAATTTCATCAGCTGCTTTGGATTTTATTTACCTAAATTCCCAAGTAGTTTGTGCATACTTCAACAGTGTGAGAGACAAATGACCTCACTACAATCCTTGGTTTGAATGCTGAAATCAAATTTAATAGTTTCACTTTATGAGGTCAGAAAAAATGAGTCCACAGGTTTTTAAAGTGCAAAATCAACTTATTAGATGATACATCTTCAAAGTAAAACATTACAGTGTCTCCTTTTTTGGCAACAGATGAATTGGATAAAAAAAAACAAAGATGGGAGGTCCCCACCCGATGACCCCAGTGATGCTGCATCAGTCAGCGTAGTGGGGCTGGAGGGCCAGTTAGAGGGCGTGTTATAGAGCAGATAGCATCGGCTAGGCACTCAGCATCGTCACTACCTAAAGGTCACATGTATGGAGCCTGGATCAGTTGAAGATGGTACTGCTGTTGCAATGAAGGGCCATGGGGTAGATTATGTAACTTCTTAGAAATGTATGAGGATTTGAGTGGGGTTGGGGGTCTCTTCACTGAGTGCTGATCCTTTATGGCACAAGTACCTTGTGTCTCTTTTAATTAAAAAAAAAAAAAGACAGAATCACACAGCCAGTAATAATTTCTCAGTGTATGGAAGGCAAAGCATCAAATGCCCACTACTTAGTGAGCGTACATACAGCCTAAGGAGAAAGTCCACGACAGGCACCTTGATGGCAGATATTTCAGACTAGAGCCCTCTTATCCAAAAAAGCTTGATTATTTTGAGCTCAGTTTGTGGTTAACCTGTCTGTTGTGTGTTTTTTATATGTATTCTTACTCAGCGTGGCCCAGCTGGACCTGCTTGTGTTGTTCGGCTAAAATCTCTGTCAACTGTGAGTTGCTCTGGGCGATGAAGTGCAGGACCAGGTCTCCGGCTCCATTGTAGAACATACCAGTGGTGGCAGAGGACAGGCCCAGAGTCTGATGTAAACACAACAAACACACACACCACAAAAAAGTAACATACAGTAAGCTTTAGAACAGATATTTTACTTTTCTAAACTCTGCTTCTGTTTTCATTGGGTGACTTAAAACAGCAAAAGTACTAGGCTGTTGTCTTGTTTGGAGCTGTCCTTACGTCCATATTATGTCTAATATGATGAATCTAAAGAAAGTGAAATCAGAGGATGGCCAAGAGTCAGTATACATTTCTAAAGAAATTCTCATTATAATTATTGTTCTTGAAAATTAAGTGAAGGTAATCAGTACCATTGAGAATTATTTGTCAATCTTGAACTCAATCAGTATAGCATGACTGGTGCTCACAATGTCAAAAACTACTTGTGTTTTAACTTGAACAGCAGCTCACCTCAGCACCAGCTGCAATGGCCTCCATGGACCAGCCGTGCAGTGGGACAAACTCCAGGGCAGCAGTCAGGATTCGAGCCTGTAGCTGCTCCTCTGTTTCATATTCCTCACCCTGCTCTCCACTCTGGTCCTGATAACTAGCACACAGTAACAAAAACAAGAGAGTAAGTGGGGATCAGTCAGTATTTTACAAATGATCTCTGAAAAGCGCAGCCTGTCAGTGCTCTGTGGATGAATATTCTGTCTTTTGTACTTTTCGTATCAGCTGACCTGGTGTTTGGCTTGGAGGCCTCCTCAGCCACAGGGTCAGACGCTGAGGCATCCTGAGAAGCTGTGGTTGTGTCACCCTCTGCAGATGAAGCCTCGTAGTGCTCATGGTGAGTTGTGGATGAGGATGAAGAGGGTTTGTCGGATTTAGATTCATCTTGAAGCCTCAATGCTGTACAGTGGAAGCCTCTTCTCAAACTGCTGCACTGAGGGGTTGTTGCTGGTTGTGCAGCCACCACTGTGGGAACATTTAATTATTTTATTAATAGTGATTAAATATTTAAAAAAAAAAATCATGTGAACAAAACTTAATGAAACTCAGGAGTATGCTGATGCACTGGCTCACATTTAGTCATCATACTTTAGTAAGTACGACACAAAAAAGGAAATATACTGCTTTTAACATTTAACCCTTTCAACTCCATCATCTTTTTAACAGGCACTTTTACAGTAGTTATTAGGACACCACACTGTGCAATAATCAGGGTCTGAGCACCATTTCAAAAGTAAAATTGATGCTCTTTTCAAGATGTAATTTCATGCTTTTCCAGCACCTTACTCCTGGAAAAAACTTGTAATTTATACATTCATATAGATACATGTTCTTAAAGCTGTTAGTTTTCTTCCTTTTGATATAGAAACAGAAATTTTAGTACGACATATAAACATATTTGACACTCTTTTTAAGGGAGATGGAGACTTACGATCTATGTTATATGTTTTACAGTAGAAGTACTTCTACTAAGATAAATGTTAACTCCGACGACTTATTTTGCTTCCGTCTAATGAACACACTGTTCAGTCAGATAGCCTTTTTTCACGGGAAAGAGAAAAAGACAATTTCAAGCATCTTATCTGATAATTTATGCACATTTCAAATCTTGGAAACACAACACTAAAATTCATTTATATTTTTAAGGTTATAAAGTTTCAACTCCAATACCAACTCCAAACAAAGCAAATTATATTCACTATTCCTTAAAAGATAAACTCATTAACAATTATGGACTGACTGTTGTAGGGAAACTGTGGAGACTGTCTGATAAGGTAAACTATGTGACTCTGGGCAGTGATGACAACGGAGCTTTCCTGTGTGGATTCTACACTAATATCAAAACACATTTACCCCAGAAGGCTGTTTTGGTGTACAATAAATTATTCTAAATATGTAACCTAGCTCATCAGATGGACTTCCCGTATCTATGCGACATATTTCATGTCAAACTGGGCAACATCCCATTGAGTGATTGCAAAAGGCAGAACCTTTCACGAATGACTGAAGGGGGGTTGCCTAAATGTTTTGTCATCCACTCCAGTCAGAGTTTTGCAGTCACTTCTTGCCTTCAGCAACTAACCCACACTCACAACTTGTCCATGAAAGGGCTCTGCAAAGCCCGGTCATTTTCTGACCAGGAACAGTCACATCATCTGGAAAGTTTGCACGATGGATCTGCCTGATTTCAGACATGGAAATCGACAAATGCACCTGCTTTGGGGGGTTATCCAATATGAGCAGAGCAGATGATAAGAGGTAATCCGTTTGGCTAATTTACCTTCTTTTCTTTACATTCTTGTGCAGCAAACAAGACACATATACTCATAGCAATGTGATGTGTTTCTCTGGACTGCGCATCATAGGAGTAGTTGTGCGGTCAGCACGAGTTACAGGACTACAGTGTGTATGATACAGGATATTGTCTTATATACCATGTGAGTGATTACTGTGCTTTAAGAGGAGAATCATGAGAATACGTGCCGATGACAACACTGTGCTACAGTTTAGGAGAAACACATTTTAGTGGATTGCATAACCACGAAACACGCCCCCACGGGCTGCAGGGACATTTTGGATGTTCAAAGGTTGTTTTAAATCTCTACAGGACCAACCCTGAAATTTAATCTGCATTTCTCCAGATGATGATAATGAATTTAAAGCAAGAGCTGACATTATATTCCCAAATTCTGCCCTTCATGTTCACCTTCTGTGACAAGTGACTTTGTCACTGACGTAAACACAGGCTAGTTTCCTCATAATACAACATTTAGCTAAAACAACAGACAAAGCGTAGTTTTTACTGTAGCTGTCGAGTAAAACACACGACAAATGAACAAACAAGCAGCCGTGTTTTACCGCTGCACAGCCCCCGGAGTGCCCTTCCAGCCCGTAGACCTCTCAGCAGCGCCGCCATATCAGCTACAGTTATTTTAGAAAGCGCTGCGTCATCACAGCGCGACGCAGCTGGGACAGCTAAAAACAATCAAGTCAGCAGCAAAAAGCGATGAGCTTCAAGGCATGGAGCTGTGTATACATACAAATGTGTAAAAACAAGAAGTCACCAAATTTGTGTGTATTACCTGTGTTTTTATCTTCTGGAAACTATTGGGTATTTGTGTCATTTGGTTTTTGGTTCTAATTAAAATCATCCTTACATTGAACGCATTAAGTAAGAAATAATAATGAAATGATAATGTCCCATCCAGACCTTATAATTTAAACAGATTATCTATGATCTAAAGCTTTATTATTTATTGTGGTTTTTTACGTGAACAATCTCTTGACGGGTAATTGGTCCTGCCACTTTATTTTGTGTTATTTTATTTTCTGTTTCATTTTTGCATTGCTGTCATTCATGGCCAATGAAGTCAGAAGAGACCAGTGATGGTATATAGACACAAAGTAAAGTTCACTGATACAGTGCTTTGACCTAAATATTGACAAAAATCTTAAAATTTAAATTACTATCCACTTATTTTAATAATAGAAACCATTTTATTTTGAAAATCCAAAGCGGAATATACACGTCTAATTTGTGAAACTTGACATTCAAGCTTCCTCGTAGATAACTGGCTCTCCAGTCACACTAATTTGAAGTCTTCTTTATTTAACCACCGAACCTTTTCCAGCAACACCATCTAAACGTGAGTATGGCTATCTTTGTCTCTTATTAGTTCACTGTCGGTGTTTACTCTGTAATCCACATCACCCTCCCTGCTGCGTCACACTCTCTCTTTACGTAAAGCCGTCCTCTGATGCCCACATGTGTCAACAAACATGCTAACATGCTACTTCTCAGACAACCCAGGTTACTGTTTCATGTTTGAATAAAGGCTAAACCTGAAATCAGTCATTAAATGTCATGTCATTTGGTCATCTATAAAAATTAACAGCAGGTGCAGCCACTCAGTTTATGGATGCTTCCAGAACATTGAGAGCTGCAGAGGTACTGTCATCATGAGAGAGCAAAAATGATGACATGAAGGATGTGAACAATGCGCCGCTCTCAAACTAAAAGAAAATCAATATCGAGGTCATGTGTAGGTCATCCAAAGTTTAAGGCAATATATATCTAAACATTGTACCTTTAAGATAAAGTAAAGCCATTGTAAACACTTATTTTAGTAGTGGTGAATTAACTGGTCTGTAAACCACTTCTGTCAACTTAAGTAAAAAGTAATTCATTTACATTAGGGATGCATGATGGCATCTGTATCGTCAATCAAATAGTTGATCTATGGAATTAATAGATAAGAAAATTTCGGCCGATATGTTAACCCTACAAGCTATATTGGCCTTAATATGTATCATAATGCCTCACCTTATCACTGATTGTCAAAAAATACAAGACAGTATTGATCATAAATAAAGTGCCGCTTTCCTTTATTATTATTATTATTATTATGATTATTATTATTATTATTAATAATTATAATGCGTGGAATAGGTTTATTCTAGTAGTGTAGAGGTTTTATGTTCTTAATGAAAAATAATAAGAATATCAGCATCTGTATTGGCTTAAATATGATTGGAAATTTTGGCACATTTGTGTTCTGGCAGAAATGCAATAATATGCTTCCATAACATAAATTTAACTAAAAGTGATGAGTATCTGTGTATTTGCCTCTGACATCTGGGGAAGTGGAGTTAATAAGCATTTCTCCTTGCTGTGTACAAACAGTAGGATAATACGTATCTTTAACTAGGTTGTTTCATTAAAAACACATGATTAAGGAGCTAACTACCTGCCATTTGTCTTTTACAACCATGTATGGGTGTAAATGTAGAATGCTTCAAAGTTAATTCAAGTAGAACTAAAAAAAACTGATTAATAAACAACCTTGAGGAGTAAAAGTGTATAAAACTATTAAATTACACTAATTTGACTATATTTGATTAGTGTATTTCCCAGGCTTATATCAGGTTTTTGTGTTTGTAGAAGTTTGGTCTTTTCTGTTGATCTTGGTTAAGCTTTTTCTTTTAGATAGAACTCAAATGTTGTTTGAAATATTAAAGTTTTAATTTTTCTTGTTGCTCTACTATAATTTCTTCATTAGCTTAGAGTTTTAAAGACTCACTAAACACAATTTTGGTTGTCTCAAATACGATATCATTTGTGTGAAGTGAAATAATGATTTTTTTTTAAAAATATATTTTTTTCTCTTAATAAAGCTATAAGGTACTGGAAAAGCTAGAAAATTATCCTTCAAAATGACTTTAAAGTACTTGAATTTAAAAAACCTGTGCAAACCCTGCTTTTGCTTGGTCCAGCAGTAGAGGATTTTTTTTTTCAGTATGACACCTTAACTTAATACGTTTATATTTGTCTCCCAGGAAGTCATGGCAGACTTTGGCCTCAAAGCAGGAGACCATGTGTTGTTTATCTGGGCTCAGCCTTCAGCCCCAGCAGCCCTGAAAGAGTATGCAGAGGAACTGAGCGCCATTGTTGGGGCAGAAGGCAAAGTATCTTTGGAGAACAAGGAGAGATTAATGATGTGTGAGTGACTATTCATCCAATAAAGTCTGTATTAGCCTGGAAGTAGCTGCGGTTGTGTGCTTCAAATCACAAGTAAATTGTCCCCTCTTCCCTTAAGCTTCCCATCCAGCATCCACATTTGACTGGGTGCTCTCGTGCCTTCTGGCTGACAGCTCCTCCGTCCATGACGCAGACACTCTCGCAGAATTGGCCAGAGTGCTCAAACCCGGAGGCAAGTTAGTCCTGGATGAAGCAGTCACAGGTGAGATAGACGATTGCTCCTTTAGATGCTTAAGGACCGAGAACAAAAAATATAGTTGTAGAGAAGTGAAGCATCGTTAATGTGTCAACTACAGTGTGCAATCACACCAATGCTGTTTTTCCCCATAACTGTAATTCATCAAATGATGTGTATTATGAGGTCTTAGACCCTACAGCAGCAGTCTACAGCCCACCTTCTGTGGCAGTTCTCTTCTTACAGAGATAAAGCTGATTGCCATTGCTTTGGGTAATGTATTTACTGTTGGCGTGTGTCACATACAACCTTACCTCTAAAATACTAAACTATCCCTTTAAGGCCAAGAAAAGAAAAATCTGTCACTAGACATAAGAAATAACTCAGAAAGTGCCACAGATTGTTATGCAGGACATGGATGTCATCTCCTCCTCAAACCCCAACTCCACTGAAGGTGGGACATTATGTAAAACTTAAATAAAAACAGAACACATGATTTGAAAATACTTTTATTCAATTGAATACACTACAACAACAGTATTTATTGCTTTTTTTATGTCTTTGGAGTCCCAACTGGCGACGGGCGTTGCAAATTAGCTCAGGCTATTAATGCTGTAGTGTGTGGCAACATTCCCTTGCTTCATACTGTAATAAACATTAAATAAGTTATAAATAAATGATATTTAATGATCAAACAGAAACATTGTTTATTTTAATATTCACTCATCTTGGATTTGATGCCCTCACAAGTTTCAAAAAAGCTGGGACAGGGTAAAAAAAAAAAGAAAAAGACTGGGAAGTTAGGAAATACTAAAAAAAAACTTGTATGGAGCCCTCCACAATTGAACAGGTCAACTGAAAACATGGGAGGGTCATTATCGGGTATAAAAGGAGCATCCCGGTAAGATTCAGTCATTCACAAACAAGGACTGGGAGATGGTCACCACTGCATTAACAACTACATGAGCAAATAGTCCAGCAGCTTGAGAACATTTCTCAATTTATAATTACAAGGAATTTACGGATTTGATTGTCTACAGTCATTTAAATCATTGCAAGGTTCAGAGAATCTGTAGAAATCCCTGCACATAACAGGCAAAGCTGCAAACCAGCACTGACTTCCCGTGACTTTTGATCTCTCAGGCAGCACTGCATTGAAAACCAACATCTTTCTGTAAATGATAACCACGTGGGCTCAGAAACATTTCAGAAAACCATTGTCAGCTAACACAGTTTGTCACTATATCTTCAAGTTCAAGTTAAAACTCTACCATGCAAAGCAGAAGCCAAATTTAAAGACACTCTGAAACTCTATTAGCTTTTCATCTGAGATGGACTGACGCAAACTGGAAAAGACTGACGAGTCCACATTTCTACTTGTTTTTGGAAAACATGGGCGTCGTGTCCTCTGGGCTAAAGAAGAAAAGGAACATCCAAATTGTTATCAGCATGAAGTTCAAAAGCCAGCATCTGTGATGGTGTGGGGTGCGTTAGTGCCCATGGCATGGGTAACTTGCCCTTCTTTAAAGGCACCATTAATGCTGAAAGGTACAGGTTTTGGAGCCACATATGCTGCCATCCATGTGATGTCTTTTTCTGGGATGTCTCTGCTTAATTTAGCAAAACATTGCCAAGCCATATTCTGCACGTTACAACAGTGTGACTTAGTGGTAAAAGAGTGCAGGTACTAGACTAGACTAGACTGGACTGGACTGTCTGCAGTCCAGATCTGTCTGCCACTGAAAATGTGTGGCACATTATGAAGCGTAAAATACATAAACAGAGATTCCGGACTGTTAAGCAACTAAAGTCGTACATCAAGCAAGAATGGGAAAGAATTCCATCCACCTACAAAGCTTCAACAATTCGTGTCTTCAGGTTACAAACACTTGTTGAGTGCTGTTTAAAGGAAAGGTGTAACACAGAGGTAAACCTGCCCCTGTCCCAGGGTTTTGGAACATGTTTCAAAAATGAGTGAATATGAAGTTTATCACTTTGAGCACTACATACAGAATCTCGTCTTTGTCATGAATTCAAATGAATATATGTAGTGAAAGGATTTGCAAATCAGTTCCCCAGTTTAGTTGGAATTGGGGTTTGTAAGAAATTCATAAAAATTCAAAAATCTCTAAGCAGTTTGCTTCATGTGACACATCATGTCCCAGTATCACTGAGCTGGTTGTGGCTCTGACTGTTTCACTGCAGCTTGTTTCTCTACTCAGGAGCTGAGGCCCAAAGCGTGAGGACAGCAGAGAAGTTGGTGTCGGCTCTCAAGTTGTCAGGCTTTATGTCAGTAACAGAGGTGAGCATCCTGGTTAACATACTAAGATTATAAATGTTAAATGTTCAGTTTTCAAACAATCAGAAGCTAGCATACCAGAATGTTGTTAATATTGATTTGACCCATCAATAATGTTACTTACACAAGGCCAAACGCTGCTGATGGACCAACAACAAAGTCCATGACCTAATGATCTAAATTACTCAATGAGGGAAACACAAATAGCAACTCAAAATAACAAGTTGCAGAGCTGTATGCTGGTGGTGGTGCGTGCTGAGATGAGTAGAATAATGAAAAGCCCTCTCTTTCTCCTCTTTCTTTGAATAAATTTCACACAACTACGCAATGTAGATTCAAGGGAAGTATTTTCAAAACCTCAAAGTATTGGCAGTAATACCTCAAAGATAAGGTTTGAAACAAAATATGTGAAGAAAACTCCTTGGAAAAAAAGGGAACGTTATCACATACAAGGGACAGAACAAGACTCAGACCCAAACTGATGCAATGATGCTCTACTGTGAAAGAATCAAGTTATAGATCGGTCTTAGAAGACTTCAAACTCTCTATTTATATATGAAGTATGTTGATAAAATATGAGGAAATAAGTCATATAAGTCATTTTATATTGAGTTGTGGTGTTAGGTACATTATTTGACATTTTCTTTGAATGGTTTAAAATAAAATGTAATTTAGCATCCAACAGTTTGTGTTCTGATTAGTGTCTTGTGACAGGGGTGCAGAACAGATCTTGTGAAACCATCCTTAGTTTTGCTCCTGTACTTTCAATATTTGAGTTTATGTATTTTTTTTATTTTAAAATCATACATGTATCTGTATATATGTCCTCCACTTCAGTCCATTTTGACCTGTCATCTGGTTTCCTTTCTTTTTGATCAGGTCAGTAAAACAGAACTCAGTACTGAGGCGGTAAGTTCCCTTAGGACAGCCACTGGTTACCAAGGAAACACTCTATCCAGAGTCCGCGTTTCAGCCTCCAAACCCAGCTTTGAGGTGGGATCGTCTACCCAGATTAAACTTTCGTTTGGGAAAAAGACACCAAAGCCAGGTAAACTCATCAGCATGCTGTTTTATTTTTCCTTTTTTTTATGGTCTTTTTCATTTTTTTTAAATGTTGATGCCTAAAGCCCCATTCACATTTAGTTCCACCTGTAAACCTGATAATTCGTAGGTTATTCCCGAAGCTCAGTATATGGTGTGGCTTAAATTTACTCAAATTTATTGGCATTTCTGACTTAAATCATTTTGCTTGGTCTGTAATTGGAAGGTTGCAGTTTCGAGCCCAGCTCTGGCTGTCACATGGCAATGTGTCCTTGGGCAAGACACTTAACTCCAAGTTGCTCCCACTGCTGCGTCATTGGGGTGTAAATGGGCATGAAAGAGTGTGAATGTGTTTGTTGATACTGATGGACAACTGACAAAGACTCTCCAACCCTCAGAGAGTAAATGTGAGAGTGAGTGGGAAAGAGTAGATGTGACCTGTGGTGTAAAGCTGCTTTGAGTTGTCAAAGACTACAAAAGTGCTGTACAAGTCAAGTTCATTTATCAGTTTTTCAGGGTTTTTTTGCAGCTGTTGCTGTTGATGTTGTTCTTCACTCAACATGGTTTGATCACTCCAGTTCTCATTAACAGTAATCTATGAGTAAAGAGAAGTGAGGTGGGGTGTAGAATTGCTAATAAAAGAGGAGAGGTGTGCAAGTGCTTGAAGTAAAACTGAATAAATCGAGGAAAATCATGTAATTTGTGAACACACACTTAAAAAAACATCATGATCTCTTTATGGTCTCCTACGCCCACTCCATTTTTAGTTGAAATGGTGCAGAACAAGCTGTACAGACTGTCATAGAAAAGAAAGAAAAAAAATTACCACCTCTTATGCTATGATGCTGATTCAGACAAATACAAGTATCAGATGATCTCTGTGCTGACTCAAATCCCTGGGATTTTTATTTTGCAAATTACAGACACGGTTGATCAGCACAGGGTTATAATCACATCACCATCAGTTATTACAAACAGAGGTTCATGGATAAAACTAATTCCATGTCAAAAAGGCAGTAAGATATTTTTTCAAAAGATAATATTGGCCACATTTTGATGTTTTTACTCATTACCACCATTGATCTCTTTGTTATTATAATGGCCTTGCACAATAAGGAAGGAGATAAATTGAGCAAACCACAAGTCACTTTAAACTGACTTGGTGTCATTGATTACTGACATCAACCTTATAGGGAGTGTTTGCTTTGAAACAGGAATGGAGTTGCATATTAAATTTTATAGATGTAACACAGAAGCCTTCAGATAACCTGACAGTTGTACAGATTTACTAGTTTGTTTTAAAGTGATTTGAAGATTATGTGTGGACATGTCTGTTATCAGCAGAGAAACCTGCCCTGGATCCCAGCACAGTCAAAATGTGGACACTTTCAGCCAATGACATAGATGATGAGGACGTGGTGAGTAACAGATGCAGATATGGGCCTTTTACTGTCTTAAAATACAGTGATGCCAGGGCAGATATTCTGACTATGATGCCTAGAATAGTAAAGTCGATCATTTGTTTAAAATTTCTCTTACCCCATCTTTTCCTTCTCTCTGCAGGACTTGGTGGACTCTGATGCTCTGCTTGATGACGAGGACTTCAAGAAGCCAGATCCTGCGTCCCTCAAGGCCGCAGGTTGTGGAGAGGGAGCTGGCAAGAAGAAGAAAGCCTGCAAGAACTGGTGAGGTCATATGAAAAAGTTTGTAAACCAAAGACTAAAGCCCTCTACACGACTATGATTCTCTGTAAATGGTACCTTTTCTCATGCTTGCTTTCAGATGAGATTTGTGTTCAGACAACAGCTTTTTAAAAACAGCTGCTGTAAGACAAGGCAACTTTATCTATAGAGCACAATTCATACATACAACAACTCTAAGTGCTGTACTCATGACCAAAACTACTGAGTATTCATGCCAGCTTGTGGTGTGATTTTCGCCTCGTCACAACACGTTCATGCTTACATCCTGTTCCCTCCACACAGCAATGCGGTGAAAATGTCAAACATACTGGTGTTTATTTTGAGCTAAATCCACGTTTTGTTTAAGAAGCTTTGTGAAATTCAAGATTGGGCAGAACTTTGCCACTCATGGATCTGCACTTGTGCTTGTCATCTGTCATACTTAACGTGTTACGAGCATGTGCTGGAGGCCTGCGTGTGCATGGATATAGCGTGTTGCAGGGCTGAGTCCTATGACAGGGCCGTGGTTTGGAGGTTGCAGTACTGCTTATTCTCATATCCATGAAATTTTTTTAATAGCTTTTTGGTATTTATTCCTAAAATTAGGTCTGTTATAAACACATGCACATGAAACTGTTTGTTTTTCTACTACATAAACCCATCTAGAATTTACCCACTTGTGAATTTTAGTGCAAAAGGTATAAAAAATGGCCAGAGACCTCAAACAAATAATGTCTAGTCGTCTTTAATAAATGTTCCATAAGTGATGGTTACAGCCATTAGCGTTGATTGATAGGTCACACTATCAGAAATTCTTTAAGAAAAAGGTGACAGCACGAGGTTTAAGTGGAAAGTGAGGGTCCCTCTGAGTCGAACTGCTGAAATCAACTGAAAAACCCCACAGGCTTTCTGTCTGGGGAACCGTAGTGATGCTAACTCCTCGGTTAGCCTACAAAAAATGTGTCATCCCTGCACTGCTCTATAAAAAAGAGCTATCTATTTCTGTACTTTGTTTAAATGAAGCCAGACCCAAGTCTTTCTGGGTAAAAACACATCATCCTTATGAATGTGTTAATTAGGAAGAAAGTGTTTTTGGGTCTTCCTTTTTTTTAGCGATTAGAGGCTGAAAATAAGAAAAACATAGTATTTGAGGGTCTAACAGGGCCCAAATCCAACTGGCAGTGATTTAAATATGAAGCATGTTTATTTTTGTGAACAGGGATCAGCATTTGAGCTTTCTAGCATAAACAAAGATATGAGTGTTCATGAGTGTCCGCTCAGTCTTGCTGTTAAACTGGACAAATGACTCCATCTTGTGGTCAGAATCATTTCTTTTGTCGAGTTGAAACTCATCTTTCAATAAGTTACTTTTGTGTTTATGAGTAAATAATATGTCAGCAGGCAGACAACTGCTCCTGCTGTTACAGAGCTATTAGCCTGTGGGATAAAACTAGCTTCACTGCACTTCTCTGTAGCTTCTACTAAAATCCACGAAGGTCTTCTTTCCCTCTCTTCAGTCCTTGGAGATGACAAACATGGTGTGTTTTTACCTTTTTAGATAGCTTATAGCTCAAAACACCACAAAACAGTGCTTTATCGGGTGTCTGCCGTTGTTTTATTGTTTACAGCTCATATATTGACAGAGTTTGTTCTCATGTCAAAGGTGGTGTGGTCGCTTTGGTGAGCAGGAAGTGATGTGTGTCTGCACTTCTGAATTGGCTGAGACAGCAGTGAGCATGTTCAAGTTGTACCCGCTTACACCCTTCTCTGCCGGTAGTGTGTACATAGTGGGAGAAATGGCTCTGTTTTCAAGGGTTTGTACTCTGGAACCGGTTATCAAAACGTTCTGTTTGCAGGCACCCAGAACGTCATCTTCATGTAAACAAACAGCCAAAGACAGCAAAAGTTTACGGTTTTCTGTCCAAAACATTTTATAAACAGGGCTTATGTATGGTTTATGTTCAGGATTATTCAAAAAGAATGAACCGATTTCATTACGCAATATTTTATTAAGGAAAAGCAATAGAAAACTCCAGCTAAGTCAAAAGTATTCTACTCACAATCAACTTTTATTTCCTGTCTTTCAAGTGTTCAATGTGGCCACCACCTGCAGCACGGGCAACATCAGTTCAATAAGAGAATTCCTCCCAGACGCGTATCAGCATATCACAATCCACTGAGTTGATCGCTGTTGTTATTCAATGTTTAAGGTCATCGAGGTTAGTGGGTCGGGGTGGAACATAAACACATCCTTTTAGATGTTCCCACAAGTAAAAAATCACACACGGTGAGGTCTGGGGATCTCGCAGGCCAAGCACAAAGAGCAAGGTCTTGGGCCCCCTTC
This sequence comes from Cetoscarus ocellatus, assembly GCA_037902135.1. Classification (NCBI taxonomy): domain Eukaryota; kingdom Metazoa; phylum Chordata; class Actinopteri; order Labriformes; family Labridae; genus Cetoscarus; species Cetoscarus ocellatus. Next base: position 822,280 of record JBAMNC010000267.1, read on the forward strand.
CGACCAGTCCATCGCCGGGGCAGTTTTTCATTTACAAACGCTTGAACCAACATTCAGAACTTCAAAAAAAATCCTCTCTCAATTGGTCACTGACTCATTCAATGACAATGCTTGAGAACTGAAGCGATGCATCCTGAAATCAGTTCATTCTCTTTGAATAACCCTGTATGTAAGATACTAGCTTTGAAAGTTATTGATTTGTTTTAGTGCTTTTATAAGTCATGTACACACCAGATAAATTGCTACATGTTGTATTTCTGTGTAGCACATGTGGTCTTGCTGAGGAATTGGAGGAAGAGAGTAAAGGAAAACAGAAGACAAACCTGCCAAAATCTGCCTGTGGGAGTGTAAGCCCTTTCTGTGGTCTAATTTTGATTTCTTTCCATGTTCTCACCTTACATTTCCTCTCATACTAACCTGTTTACCGTCTTATATTTTTTGGCAGTGTTACTTGGGTGATGCATTCCGATGTGCCAGCTGTCCATACTTAGGCATGCCTGCTTTCAAACCAGGAGAGAAGATCGTGTTGGACAATAACACACTGACAGATGCTTGAAGACACTGGTCATACACATCGAACAGCTCCTGATACTAAACTTACATTCCCTTTTGCTTCTCATCCACTCTGCAACACCCCAAAGGACCTGAATCCTCCTGCACAACCACAGCTGAGAGTTGGTTTTCATCTGGATGTCTGTTCATTGGGAATTTAGTTGTTGGATTTTTATGTAAATTGGTGCACATTACCTGGTTTATGATGGAACAACGAGATTTGATTGAACGGAGAATAATATTCTGCCTTTGTCCATTATGTGAACCATGATGTAAGAAAAACTTCTCAGAGTTTTTTCTGAAGTCAAAAAGCACTGAAATTCTTTGTTTCTGTTTTGGTGTGACATTCTGGTTCTGCCTGAACATTGATTTGATTATAGTATTAAATAGAAAGTCCTTTACCAATCGTCAAAGAAACACTTAATGTCTGACTCCAGCTTTTATGTTATATTGCTGAAATGATTAAAATATTTATCTAAAAAATGACAAATTTTGTTTCCATGTTTCACAATTAACTGCACAAATCTGTAACATGAGAATGACTACATTACAAATGAAATTAGGTTCATATCCCTGTAATTGGTACTCCTTGATTTCATAATTGATTTTACTATATTCTATAGGTTATAAGATTAAGTGCACAATTTGTTTCTTATCAAATTACTTTCCTAAAGTTCTCAAATAGGAAGAAACATTAAAAGCTCAGGGACTATTTGGCATGTCAATCAGACTTTCAAAGCTACTGTGGATGGCTGATTGAAGTGTGATTTATCTGCTGCCCTTCTTTTCAATATTTTCTATTTTTGATTTAACAATATTTATTGAGTATTTATCATTCCAGAACCTACAAAAGCCTCTTGTATCCATACCAAATCCCAACTAAAGGTCAGTCAATGGCATGCCTTTGCTATGCTAATCCTGGAATAATCCTGAAATGTACAGTTATGCTCATAAGTTTACATCCCTTGGCAAAATTTGTGAAATTTTTGGCCATTTTTCAGAGAATACGAATGCTTAGAGAAAAACCTTTTTTTTCACTCATGGTTAGTGGTTGAGTGAAGCCATTAATTGTCAAACAACTGTGTTTAATCTTTAAAATTCATAATGACAACAGAAAATATCCAAAGACCCTGATCAAAAGTTTACATACCCTGGAGATTTTGGCCTGATAACATTCACACAAGTTGACACAGACAGGTTTCAATGGCTACTAAAGGTAACCATCCTCACCTGTGGTATGTTTGCTTGTAACCAGTGTGTGTGTATAAAAGGTCAGTGAGTTTCTGGGCTCCTGACAGACCCTTGCATCTTTCATCCAGTGCTGCAGTGATGTTTCTGGATTCTGAGTCGTGGGGTAAGCAAAAGAATTGGATCTGCAGGAAAGGGTAATTGAACTGCATAAAACAGGAAAGGGATATTAAAAGATATCCAAGGAATTGAGAATGCCAATCAGCAGTGTTCAAACCAAACCACGGTCAGGTAGACCAACAACATTTCAGCCACAACCGCCAGACAAATTGTCCAGGATGCAAAGAAAAACCCACATATAACTTCAGCTGAAATACAGGACTCTGTTTCAGGGTGCACAATAAGGAGGCACTTGAAGAAAAATGGGCTGCACAGCGGAGTCGCCAAAAGAAAGCCATTACTACGCAAATGCAAAAGTAACAATGACCTGAAACACATTAGCAAGTCCACCTCTAAATGGCTTAAAAAAATAAAATCAAGGTTTCGGAGTGGCCGAGTCAAATCCGGACTTAAATCCGGACTTAAATCCAACTGAGATGCTGTGGTGTGACCTTAAACGGGCAGTTCATGCTCAAAAACCCTTCAATGTGGCTGAGTTAAAACAATTCTGCGCAGAAGAGTGGGCCAAAATTCCTCCACAGCGATGTGAAAGACTCATCACCAGTTATTGCAAACGCTTGATTGCAGTTATTGCTGCCAAGGGTGAAACAACCAGTTATTAGGTTTAGGGGGCAATTACTTTTTCACATAGGGTCATGTAGGCTTGGAGAGCTTTTTCCCTTAATAAATAAAATCATCATTTAAAAACTGCATTTTGTATTTACTCAGGTTATCCTTGTCTAATATCAAAATTTGTGTGATGGTCTTAAACATTAAAGTGTGACAAATATGACAAAAATGACCAAAAAATAAGAAATCAGCAAGGGGGCAAATACTTTTTCACAGCACTGTATATATTAAATTATAACACTTCTTCCATCTCTATTTCTTAACCTTTACTTTTAGAATACCTTGTGAGTCTGAAAAAACTGAAACCCAGATTCATGTCTCACAATAGCAAAAAAAAAAAAAAAAGGCATCAGAAAACTGAGATCAGCTGAAAGCAAAATTGTTTTACTTTAATACAGTGACTACACAACAATCGATTTTGTAAATCATGTCTTAATTGATTATCAGTTTGTGTAATTAGATTTTTACATGATATTCATTGAAATTGCCAGAACATTGGCAACCAGGAGATTAAAAAAAACAAGAAAAAACAGAAATGCAAGCTGCATTGTGAATGTTGACAATGAAACCTCAAAGAAAATGGCAGTTACTTCAGGCTGATTTATTTTTCATCAGCCACGTCCTTCAACATGCCTCCCCTCTCTCTGAATGCACAACTCTGCTCGTCCCCTCATGTCACAGAGTGCATTCAGGACCCCTCTTGACACCGCAGGGCATCCATAACCTGAAAAAAATCCTGTCATTAGGATAGGTCACATTCTGAGGAGGGCTCTTGGAGGACTTCATTCATCAAATAGCCAAAGAGAGAGAAATTGCAAGGTGTGAGGCCACTGAATTTCATGATGAAGTGCAAACAACATGATTTGCAAAGAGACCTTGAGTTGCACGATGTGCTAGAGCACTATTGTGCACCCACCAAAGCCTCTTTGTCTCTGAAAAACATCTTGATTTGGGATTGAATCTAAGTTCGTGCCAAATAAAAAGTGGGATAAAATCAGTTCTGCCATGTTTGTACCACAAAGATAGGGATTTGGAGAAGTCTTCAGAGTCCAGACTTTTGTTCTGTCGACAGAGGTTCTCCATCATCCTGAGGAGACACGTTAAACACCAGAAAGGGCATTTAAAACTTAAAAAAGCATGATATGACCTCTTTAAAAGCTGCTGATTTACATTACTTTTGTAGGTCATTATGTTGGTGGGTCTAACAGGGACTGTAAAAGTCTACTGTCACTTAAAACCATTAACCAGCACTACCACAGCCCACCCTGTATTTAACAGTCTATATGCATTTTCAACTTAAACTTCATTTTTTCCTCTATTCCTCTCTTTCTGTCTCAAAATTTCTTTAGTCTGCTGTTATCCTTTCTTTTCCCTCAAAGTCTTAAGAGACCCACAGACAAAGAGAGGTTGTTGAATAAGTTAAGTTCTTTAAAAAACTGGAGCTGGACATTAATGAGCAAACAAGTCATCATTTACTTCAGTCAGTATGGAAGTGGCTAATAAACAGCAGATGACAAATCCTTGTATATAGTAGGCACATTCCTTTATCACTGTTAAGATAAGCACCATAAACATGGACATGTCCTTTAAGTTCACACACAAGCCAACATTAACAGTCTTTAAGACGATATTCATCTTCAAGTGCTTTGCTGTAATGTTCCGGTCTGTTCCTAAAAAAGTAAACTTCCCTCTTTGTTACTCAACATTTATACAAAACAAGGCAGAGGAAATAGAAAACTCTGTAAAACACTTCTATAACAGCACAGTTGGCTTAAATAACTAGTTGACTGGTTAATTCACACAAGCTTACTGCCATTTGTAACACAAATACAGTTGTTCAGATTTTCTGCTGAAATACCCTTTAAAGAAGATTTCTCCATTCTTTTTGGATATGACAATCTTAAATCACTGAATTCAGTTCAGATTATATAAAAACTTCACTGGCTGAGCCACAGATGTAATGTGTGTACCCAAAATGAACAAAATTCAAACAGCAGTGTGAAGTTAAAGCGGAAAATACAGACAGTCTGTCCTTCTGTCACTGCGCCTCGATGCTGATGTCCATCTTGATGTCTCCTAAACTCGGTTCAAAGGTGAATTTGTAAGACACTGCAGCTCGGCTGTCACCTGAGCTGTCCCACGGTGAACTGAGAAAATAAACTCCTTGTTTCCTGTGTCGACTCCACTTGCACTCGCCCTGAAAGACGTCAGACGACATGTCACTAAATACTGTGATGTGTACCATCCAAGCATTTTCTGAAATTTATTTTCCAAATGACAAAACATCAAATTAAGTTATTCAAATTTACTTTACAAAAATGTAAAATGAAGTTATGATTACATAACTGTGTCTTTATAAAGGATAAGATGTGTTTAACTGACTATAAAAGAAGAAAAAATAGAAAGCTGGGGGTACATAAATCATGTTGTTTACTGGGATACCTGCTCACTGACTGGTCCAATAAGACCTGCACTGACGGTAATGTCATCAGAGAGATGGTACTCCATCCACAGTGCAACTCCATGGCAGCGACCGACCCTGAAAAACACATATATATAAACCAATGAGAGAGTGGAAAATGTGATTTCAATGAGGGCTTTACATAAAAAAAACATGATAGGAAGAGGGTTTCTTTCACACTTTAAGAAAAAGTCAAAATGTTAAAAAGTCAAATGGTGAGATTAAAAATAAAAGAGAAAACAGTCTAAATAAAAAGAAAAAAATATTGTTGAGCTGGCTCTGTAAAGACAGGAACAAAATTGTCAAGGATAGGGATTGGAATTGGTTCAATTACATTGATAGAAGTGCTGTATAGATACAGTTACCAGGGCACCCTTTCTTGAAATCACATAGACACAGACAGTGGTTGTGCAGTCAGTGTTATTTTGTGTAAACTTGAGCCAGAATTTCCACCACTTCTGTTTCCTGTGTGCCATGACTTCATCTTTGACTTTTTTGTTATAATCTCTAGTGACTGCCTCAGATGAGAGTGTGATGTCCTTAATTTTAAAAGGCACACAGAACAGAGTGGAAGGATTGATAAAATGACTAGAGAACTGTTTAAGCATAAAGAAAAATGATATCAATTCCTTGGGTCAGTTGTTATCCACTCTTATCTGGAATTGGATCATGTTTATACAGAAGTGGACAAAATTGTTGGTGCCCTGCTGTTAAAGAAAGAAAATCCAACAATGGTCACTGAAATAACTTGAAACTGACAAAAGTAATAATTAAAAAAAAAAATTACTGAAAATTAACTAATCTAAATCAGACATTGCTTTTGAATTGTGGTTCAACAGAATCATTTTAAAAAACAAAATAAGGAAACTGGCCTGGACAAAAATGATGGTGCCCTTAACTTAATATTTTGTTGCACAACCTTTTGAGGCAATCACTGCAATCAGGCGATTTCTGTAACTCTCACTGAGACTTGCACCTGTCCACAGGTATTTTGGCCCACTCCTCGTGAGCAAACTGCTCCAGCTGTCTCAGGTTTGAAGGGTGTCTTCTCCAGACTGCATGTTTCAGCTCCTTCCACAAATGCTCAATAGGATTTAGATCAGGGCTCATAGACGGCCACTTCAGAATAGTCCAATGTTTTGTTCTGAGCCATTCTTGGGTGTTTTTAGCTGTGTGTTTTGGGTCATTATTCTGTTGGAGGACCCATGACCTGCGACTGAGACCAAGCTTTCTGACACTGGGCAGCACATTTTGCTCCAGAATGCCTTGATAGTCTTGAGATTTCATTGTACCCTGCACAGATTCAAGACACCCTGTGCCAGATGCAGCAAAGCAGTCCCAGAACATAACTGAGCCTCCTCCATGTTTCACAGTAGGTACAGTGTTCTTTTCTTGTATGCTTCATTTTTGCATCTGTGAACATAGAGCTGATGTGACTTGCCAAGAAGCTCCAGTTTTGTTTCATCTGTCCAAAGGACATTCTCCCAGAAGTGTTGTGGCTTGTCAATATGCATTTTGGCAAATTCCAGTCTCACTTTTTATGATTTGCTTTCAACAGTGGTGTCCTTCCAATAAGTCAATTTTGGCTCAAACAGCAACTGATGGTGTGATCTGATACTGATGTACCTTGACCTTGGAGTTCACCTCTAGTCTCTTTGGAAGTTGTTCTGGGCTCTTTGGTTTCCATTCGTATTATCCGTCTCTTCAATTTGTCATCAATTTTCCTCTTGTGGCCACATCCAGGGAGGTTGGCTCCAGTCCCGTGGACCTTAAACTTCTGAATAATATGTGCAACTGTAGTCACAGGAACATCAAGCTGCTTGGAGATGGTCTTATAGCCTTTACCTTTAACATGCTTGTCTATAATTTTCTTTCTAATCTCCTGAGACAACTCTCTCCTTAGCTTTCTGTGGTCCATGTTCAGTGTGGTACACACCACAATGCCAAACAGCACAGTGACTACTTTTCACCCTTTAAATAGGCAGACTGACTGATTACAAGCTTGAAGACACCTGTGATGCTAATTACAGGACACACCTTAGTTTAACATGTCCCTATGGTCAAATCATTTTCAATCTTTTCTTGGGGTACCATCATTTTTGTCCCAGCCAGTTTTATTATTTTGTTTTTTAAAATGATTCTGTTGAACCACAATTCAAAAGCAATGTCTGATTTTCATTAGTTAATTTTCAATATTTTTTAAATTTATTGTTACTTTTGTCAGTTTCAAGTTATTTCAGTGACCATTGTGGGTTTTCTGTCTTTAACGGAAGGGTAGTTGAATTCTGTATATTTTAAATTTACCTGCTATATTTTGACTTTTTCCCTGTAAAGGAAGAAAAAACCCTCCTCCTCTTAATATTATTTTCTCTTGCCTGTCTGTTACACTCTTCTATGATGCTGTGTGTTTCATTAAAATGATATCACTTTATGTCTATATCAAAGAAAAAAGCTAAATAAAGGAGGAAATCTAAATACCGAATGAGAGGCAGTGAGCCCTGACTGCTGATTGGCTGTTGAGGGATGCACTGAGTGAAGTCAAAGGTCATGACGGCTGAGGAGTGGGTCAGAGCACGACACGGGTATTCCCACAGAGGGTGGGGCTCCGCCTCCCTGGACTCACGAAAATTCAAAGAATGCTGAAGACAAAACATGATTTTAGATACACGTATAGTAGCAAAACAAGATGGATTTGGCTTAACAAGCACAATCAATAATTAATGCTGATTGGCGGTCAAATTAAAATGCAGAGCACTCTGAAGATCAATCTGACCACTAAGAAACCGAAGCATGCTGAAGTCTTTTACCTGGACCATTTCATCCATTGGCGATACATCAAAGCCTTCACATATCCCACATGGTGCTCTTATTCTCCACAAATCCTAAAAACATTGAAGGGTGAAATAAGAAGTATGCATGAAACAGTGTATTCACTCCTGATCAGAATCTTAAGATCAGTTGAAAAATTGTAAGAATTAGCACTGTTGGATCTTAAGAAGGTTCTAAGTAGAGCTTCAAAATGCAAAAGGAATTTAGAGCAAGAGACAGAAAAATGTAGCAATTGAAATATATTGAAAACAATTTAACTGAAATCATCAGCTGATCAAAAATTTAAGACCATAGCTCAAAAAAGCCACAAAACCCCTCAAAACAGAAATTAAAGGAGTCAAAAAATGACTCAGTCATGAATAGCTCAACTGTTTTTATTGATCACATCCACATTTCGGCTTTTAAAGGCTGTGCTCTTAAACTTTTGATCAGCCGACAAAAGCATGTTTGAGTCTAAATGTTGTTTTCAAATAACTGTCTGCTGAAATTTTTTTTGTTTCTTACTCACATTTCTTCATTTTAATTTTAAAGCTCTACTTAGAACCTTCAACATCCAACAGTGCAAAATGAAAATACTTTCAATTTTTCAACTGGTCTTAAGATTTTGAGAGGAAGTGTATGTCAATTACCTTTAGTGTTTAAATAAATGCTTAAACAAATCAGCATACTCTGTTGTCACTCCAACATTATTAAATAACAAATGTCCATTTAATATCAAAGGGTGCCAAAATTACATACAAAATTTTTAAAGGTTGACTAGAAAACTGCCATTCATAGAGTGTTTAAAGTCACAGAAATGTTGCATTAATTACTATCAAACACTCAGTAAAATAAAGACAGATATTTGATCCTTAGAAATGTAAGACGTGAACTGTCCTTTGCTCTTTTTAAATGGACAGATATGTTTCATTTCACCTGGAACTCTACTGCCATCATATGCAGGGAGGCTGATTGGGGCAGTATGGTGGCGTTGGGATGGAGCAGGCTTGCTAGCGCTGTTCGACAGTACCAGAAGAAGAGGGAGTGCCAGGGTAAGAGGCTTGTGCTGAAGTATGGTTCACCCATCAGGACTGAGATCTGTAGGAGAAATGGCACATTCTCAGTCCACTACAATACACATCTCAGAGATCAGACAGGATTACCATACAGAAACTGATAAACTTCTTGAGAAATACTCAAGAATCAGGTGAACAGGTTAACTGGAAACAGAGGAGTGTCATGACTGGGTACAAAAGAAGCATCCCAGAAAGACTCAGTCAGAAGCAAGGATTGGGAGATGTTCACCTTAAGGGCAACGTTTCTTAGTGTACAATTCCAAGGAATTAAGGGATTTCATGATTTACGGTCTGTAACATCATCAAAAGATTCAGAGAATCCAGAGAAATCTCTGCAGTAAGTTGTAAGGCCAAAAACCAACACTGAATGCCTGTGACCTTTGATCCCTCATTTACCACTGTATTAAAAAGCTACACCATTCTGTCAAGGGTAGTACCATGTGGGCTTAGGAACAATTTGGAAAACTATTGTCAGTTAGCACAGTTCCCCCCTACATCTGCAAGTGCAAGTTTAAACACTATCATTTAAAGAGAAAGCCATATTTCAACAACACTCAGAAACACTGCCAGCTTCCCTGGGCCTGAGCTCTTCTGAGATAGACTGATGCGGTCTGATGAGTCTACATTTCAAATTGTTTGAAGAAATCATGGACGTTGTGTCCTCTGGGCTGAAGAGGAAAAGGACCATCCAGATTGTTATCTGCGCAAAGTTCAAAACCCAGCATCTATGATGCTATGGGGGTGCGTTAGTGCCCATGGCATGGGTAACATGCACATCTGTGAAGGCACCATTAATGCTGAAATGCACACACAGGTTTTGGAGCAACATGCTGCCATCCAAGCAATGTCTTTTCAGGGACATCCCTGCTTATTTAGCAAGACAACACCAAGCCACATTCTGCACGTATTTCAACAGCGTGGCTTCATGGTAAACAAGTGCAGGTGATTGGACTGACCCTCTTGCAGTTCAGACCTGTATCCTACTGAAAATGTGTGGTGCACTATGAAGCACAGAATATGACGATTCTGTGCCCCTGTCCCAGGTTTTTGGAACATGTTGCAGGCATCAAATTCAAAATGAGTGAACATTTAAAAAAAAGAAGAAAAAAAAGTTCATCAGTTTGAACATTAAAATCTTGTCTTTGTAGTGTATTCAATTGAATACAGGTTAAAAAGGATTTGCAAATCATTGTATTTTGTTTGTATTTATATTTTAAACTAGAAAGCATTCAGAGAGCGCAAACCTTTGCCAAGGTAGCTCACATATGGCTTTTACGTCTATAAGTTATAGTTCCACGATAAAGTTACATTCGTAATATGATTCCTTGACCCTAAAAACCCACACCTAGCACTCGCAATCATGCTGATATCATTAGTAGTTTGCCGATTATTGAGCAAAAACAATAGTGCTCTAATGGCGGTTATGTCAATCACGACCAAAATCTAATTATTTTTTTAGTTGGGCCATTACCAACATCTCCTGAAAATTTTGGCAAAATCTGTCCCGTAGTTTTTGCGTAATCTTGCCAACAAACAAACAGACAAACAAACATATGCAGGCAAAAACATAACCTCCTTGGCGGAGGAAACAATATCCCAAAGTCACTGAAACTGGGGTTTGTCATATGGCCCTGAGACAAAGGTCAAATTTACAGTCAATACAAGTGTATATGTATATTTAAAGACCAATAAATAATTAACACTGCACACCCCTGATGGTAGTCCAGTAAAAGCCATTATGTTGAACTACTGTCCAATAGACTAAAAGACTTGTTCCAGAGGTACCTGATCTCCTCCTAAATCATTGCTGGTCAGCTGTTCCACTCTGATCTCAAGCGGCTCCACACCTCCTTTCATTGAGTTTGCTTCCAAAACCTGCAAGGAGAAAAAAAGACTCATCAGCTGCCGACAAAGATTAGTGTTTGTATCATCAAAGGTAACATGTGCTACCATTATTTTGTGTCAAATAATTCTCTTGTACCTGCTCAATCACCTGTCTGGACATTCTGGAGTTTTCTAAACTGTAGACCTACACAGAGGACAGGAAAAGGAAAAAAATGTGGTTGGTTGGAAGGATGGTTTTTGGTTTGCTCAAGCTCAGCACGGGCTCATTAAGACCAAGAAATGTACCTTTTTTGCTCCAAGTTTGTGTGCAAACACAGGAAGTAGACTTCCATCACTCACACTGAGACAAACACTGTCCTCCTTCAGGACCTGGAGTGAACACAGCAGGACATCAGGAGTTAGCATACTTATACTTCAAGCTCTTTTGACTGTAGTTGTCCATCACTTACACTGCGCAGTGCACTGATGTAGCTTTCTGTACGCTGTCTGTCATTGAGTTCGCCAAAACGTGGCCGAGTCCAAACTAGGTGAGCCTGACATGTACAGCATGGCCGAGAGGGTGGAGCCTCAGTCTGCGAGTCCTGTTGGCTGAAGATACAAACACAGAAACCTTACAAACCTGGAACTAGAACCACTAAAACATTTGGACCAACGTTAACACAACTTGTTTAGAAGTGGGTGTTACGTTCATTTCAGTACTTTCACTCACTCAATGCAGAGGCTGTTATTTTACAAAAAAAATTAAAAATAATAATTTTAAATGTCTGATTTATCCCATTTATATCCAGTCACAGCAATGATGCAGCAGTTGGAGCAATTTGAAGTTCACTGTCTTGCCCATGAACACTTGGATCGATGCCTGAAGAAACCAGAGGTCAAACTGCCCCAACCTCACAGTAGAGATTACATACTATGTCACTATGTCACAGCTGTCCTGATATTTGAAATATACAGTAAACACTCTTTGGGCTGTTACCTGAGGGACTGCAGACTATACCACAGGCTGTAGTCATCATGGCACACAGTCAGGCTCAGATTCTCTCCTTTGGTCACTGTGCTCTCCACAGGCAAGAAGTACACACTCTGCATCCAGTGATCCCGCCACTGCAACACAGCACAGGGATCAGCAGAGGCAAATGGAGGCAGGACACAGAGCACTGAGCCTCACTCACTTCACTTTATTTAACTGTCCCTTAGAGGGCGATTTGGTTTGCAGCAGACAAACATTCAACAATCACAGTTAAAGACAGACATACAACAAGTACAAAATATGAGCAGCATGTTGTGTCATGCACAAGCTGCACAGGTCACAGACCGCGAATCAGATTAAACAGATAAAAGAATGAAAGATAAGTAAGCAGCAGCTAATTTTTTTTTCTGAATCGGCTGTATCTCTTTTTAAACTCACAGGTACCTCCCAGAGATTTTTCTTTAAAATGTTCTTTGGGATGTTTCCAAGAAAAACTTGATCAAGTTCATGACATGGTCTTATTAGCAGAAGTCTTTGCACCAATTTTCTTAGTTCGATAAATGTCTCTGTGCATACTTCCAAATAAGCATTATAGCAAAGATGCCCCTTTTATGCCCATATACAGTCATGAGACTGCAGGTTTGTGTGCACACAGCACACAATTTAAAAGGAATTAAAAATGTAAAAAGGACTTCCTGGTTTGAGCTGCAAGCAGAGATTGTTTATGGCCTAAATCAGGAATTTGAGGTCATTTCAATGCTAAAATAAATGTTTATATAACTTAAAATTTGTCAATCTCCAATTTTTTGGATATTCCAAACACTATTTCTTTAAAGTGGATGTAGTCTTACTTGAAATCAAACCAAAACCAGCTGATTTGATGACATGATATTAAGTAGCATCACTGATCAGACAGCATTCTCATCAGAAATGATGCACATCATGCTATAATCAGAAAAGAAGGTGGACATGCTTGAGTAAAAATAACTTAATCTGAAAACGAACAATAAAACTGTCTTGTATTTTTCCTGATTGATATTAAATGAAAATTAATATAACATAATTAATTAAAAATGTGGATGCTGATAATAGATGGGATATAATTTAATCACCACGGGCATAGACATGTTTTTTGTTTTGATGAGTGTTTGATGAAAAAACACCTGACAAAAAGCTGAGCTTGAATTCATTACATAATCATAATCATTTTATAGTTCATTTTTAATACTGCACTGACTGAAATAAAGCTGACCACACAATCATATCTTTGAGCATTACCTGCTTATGATTTAAAAATGTTAAATTAAGACAAAAACAGGACAATATGATTCAAAACTTTCTGTCATCATGTCTTTCATATTAGCATATTTGGGTGCTGGGATGTGTAATATTGATCATTTGTATCCGTTATGAAAAGCCAATATAGACGTGTGTTCTTAGATTTTGTTCATTGCTGCTTTAGAGGGTTTGAAGAAAAGTGTTTGTCTTTCAGGAGGATTGGTGTATGAGGTTGAGTCCTTTAACTCACTGGAGCCATCTTTGGTTGTGTATACGTCCAGCTGGGAGCCATGCTGCAGACAATGCTCCCACTAGGGTCCATATCCAGGTCCCACCATGACAGGATCACCTGGGCTCGACCACCAGACTCAGCCACAAACTGGGAGGAGTGTGTTTGAAACACACTGCTGACAGGCTTACTGAAATCCACACTGAGAGCAAAGGGACAGAGAGAAGGATGTGAAGCACTGATATGGACAGAAAACACTCTGGCAGGTAAAGTTTGCCACTTTCTAACCTGAACATGGTGCAGAGGGGACCCAGAGGCATGAAAGCTTTGAGGAGACACCTGACTCAGCTGGATGTCGCACACTGAATGAGCTCCAGCACAGTGGCCCACAGAGGGCGGGGGCACCACATGTGCCCCCTCGACCTCTACTGGCTGCAGCTGAGCCCAGCTCCACAGCAGCTCCGACTCCACTAGCTGAGCGTAGACAGTGGCCCGATGAGGGACCGCCTCACAACCCTCCTACATGGAGATGAGGACAGAAATAGAAAGAAGAGAAAGATTAAAGAACCATTTAAAGACTTCTGTGGTGAAACTGTTTAAGTCCACCAACAGAAAAAAAAAACTGTATGCATCATTCATTTAACTGTCACTGCACACACAAACCAGCATGCAGTACCTGGACCAGGTTTTGGTGAGCATGTTCATAGCTGGGCAGAGCTCCTTCTCCAATCAGCTCCGTATCAAACAGCTCTGTGATCAGAATGTTGGCCTTCATTTGCATATCTCCATCTGTAATCAGGTCCAGGACAACACATACAGACTCACGTTCAGATTTGTTTGTTCAAACCTTTAAAGTCAAAGAAATGCTAAAAAATATATAAATATATATGAAAATATTAATAAAAAATGCATATATAATAATAAACTACAAAATGGCAAAAGCGCTATGTTTCCTAAAATTGGGGATTTATGAGAGAAAAATTTTTACTGATAAATTGGGAAACAAATTTTTTGTTTCTTAAATTTAGCCACAGAAAAACAGATTATGGACTTAAATAAAATAAAATAAAATATAAATAAAACTAGACTTGTTCATAGAGCTCAACCCTCTGCAAAAGCATTTTGAACATTCTTAGCCAAGTTTTTGGCAAAATGTGGCTAAGTGCCATATCTTGTGATTTTAACAAAATCCTTCAAAAAAATCCTGGATCCACATCCTAATTTGGATCACCACCAATTTTTAATAATTCTTCATTTTTCCATGACCAACATTCCCTGAAGATTTCAAAGTAGTGCAAGATTTTTGCTCTTGCACTACATGTATTAGTGAATCCTAGATGTGTGCAGTTTATTTCAAAATATCACAAAAAAAAGTTTTATTTAGTGTAACTGTGTGTGTGTGCCTGTACGTGTATGTGTGAGACTCTGACCTGGCCCCACAGTAACATCTGTTGAATGTTTTTTAATGATCTTGATCTTTTCAGAGAAGCCGTTCTTCTTCACGATGCACTCTGCTGCCTCAGCCATGGGTTTAAAAACCTGAACCAGGGATGACAGTGGTAAAGACGTGTCTTTATTTAAAGAAAAAGTTAGAAGAAAGACATCCATAGAAATATCCATTATAATTCTATAACCACAAAAAAAGAATAAAGCAAAGGTTTGAAAATACCAGGGCCATCATTTACCATCAGTGACTGTGAGTGTCTGACTGCGTAAGTTCACACCAATTAATGCCACTAAGTGTGGCATTAATTGGTGTGAACTATTCTTAAGGAACGTGAGTAAATAAAAACACAGTACTGAGCATGATATGCACAAAGTCTAGTTGCAGGATGATGAATCTACAGATAAAAATCACTTTGAGTGTCAAACGTCTATCAATCTCACTTTCTACGCCTGAGCTAGGTTTCCTTTAATAAAAACACTCAAGTATAAACTGTGTCAAATTTAAAGAAATGTTACATGTTATGTGAAAATCTTTTAAATGAGCTATAAATAGTGTTTGAATGTAGTGCCATGGCTAATCTTTTTTACTGGAACATTTGGCAAACCATGTACTTCCTGCAAGAAGAGTGTCATGGTCGTTAATAATCTCAGACAGCACTGCGTTGACAATGAAGCTGAAAATACAATGACCAAGGCAATAACACTATAGGACTTTGTGATTCTTCAGTTAAAAATACTTCCATCTTGTGTACTTTGATGTTTTTATTTTATTTTGCTCTGAGCTTACTATGAAACTTCTTCTTTGTTTGTGTCTGTGTTTGCTACCCTGGTCAAACAGAGTTACCCCGATTAATACAGTATTTGTCATCTTCTCCCATGCAGCTTATTTTCTTCTGTAAAACCTCTCAGACTTAATGAAGGAGTCATTGATTTGCTTCATTTTGTGTTTTAAAAACCCTTTTACAATTTTGATTGTTTAAATTCATGACAAGTCCTTGAGTCTTTCTTAAAACTGAGTAGGCCTCTAAACTTCAGCACTAAAACCTCCAACTAGGGCCTACTTTGTGATTCTGTGCTCTATAACTGTACTGATCACATCTCTGTCCATCTACCATGCATGAGAGCAGTTAAATATTTCTGTCCACACACTAAAGCTTTTCTGCATGATGGTTAATATTGCCGGGGCACTGACCACTAACTGTCAACAACTTTTTACTAAGCATAAACAGTGAGTGCACTATATGAGCTATATCAGTGCTCATTCTTATCTCAGACACCACCACAATACGAGGTGTCCTATACAGCGAGCAGTAAGACACATCAATGGTTTTATTTTAGAACATGTGAGATCCATCAATAGTGATAACCCACCTATGTGCATATCACTACGTTTGATACATCCAGGTTTTTTTTATCTTATACACATTATACATTTATTTTTAAGACACGATCTAAACATTTACAACACACTGTTGATAAATGAGGGACCAGGATTCCCTGGAATCCAGGTCTGTAGTGTGACAGTTTTTTTCTACCCTCTGTATCGTTCTCTCCACATGCAGTAATACACAGTTTATTTACCTCGACAGCATAACAGAAGTCAGCTCCAGCGCTGACAGCCATCATGGACAGCAGGCCTGTTCCTGTCCCAATGTCTAACACAATAACCTTCTCACCGCGTGCTTTTACTCTGGCAACAGCCGCTTGGATACCCTGGTAGTACTTCTTATTCTGAAAGAACGAAACAGAACTGTGATTTGGAGATGAAAAGGAAAGAGCTTTTTTACAGAGGAGGTTGTATTTAATACATTTTATGATAAAAGGTGTTTTCTTCCCCTTTGTATTCAGTAAGTGCTCCTCAAAAACAGACATTACTGGGTTGACATTGCTCAAACAAAAAAATTCACTGCTAGAAAGGATATCCTTTCTAAGAATGTGAAAAAAGTAGAAGGCGGTTGCAAAATAATAATAAAAATATGTAAAAAAGGAAGTTAAAGAGGTTTGACCTTTCAACATTTTTGGACAGCGGCGCCATAATCTATCCAAAGCCAGTAAGACACATCTGTCCAACATCTGCCCATTAAGACTAAGGTTTTTTTTCTGCTGCTTTCCCCGAGTAAAGCAACAATCACTGAATAAATGGTGCTTTTGGTAAGAAAAAAACAACTCCAGAGACATAACACTGTCATGATACTAATGTCACATAGCACTCACTCACCCTGTCATGGTCATGAAGCATGTCTGCATAACAGGACCTGAAAAACAAACAACAGATCAAACAATGCCCTGATGGTGCAGGATCATGTTTTTAGGGGCATTAAGCATATTTCAAAAAATGTTGATAACTGTTATAAATTAAAAATGCGTGTTTAAAGTGCAGTGTTTAGTCCATCCTTAATTATTACTGGATAATTTAAAATCAATCATGAGTACTTGTGATGATTGAGCAAATCAGTATTTCTCTCACACACTCACACAAACGTTTTTGTTAAACAGAATTTTATGGGTCCGACAAAGAGCAGCGGTTGCAAAGCTACAGGAAACAAGACTTCAAATCAACCACACAGCACGATCAAGTGAGCAGTATAGATCCGCACATTTTACTGCAATAAGCTGATGTGTTTACTATAACACAAGTATTAGGTTGAAAGTCATATCCCCCTGGTAGTTCTAGTGAGCCCAAACATTGGACAATCAAAAGTTGATAATAACCTCTCCCAAGCAGGGATGTAACTTGGGGATATTTGTTTTTTTCCCCTCTCTAATGCCTCTGGCCAGATTAACTGTGTTCAATAATCAGAGTCTAAACTTAAAACAACCAGCTAAGAACCATGAGGTAAGCTTATGGTAGTCAATGCCAGTAAACTTTGTTATTAGCCTCAAATCTCTCAAAAAGGTAAGAACCAAACCATAATGCATGAAAAAAATGTATTATTTTTACATATAGCACAAAAAAATAAGGACATTAGTGTTCGGTAGATTATTTCTTTGCTTCGTGCCAGCCACTGTTTTTCCGTTGGAGCCTGTTTATTCTCTTTTAAATGGAGACACGTGTAAGGAACATGCATTTGAGGGACGAGTAGCAGAGCTGAGGATGTGAGTTGCGCCTATGAAAATCTGCCAAATCCTCTCTGTCAATGCCAAACAGTTTATTCTGCTATTGACTCTTGTTTGGTGGATTGGAAGGTTGAAGTCTGAAGAAACAAGACAATCAGATTGTCTGTGTTTATTTTTACATTCACATGTTCTCTCTAAACTAGCTCACAATGTTTTATGTTTTGAGCTGTTGTGCCTCAAGAAAGTCTGAAGAAACAAGACAAATTGGTAATCTAGCAATTTATTCATTTAACAAAAAGGGGCCTCAGTAGCGCGTAGAAGAACTATACACAGGCACAACAGCCTGGGACCTCCTTCTCTCCTGTTTGCCACTGACAGAGAAGATTTAGCCATTTTTTTCATGGGCACAACCCACAAACTCAGCTCTTCCCACAAATGCATGTTCCTTATGAATGTGGTACCACTTAAAAGGGAATTAAACAGGCTCTCCAACTGCAGAGATTTATTGGCAAGAAGCAATGTTACAACGAAGGAATGTTCTACCAAACACAAATCTTACTTTTGTGCAGTTTATAACCAACAAGACACATTTTTTGATACGTTCCTCACATTTCCCAGCTTGGGATCAATAAAGTACATCTCTCTCTGCCTGTCTCTCTCTCTATCATCTAGCTATCGGTCTATCTACATTTCTCTTAACTATTAACAAACAAAAAAGATTTGGAACTTACATAACAACAGCTCAGATTTTTCAGTCAAAACAAACATTTACATGGAAACAGTTAAATCTGTGCTCCGAATCAAATGTTGCTGACACATCATAAACAGCAGACAGAATGAAGATGGCACTGAGCAGTCAGAACATAGTATTTATGTACAAACTTTACAGATGATATGTAAATATGTATATAACACATATAAAATATAAACTGTGTATGATGTGTAGATCTGTATATATATATATACAATATATACCCTGATATTTCTTCTGTAAGAGATTTATATGAAGATTGGGGTTGTGCTTGCAGAGATTTATTTTTCTATGAAGATTTAATGTAGTGTATAAAATGAGGCTATTGACCATGTACTTATATATTGTTTTCCATGAACAATGACAGCTGGTAATGAATAGTGATTTTGATTCCGTAATGGATCTGATTTGTAAGGAAGGGGCAGGACTAGTTAAGCTCTTCGGGCATGTACAGTTGTCCGATGTACATATGTATTATGCTGCCTTGAATAAATCAGGGTTTTTTTTAAGTTTGAGATGAATAAAATCTTTTAAAAAGGCCTATTAATTTGATACAGCAGGTAAAACGTTAGCAAGAAAGAAAAGTCCATCACAAATCATGACGCAGTAACTAAAATGCAATTTAACTAAATAAACATTTTAACAACAAACGCTTTGTCAAATCTGTACAGGGGAGAGTATTTACTGTAACAATCAAACACAAAAGATCTCCTCTTCTTAGGTTATGTTACGTTAGTAAACAATCATGAATAACCTGCTCGACTCCAAGTACTTTATCCTACATCTACCATCAACAGAAATGACGTCATTTAACATAAATTCATACTTTTAGATCAGTTCAACCCAATTTAATGGCAGTTCAACTAGATGCTGCTCTATTGCTTAACATCAGCCCTCTCCAGTATAGAATCATTATAGATGTTAATGTTAATATTACAATGACCTCTCAATCTGTGGTTGTTATTGATTATACCTCCATAATAAATACCTTTTCAACCATATGAACATGAGGACCCTCTTAAAAACGAAATGCCACATCTGAACAGGCTAACCTTGAATAAATCTATTCAGCAGAGACAAATATGATGAGGACAGATTTCTGATCTGGGCGTCCATAAGTTTGTTGCTATCAAAATATTTTTATTTTTAGTCCCTTTATCTCTGCCTGGATGGACACATCTCTGGACGTATGTATATGTATATTTTATATGTATATATGCATTTATGTGTATAAAATGAAGAGTATGGCTTCAGCCTGCTCTACTGTAAAGTGCCTTGGGATAACTCCTGTTATGAATATGAACTACTGCTATACAGATAATTGTTGATTGATTGATTGATTGATTTTAAAGTGACATTATCAGCCAGGTTTATGTAAGCCTATCAGATTGTCTGTGTTTATTTTAACATTCACATGTGCTCTCTGAGCTAGCTCACAGAGTATATTGTTTGGAGCTGTTGTGTTTTAAGTGTGGCAGATGTGTTGTAAATGTTTGACTTAAGCCGTCATTGTGCATCCAGTTAATCAAAATGACAAATGTGTTTTAAAAGCTGAGAAAGTTTCATATTCTGTCAACAAGACTGACTGAGAATAAACATTGTGCCGAACCAGGGGAAATGTTTTGCTTACCAAGAGAGTGTTTCATTCAGAATAGGATTTTGGGCAACTGACCATTCAATTTTAAGAGTGGGATTCAGTGTTTTAGCAAATGTGGAAATAATGTTGCATTTCTAAAGAATTACATGAGCTCAGGGCCTTTGTGTCCTAAATACCAAACTTTCTGTGGCCTTTGTGGGTGCTAGTTGTTTAAAATAAAAAAAAAAGATTGTATTTGTCATTGTCCAACGTTTTAAACTAGACACTTTCACACCGCAGGTTAACAGAGCCACAGTATAAACATGAATATAAATAAACTAATTCATTCAAACAGGTTTATTATCAAAACAGAAATATAACACAGAGATATCCTTTTGATATTATCAGTAAAAATACTACAACACAACTACATGTTTTTCAGTGTCTTGTTCTGGTTCTTTGTCATTATATCAGTGTACTGTTGATGTATTTAACAGTTAAAGCACATTAACAACACCGACATGTGTGGAGCTTCTCTCCACGCTGAGGCTGGAGCTACCTGGCTATCTCCTGGTGGTAGTCGTACTCCTCGCTCTCCTCCACCCAGTCCAAAGCTCCGGTGGTCGGGTTAGCTCTTCCACAGAAGGTCTTCATCTTCGCAGCAACTGTGCGGCTGAGTAAAGGGGTAATGAACAGCGCTAAACCACACCAGCGTCACGATGAACTGGATTACAGCGTTGATCCAAAGGGAGCGGCCATTTTTTGGAGTGACGTCATACATTAGGTCACGTGACTGGTGCCTTGAAGTGCCGCCGCAGACAAAAATATTATGAATCATGTTTGCTGTTAGACTTACAATAAGAATTATACATTTAAATAGCGATGTCTTTTCGTATTTTATGTCAATACACCCCATTTGGCTTTACAATCGTCAAAAGTATGGTAAAATACAATGTTTATATTTTTTTGGCTCTGTAATGATCATTGTTAGTTATGAAAACGACGGCATTATGTCTCCGGTTTTATTTAGTTTTTGTAAAAATTTCATCAAAATGTGACTTTTGCTCTGGTATCTCTGCTCAGTCTTCTCTGAAATGGTGGGAAATGAACAGAAAGAACAGTCCTGACATCTTCGCAAGTTAAACACAGAAATAGACTTCATTTCACCTTCTCACTATCGTGAAAACGGTGATTTGAATTTACATACCAACATTATTTTAGCATAAAGGTATTTTCTTTTTTACATTACGTTAATTTTAGTAAGTCACTCTAAAACAAGGGAGGTTCTGCTATAAAGACCTCTACCCATGGAGATTTGTCTCCCTGATGTTCCCAGATATCACAGGCTGATGGAAAAAATGTAATTACAGTGAAAATTGTTAAAATAAATAATTAAATAAATAATTAAATAAATAAATAAAAATAAGTTAAACTAACTGTTTCAAGAGTAAGGGTTCATTTGATACGTGTCAGAAAGATTTAAAATTGAGCTTCAATTAAAGGCGGGAAGGTCTCCTTTTAAACAATACCTAACACAATATAAACATCAGTGCCTTCACCAGAATATACACAAGTATCTAAATGCAATTTTCAGTGGTGGCTAACATCACCATCTGATTACTATGACACAGCTACCACTCAGACTTTGCTATCATGTCATCTTTTGACTCGTTGACATTGCTAAGGTTTTCCACACTGCTTGGTAATGCCAAATTAAATTTTGGACTTTAGCCCATGGACAGAGGTAGAAGATATAAGGAAGTGAAGTTATATCAAAATAGCATCAAAACAATATATATGGACGAATCAAAGAAACTTTAACAAATATAAACATTGCTTAACAAGCTTTATTTTTCCTCTCACCTTGAGATAGAGAATGTGGTCAAGGGTCCCAACCTTGCTTAGCAGCTGGATCCACCTGATTCAGCGTCTGTAATCATGCAGATCCATCTTGCCAAGCTCCAATCTGCAACAACTGTGCTTGGCCCAAAGCAGCATGGCCCAAACAGCATCCTTTAGAGCAGGAAGTGACAGCTCTGTGACAGAGACTGTCATAGATGCTAACAGCTTTAGCAGTAGTTTTATCAGATTTTGACCACATTTCTTTATTAAATGAAAAACAACAAACAACACTACAAACTTCTCTATAGTAAGAATATTTTTGCTCCACTTCCAACATGTTTTGAGAAGTTTGTTTTATGAAGTGGTTCATGTTCTGTAGCACAGTAGCGCCTGCCTAAGACATTATCCGATTGACCAGTAATGAATGTTGATCACCTGCTGGATCTGCCGTCCCCAAACATGTTCAATGAGCTCTTTCCCAGACGGGCTGGTGAAAGATTTTGAACAGTCAAAGCAGGACACTTTCAAAGAAACCAGACTCCTTACAATAAGTAAAGGGGGACAGTAAAAGATGATTGTACTTTGTAGAGCATTTATTTGATAATTTATCCTCACAGTTTACAATGTGCGTTTGAGACTCGGGATCAGAACTCAGAAAAATATCCCTAAAACACTTTTCAAAAGGAAACATCGTAAGTAATATAAATACAATAAATATATGTATAAAACAATTAATATCAAATGACGGCAACAAAGCATGATAAGAAGAACAAACACAAATGAATAAAATGTGATTTTATGAGAAGGCAGCCGAAGTTCTTTTTCAGGTGGATGTCCACGCTCCAGAGTCTTGGATGATTAAATGGGAAACATAATAAAAAAAAAAATGTTAACAGCTGTTAAAAAAATGCAGGTTTTATTTTAGTCTGATATTTAAATCATTATGTCCCAGAATTAGTATGAAATTAAATGGATTCATGAGCAGAAATCAGTTTTCAGTTAGTTTCATCAGAAAGAGGTTTTAGGGGCATTACACTTACAGTCAGTGATCTGAAAAATCAGAGTGCTTGAATATCTCACAGGCTTTTCTTTGCTGGTGCTTATTGTGGTTCTAAGAGGGATAATTATTTTGTTGAACAATAGATTTTATAATGTCAGCTTGTATGTACAGTAGCCTTATGTGGTCGAGTGGATACCTTTTATTTTGTAACAGGAACATTTTTATCTGCCTCCCAAATACAATGGTAATGTACTGATATCAATACGTACTGGGCAGGTAGTTTACTCACTCCATGGTAAAGGATCTCATTCTCAAATTCCGTTCATAGAAACAGATTTGATTATTATAGACAGAAGTGAACCAGCAAGTTTCCAGCCTGAATCTCACAGCATTTGCAAAAAAGAGCATGTTGTATATGATTCTTCTCTCAGATAACAGATATTCTGAAAGGAGAAGTTAATCCAAACCCCCATTCCTCGACTGGCATAGCATCTAAAGGACTATCAGACATGTTTTTTTTTATTTGACTGCTTTAGTGGTGGCTGTAATGTGACTCATGACCTCACAAACTTATAATTAACTGGCTGAGACAGTTCAGGCAAAAATAAACTTAAGCTATAGGTCTTGGGACTTGAAAAACAAGCAACAGATACTTTAATGACCGGCAAATGCTGATTCATTGTGCTCTTCAAAGCCACCAGGCTCCATTGTTGAAAAGGGTGATTTTACTTCACAGGACACATTGCTAAACATTTGCATTTTCCTCAAAGAATAATATAGCAGCCAAGTCAAACCTTGAGGATACTTCTGTGGCAAACAAAAGAACACAGTAATAAAGGCAACATGCACATCCCTGACAGTAACATATGAAGCTCCTGGGTGAAGAATGAGTCAGTTAACTACACAAACTTGGTATTTCCATTATGTTTCTGGTTGGCCCTCTCAGGTTGTAGGGTAATGCAAAACTGCCAAGTCTTGGCTTGATCGTCTTTCAAAACAACATTTCAGTGTCACTTTCAGGCCACAATCTTCATGCACACTTCGCAGTGGGCAGACAGAAGGCCATAGTAGAGGGGGGCACCAGGATGTCAGTGAAGATGGGCCGGTATCCTGCTGGTAAAGGGGGGGCACTCTGCTCTAACAAGTCCAGTACAGCCCCTCTGATGTCCCTGGATACATCACCACGAATGTCCATCAGCACAGACACATGCTCTTCACTGAGAGAACAAAAACAGACAGACACAATCACTTGCCTGATCTAAACTTACCAAGATCTTGATGTTTGCAAACTTGAAACCTTATAATCTAACAGTGACACCTTTAAAGGTCTCATGTCAGGTGTGGTTGACAGTTTACATCATGTCTTGAGTGTCTATCAAGCAAGGATTTGATTTAAGTTGAATAATTTTTTTTTTCTCTTTAGATATGCAACTATAAAAAGACTGAGTGAGACTGGGCCCAGTATAAAGCCTTTTAGCACATTAGCTTAGCAACTGAATTTATGGGGTCAATAAGTTCGATCTCCCATCTTTACAGCCTGTTTTCATAATGACACTTCTGACTGAATTCAGAGGAGGGCACTGTTAGACATATTAAAGAATGAGTGTTTTGCATGTATGATGTTATGGTTAAGGATGGGAATCAAAAAACAATTCCAGTTGAGAATCATTAACAACTAGCTCAAAGAAGAGATATCATTTGTCTTTATGCTTTCAACAATACCCTCATCAATTCCTACCACTTTGTTCTGCATGTTGTGCAAATCAGTGATGTAACACTCTGATCAGAAACAAGCAGAAACAACACATAAACAAAGAAGTCAAAGGTGTGTTCATGACAGACAGGTGACATAAGTGGTCAATATGATTGCTTATTTTAACAGAATATGATGCTAACTTCATGACATTCGGAGCCTGTGGCTGGAATTTTAAGAAAGGGAGAAACACCAGAAGCTTGTAGAAGCATGTCTCTATGCAGCACAGCAGTAAATATCAGAGGTGCCTTGTATTTATGGTTTCTGCCACTGACAACCTGCGTAGGCTGACTTTTTCCACAATCCATCATCCATAATCAATAAAGAATTGGATCGATAAAGCACAATCAATAAGGGCATTGTTATCAATACAATTTTATCAATTCCCATCCTCAGTCACGGTATATAGCATCAAAACTTTGTTTTTTGTCCGAGAAAACAGCTTCAACATAACCACTCACTCTTGTCTAATTAACTTTTTGGTCTCTAAAGAATAACAGGAGGCTGTCTCAGAAACAAATCCAAACTGTGGAGAATGACAATTAATATGATGCTCTGTATACTACAATAAAACAGATTTCTCAACAACCTTTGACAAAACTAACTGACAGTTCACTGGTTTGGTCTTATAACTTGCAGACTGGGGACTTTGTCTTCCAGGTGGGTGGCACACTACGCTGACAGGTTCATCATGCAGTTGTGCAAGAGGGATAACAAGAGCAAAGCTCTGATGGTATAAATAAGATTACTGTCCAGACCATACAACTCTTTTTCTTCAAAGCTTTATAGAAAGGAGATGATTGTTAGAACGTCAGAGACAGATAAACACTGGTTTACCATTACTGATCCGTCAATTATTCATGTAAAAAATATTCACCATACTTTTCAAGGTTATAATTATTAAATATTTTTCTTGAATAATTGAAACGTAATCATTAACATGGATATTAGCAGTGATGGCTAAAAAGCAGGTGGGCTTAGATTACCCGATGTCAGGGTACTTGGCTGCAAGTCCTGAAACTTCTAGTGTGAGCATGCCAGGGTCTTTCAGTCGGATGAAATCAGCCAAGACGGGGAGTAGAGCAAGAGGATTCACCTCAGGCACTGAGCCCTCACCATCCTAAAGAAGAAAACACATGTCATTTTAACAACAATGAATTTAATAGATATTAATATTCATGGGTGACCTGTGGATGTTTTAAAGCTGTCAAGACAGTTTTCATTCTGATATTATTTCAACTTCTTAAAAAAGTGTGACCTTTTTACTTAGGTTAGGCCGATAAATGACTTCATCTAAACCAAGACATTCAGAGTCATCTCCTCACCAGGCTGTGAAAAATCTCTCTGAACTGCTGTTCGTCCTGAACCATCTGATGGGCGAGCTGTTTCCTCTCTTCTACGCTGCGACACACCAGCCTCTTCTGCATCAAAGCTCTGACATACTCCACCACAATCAGCCACTGGGCCTCCTCTTGCAGACGCTGTGTACACACACAAAATTCAGCAGTTTGAAGCTTTGATGAGCCAAGTTCATGTCCATGCGTCCCATGCACAACAGCTGTTGGCCTTTGCTCCAGGCAGCCTGGGTTCATATCTGGCCTATGGCTCCTGTCCATGCCATTCCTCACCCTGTCTTACAAATCACTCATCAGTCTATGAAGTCATGTGTACAAGATGGGTGTAAGCAGACAAATTAGTTCATCATAAATACTGTCATCATGTCAAGATGCCAAGTGAAGCAGATTTCACACAGGACACAGGTTAAAACATCGCTCCTGGATGTTTGGAGGGGCAGAGTTGTCAAACTTAGCTTTATATATCAATATGCTAATTTAACCCTTTAAACCCTGAGCCTATTTTTTAGGTTTCTGCCCGGAAATTGCATACCCATAATAAAATTGGTATATCTCTGCAACCACAAGGTCTATTGGAATACTTTTGGTGTCCCAGTAAAGGGGACACTTGTGAGATTTGTTGTGATGTGTTAATATGAGTTTATGTGATATGGGTGAAGAATAAGTGAAGATGGCACACAGCAAAAATGTAAATGCGACTGCCTCTCTTGGGGGGTCCTTGTTTTTCAAGGGTTAAACAGGAGGAGGAGGACAGTAACTACATACTTTTTCCAAAGGGGTTTTATTGTAAGAAAATGTATTCAGGCCCACCCTACGCCCAAAATCTACATTGGGGACTTACCTCTTCTCAGGTCCAAGGTAGCCCTGGGTATTTCCAAAAATTTAACTATAAGATATCCTGATGCTGATGTTATGATAGGATACATATCATTTTACACATACATTTTGATCAATGACTTCATTTTTAACAGAACTCCTAACAACTTTTGCTCTTTTTTTGCAAGTATAAATAGAGCAAGGACAAAGTTTAAAGGATTCTACAACTCAAGACACTTAAATTTCAGGTTCTTAGAAATCTTAGTAGTAATTTAAAGTTTGTAATGTGTGCTGCATCATGTAGTTTGGTTTCTAGTTCCATTTTTTAAACAGTACCATTGACAACATTACCCAAGGTGTATTTATAGCTGCTGTCACAGCATTAGGGCAGAATCAATTCTGTAGAATCTGTTTCAACAAACCTATCGACGAGAAGTACAAGACAGTATTTTGCTGCATCAGTTTTTTGAGCGCAGGCCTAGAGCAGGAGGGGGCTCAAGGAAAAGGGCGGGGAACCACTGCTCGAGTGCAGTTTTGGGGGGTGGTCCTTCATTTTTCATTAAGGACGGCCTGGTAGGTCCCCAGGCTAGACCAGTTGAGAAACTTTTCTGTTAGAGATATCAGAGTAGGCATAGGTGAAACGTGCAAAACTTAAACTTCTTTTTTTAATTAATTAATTATATCTGTGTTAGATGTCAGTGTAACTATCGTTAGTGCAGTGTGGACAGAAACAGAACAGAGCTCTGACCTGTTTGCAGGGTGGTCGAACACGGCTGTGCAGCTCCAGGTGATGCTCCAGAATGTGGCACAGCTTGGGGACAGGGTCTCCCTGGACCAGCCAGGGCCGGGTTAGAAGGTTTGTAAGGAGGGGCTTAAGGTCTAACAGGAGCTGATCCATCACTAGGCGGCATGCTCTTCTCACTGCTCTGTCCAGAGCTGCCAGAGGGTTGGGTGGAGTTCGTGAGAACTGGCCCACGGAGCGTGAGGACTGCTGCTGCTGCAGGCTCACTGTGGACTGTCTGCATCAAACACAAAGGACAGTGGGAGTGTTACGGTTATAATTCTTATTTTAATTGATTAACTGTTATTTGATAATAATTTGTAAAGCCAAATGTTCTTCTCCTCTTTATCAGCTGCATATAATTGGTTAAAAAGTTTATATATTATAGTATTTCTTGCAATAGATGATATGCAGTGCTACATGATTTCAAAGATATATCTGGTTATTTCAAAAAAGAAGTAAAATTAAGTGAGGTAGATAATGTGCCCTCCTGACGTTGGAATAATTGCTCATTTAATATGAATACAAATTAAGTACTGTTTGTTTTGTTGTATTGCAGTTATAATTTATTATGTGCCTCAAAGATTAGTCAACAATCAGGTATTACAGGCTGATGTGGGCATACAAAAATGAAGGTATGCACACACAATTACTCAATGCCACGAAAAAAGAGTTTTGGAATAATGTTTTATGACAGTTTTTCTCTGATAAGGTGTAAGTCATGGTGCATGTAAGCATGTTGGTGTCCTAAGTCTGTATGTATGGCCATGGCCATACTGTTTGAAAAATTATCACCTGAAGAAGACCTCTGGTCAAAAAGTAATGATCAGTAAACTTTTTTGTGGCATTAATACCACTGTTGTCAGCAGTTTTTTTTTGGCTTGCTTTGCTCAATAACCGTTAGAAAGTGCTGAGTAAATCTCTTTTTGTCTTGTATACAAACACTATGGATAAATTAATCCTAATGTATATTTTTCTGGTAAGTACTAAAAAATGTCTCGTCTTTTTCCAAATGATTCATAAGAAATATCTGGGCTGATGTAAATACATTTTTCTTCACATGTCAATTGTATTGACAAGGTTTTAATATTATTTGTGCTGACTAAAACACATGAAGCAGAGCATCATAGCTGGGATCATAGTTGGGCTGTAAGTGAGCAGATTTTGATGATATATTTTATGCTCCTTTATAAAATCATCTGTTTAAGAAAGAAGCTGTCTGCATTTTTTTGCATAGCTGCAAACTCAATTACAATTATGAAATGTGCTTCAGTGTTCAAATTGATTCCAAACAGTTGTGCTACAAGCCTTACAGCTTTGTCCATGGCTTCACATTGTCTTACTTGAGGATGATGCAGTTGCTGATGGAGGCCAGCAGGTAATGGAGGTAGAACTTGTTTTTGTTGTTGCTTGGATCCCTGCGATGCTCCTTCCCAAAATCTACCAGAGCTTCTCGAAACCTGTGACAGGAAAGAGAGGAGGTTTGTTACAAAACCTTAACCTCTTTCATGCAATAAAAACAAAGTGGCATCGTAATAACACACCTGTTGAGTAGGTTTTCCATCTCATACAGACCCATCTGTATAGTCTGATCTCGTAAGGACTGTCCGATCATTAGAGCTACACGAGCGTTCTCCTCAAGCATCTGACAGGGACACAAATAAACAAAACAAATAAACATAATTGTACATGCACACCATTTAAAATAAAATCAAACCAAAGCTGAGGTATGGGGAAGTTAAAATTGATTAAAGTGCCTTCAGGAGGTTCAAAAAGAGAAGCAAGAAGACAGTTAGTAGAAAACTCACTTTAATACAATCAGGTGAAGACATTCTGGCCATCCATTTAACTAAAATGACTGTTTCCAGTTTTTTGCATAATAATAATAATGCCAAAACTATGGTACCTTAGTGCCACATAGGACAGCATCAAACTGGACAGACTGCAGGTATTATGACGGCCCAGAGACACTGGACACAAAGTTATTGAGGGATAATCTGGTAGGTTCAAACATGACCCTTTATTTAACATAATCAGGAGCCAAAAGACCCTTCTTCTGATCTATATACAATGTTTTTATCAGTTCATTTAATGGTTTGCTTCATCTGGCAGTTTAAACAGAACTGCAAGAGCTGCAAATCTTTTCATCCAACAAACTGGGAATGATCCCAACGTCAGTCAACCTTTCGTTTTAGAGTTAGATGTTTTCTGATGCCAGAAAAAGTCAGTTCATGTCTTTCTTTGGATACCAGACTTCATGTACAAACAGTAACAAGGCATTCCTGACTCTCTGTGACTTTTTCTATCCCGAGGATATAAGTCTCAATATTTCATCCATTACATATTACAGGTTTGTATTACTGAGTAAAGTCTCTGTCAATATTCATTTTAAAATGTATGTTTTTTCATTTATTTTGCTACCTTTTATTGTACATAATTTTTTGATAACCCCTAACCCTAACCCTAAACTCAACAGGATTAAATTGAAAATCATGTAAATATTGATGAGTTTATTCATTATTTTTATCATTATGATTTTTTTTTAAGTATACCTGCTGTACAAAAAACACTCACATTTCCCTTTAACCCACACACAGGAAGTAAAATCCCTATGTCAGAAATTCTGAGGAGTAAAGTGGGGGGAACAATCTCTATGTTGGTCTTTCTTAACAAGTTTCACGTCGGTAGTCTGTCCTACAATTACACTGTCACCCCATCAGTTTGACAGATGTAAAACACATTTTTGAAAATCACTATTTATTATATATATGTTTAAGTGTTTCATATATATTTTAATTCTCTCTGTTAGGTTTTTTCCTCTGTTACTGTTAGGGGTACAAAAACCTTAAGAGGATGGAGGATCCGACACAGAATGCAAAGCAGTAAAGATTTAGGTGCTCAGGCTGTACTGTTCAAGTATCTAGTTGTTAAACATGGCATTTTCCAGATTTAATGTTAATTTGAAATTAACTAAATTGAATTTGAAATCTCTAAATTCACGACTTTACGTCATAGCTTCACAAGGTCCCTTTGAAGACGGCAGTCTAAAAAATGCAGAGGTTGATCATGAATTCCTGAGTTCTACAAGCTGCTCTTGACTGTGAAGAGCATCATGGTTTTTAAAAAGGTCTATTCCTGTAAAATTAACAATATGAATAAGAATCTGCGGAGCAAAGTGAATTTTATCAGGAAGAACATTTGTCACAAACATTTCTTGAGAGTCCTTCAGGTTTGAGATAAAAATCAAAATGATGCTAAGGAGAAACTCTTGGTGTTCCTCTGATAATAAATACAGTAAGTCTGTCTTAGGTTGGAGCTGATGCAAGCCTGTTATTTTGTAGTTTGTTGACAGTATGCGTAAGAATGAGGCTGTTTTGATTTCATTTTGGTGTTATGTTTACCTGTGTGATGATAGTGGGCAGGCTGGTTTGGTAGAAACCTTCATGGTCTGTGTCAGGCTCCTGGTCTCTTTGCCAGTCCTGCAGCTCCACCTGAAGAGCTTTGTGCATCCACTCTGATACACTCTTCTGTAACAGTAACATAATGGACAAACCCAATCAGCATCCTCACAACAACATCACAGACAGTGTAAGGGCTGGGCAATACCCAATCTCAAAATTAATGGAAAAACACAATCCCAGTATTTTGTGTGTAAAGAAATAACAAATAATCACAGTACTAGAATTACAGTTAATATTCATATATTTCCAATGAGATAAATCAATCCAAATTCATGTGACAGCCCTGCAGCAGCCCCTGTCCATCGCTCTCCCAGCACTCTGCCCAAGTCCTCCCCAACCCCCCTCACCTCCCCCGCTACAGTACCCAGCTCACCACCACCAGCTCCCCCCCAGCCCCCCCTCACCACCCCCCTCTCCCTGCCTGTCCCTCACATCTCTCCAGGTGAGGAATCAGCTCAGGAGGATTAAGACCAGGAAGGCTGCAGGACCAGACGGCCTCAGTCCCAGACTGCTCAGGTCCTGCTCAGACCAGCTGAGTGGGATTGTTGGACATCTGTTCAACCTGAGCCTGAAACTGGGAAGGGTACCACGCCTCTGGAAGACATCCTGCGTGGTACCAGTGCCAAAGACTCCCCATTACAAGGACCCTAGCTGCTACAAACCGGTGGCCCTCACATCCCACCTCATGAAGGTCCTGGAGCGGTTGGTCCTTGCCAACCTGCGCCCCCTGGTGAGCTCGTCCATGGACCCACTGCAGTTTGCGTACCAGACTGGCATCGGAGTGGATGATGCCATCATTTTCCTCCTCCATCGAGCTCTGTCACACCTGGAGTCGCCTGGGAGCTCTGTTCGGGTCCTTTTCCTGGACCTCAGCAGTGCTTTCAACACCATCAGGCCGGCCATCCTGAGGGACAAGCTGGAGCTCTCTGGTGTGGACCAACACCTCACATGCTGGATTGTGGACTACCTCACCAACCG
Organism: Cetoscarus ocellatus; assembly: GCA_037902135.1. Classification (NCBI taxonomy): domain Eukaryota; kingdom Metazoa; phylum Chordata; class Actinopteri; order Labriformes; family Labridae; genus Cetoscarus; species Cetoscarus ocellatus. Next base: position 854,292 of record JBAMNC010000267.1, read on the forward strand.
CCCACAGTATGTGAGGACCTGGGACTGTGTGTCAGAGACTGCCCTCTGTAGTATAGGGGCCCCCCAGGGAACGATGCTGGCGCCGTTCCTCTTCACCCTCTATACTGCAGACTTTTCCCACCTGTCACCCACCTGCCACCTCCAGAAATTCTCTGAAGACTCTGCCATCGTCGGCCTCATCACAGATGGGGACGACCGGTCGTACAGAGAACTTATCCAGGACTTTGTGGACTGGTGCCAGCAGAACCACCTGCACATCAACGCTGAAAAGACCAAGGAGTTGGTTGTGGACTTCCGCAGGCGCCCCCACTCCCCCCCATCACCAGTGAACATCCAGGGAAGGGACATTGAGATGGTGACATCTTATAAGTACCTGGGTGTTCATCTAAACAATAAACTGGACTGGACTCATAACACCACGGCACTTTATAAAAGAGGACAGAGCAGACTATCTGCTGAGGAGGCTGAGGTCTTTTGGGGTGCAGGGGGCACTCCTGAAGACCTTCTATGACTCTGTTGTGGCCTCGGCAGTCTTCTATGGAGTGGTCTGCTGGGGGAACAGCATCACAGCAGCTGACAGGAAGAGGCTGGACAAACTGATAAAGAAGGCCAGCTCAGTCCTGGGATGCCCTCTGGAACAGGTGGAGGAGGTGGTGGAGAGGAGGACTATAGCCAAGCTGTCCTCCATGATGGACAAAGACTCCCACCCCCTCCAACACACACTCACTGCACTAAGGAGCTCCGTGAGTGACAGGATGCTCCACCCGAAGTGTGTGACGGAGAGGTATCGCAGGTCCTTCCTTCCTGCAGCTGTCAGACTTTATAACAAAAATCTCCAGTGTGCAATAAACCATATTTATATGTGATACCTAAAATGTTTCACTGCAAAAATACCAGACATGTACATAGCCACCATATTTATATTATAATATCTCAAATCTCAACCTGTAAAATATCAACATGTACATAACCATCTGTTAAACAACAAACACGTACATAAGGTAAATATGCCACTTACTATATAGTATATACTTTTTTATACTTTTTGAAATTTTTATTTCTATTTTTACATTACTGTATTTGATTTGTAATTACCTTATTTTCAGTATAATGCTTCTTTCTTATATTTCTCTTGTATCCTGCAGCTGCTGTATATTTTGGAATTTCCCCCTATGGGACTAATAAAGGAATATCTTATCTTATCTTATCTTAAATGTTTGATACCCAGGGTCGTGTACCTTTTGATCATTTTAATTCAAGCAGTATGTATTTTCAGACCTCTCCCACACCTTACTGCTGCAGTTAGTAAAACATTTATAAAAATACATAAACTTACTAACCTTTAACCAAACAATTGAGAGAAAACCAAGTTAAGTCACCTCAATACATCATCATCATGTCCTGCAGTCATTGACACTGACATCGTATCAAGTACCAACAATCTCAGTGCTGAGGTGCACACAAACAGCTGGGTCTGTAACCCTCCAACTCGTTCGTCTCACAGTGAGGACTACAGAGGAGAGTCAAACTAAATGCCTCAGTGCTTCCTAAACACTTGAGTCTTTAACTTTCTTTTAAAAGTAGATAAAGAATTTTCAAGGATTCCAAGCACCTGTGCAAACCACAGGAACAAAAGAGACTACACACCCAAAACTGTGCAATTTTCTAATTTAAATTATTGAAAACCTTCAGGAATGGTACTCTACAATTATTATTATTACAGGAGCAATTTGATATATCATGGTTATCAAGCAAAAAATACCACCATGTTCCTCTAAGTGTCTTTATTAATTTTTTAAATAAAAAAATTAAAACTTGTTTGAGATATAATCTGAAACTGTTTTTAAAGGAAATCATCACACCTTTTTGAAAGAAAGGGATAAAAAGGTTGTTATATGGTAAATAGATTTGAGCTTCTATAGTGCTTTTCTAGTCCTTTTCTATAATAGATATGTTTGTCTGACAGAAAAGAGTTATCCACAGGGAGGTCATATAGGAGAGAAAAGTTAGCAGGATTCTAAAGTCCCATCAGTGACAGGGGTTCAAATATATATTTCTATAGTAAGTGATAAAACCTTTTTGTACTTTTGTTCTTTTTAAACCATAAAATACATAAAAATTCACATTGAGGCGGCCTTTTCCCCACATACTAAATGAAGTTGAATCCAGGTATTTACTCTAAGTTATCCATTAATGGCAGACGAATTTTATTATGAGAAAATGTGTTCATTTTTTTGAATATGCATTCAACTGTAGGATATACCTGAAAGTCTATGTAATATTTTAAAATGTAGCTTAATATCTACTGTAAGAAGTCACTTAGCAAATATCATGGTACAAAGAATTTTGAAAACTGTGACTGAATTAAGGATAAAGTTTTTACGAGGATAAATAAAATCTCTAAAACAAACTTAAATAGTACCAGCTTAAAAAGTCCCCACGTTAGAAAGGTCCAAAAAGTGTTTAACTTATTAAAGTATGACTTGAACTAACACTGAGTATATCTCTCTTTTCCACATTTTAATGTTGTTTTGTTGTCTTTCAGCAGAATAAATCTAAAAATGATTTGCTGGCAGTACAGAGAATATTCTGGTTACATTAAGGGATCAATTTTACAGAGTGTTTAAAGTGATCAATCCAAGGTGAGTTATGTAAGCTTTAAAGGTGTGGGAGGGTGATGGTAGTTACTGCAGGTTGATGTGGGCTGTGGTAATATCTCGTCATGGACTGAATAAAATAGAATAGAACAGAAAAGCCCAACAAAATTTTGGAGCTCTTTTAACACTTGTAGAGCACCCGAGTCGCTGTGCCTGTATGTGCCCTCCTTGGCAGGGACCCATAATTCCTGGTTTATCAAGCTCCGTAGGGCCATTGAATTGATGTTCTGTCAAAATGAGTAAGGCAGTTCACAGTTTGGTATTTTCAGTGTACTCACCCGAACACTCTGCACATATTTGTTCTGCAGCTGCTCAAGACCCTCTACAGAGATAAGAGGTCCCAGTTCTTCTTTCTCCATCTCACCCACCAGCTCTGGATGACCCATCATGTCAGGACTGTAAAATGAACATGGTTCAACTCTGAGCACTGCCTTATTGGTGATGTGTTACAGACACACAATGATTAGACAGAAAATGAACTTTTAACATTTCATTTAACTTTGACAAGAAAAAGTTACAGAGGGGCTCCCGATTGAGCCTGTGACAGAGCACATTGTGTTTTCAATCAAGGATGAAACTGAAAAGTCTCTTTAATGAAATTTTTTTGATGAGAGTCACAATTCTGACCTTTCTGACCTTCTTTTGAAGAGTGTATGCTGTTTATTATACCTAAACAAATTAAATCACTGTCACCAGCTGATAGATCAAAAAGAAAGCAACTTTATAAAAAAAAGCAAAAAAACTGAAACAGGACAAATATAAATCAAGAAGCACACCAGGGGGTCTGAAGAAAAAGAGGACTGAAGCCACTGTAAGCCAAACAGTGAGAATATTATTGCATAGAAGCACCCTCTTTAAAGTTTTGCATTAGGTTAACTGAGCTAAAGTGAATTTATATATATATATATATATATATATATATATATATATATATATATATATATATATATATATATATATATATATATACACACATACATATTTATACATACATACATATATATACACACACACAAACATATATATATTTATGTACATATATACATGTATATATATATATATATATATATATATATATATATATATATATATATATATATATATATATATGCATGAAAGAAAACTGAAACGTGATATTGCGCCTTATGATTCCCATACAGCTGGAACATAGCCATCAGAGACACCAGCTTTGAAACAACATGGAAAATGATGAAAAGTACACAGAATCAGTAAGTTCTTAATGCTTGAAGCTTTTCCTGAAAAATCTTGTCTTGTCTTGCTTGGTCTTTGTAGTTGAATGTTTGCAGTTGTGTTGCTTCTTGACAAAATACACACAGGCAGGGAGACTATGGAGGAGACAAGATGAGTGCAGCTGAAGGAACTCACCTGTTGTAGATATGAAGCACCCAGTTAAGCACAGCAAAGATTTCTCCACTTTCCAGGTCCCAGCTGCTAACCTAGGCCACAACAGTCACTTAGATTTGTATATTATGCTGTTTATCTATCTCAAGTGTTGATAGAAAGCATAAATAACCTACAGCATCTGCTTTAAAAAAACTATTTTTATTTTTACTTTTGAGAAAGATAAGTGAGGACTTGTTGAAAAGCTACTCTGGTTCAGCATTTTCTCACATCACTGACCTGTGCCAGGTGAGAGTGTAAACAGTGGTGGCTGGCCCTAAGGTAGGCTCCTGTTAGCTGGTAGTGTGAGGGGACGCAGTGCTCCAGCAGGTGTCGTACTGTAGTGAGATCGGCCATGATGCCATGCTGGAGAGCAGAGAGGTGGCCTGCCAAACCTGGACCTCGGGTGTGCAGGTAGGAAACACTGCGGAAACGTGCAGAAACTGCCTCCTCAAGTACCTGGAAGAAGCGTGTTCTCCAGCAGCGAGGTCTCCCTGGGGGTAGGGGCCGTGTGTTGTCTCTGTTACCACCTCGCTCCTCCAGTAAAGCTTGGTCCAGGGCCTCCTCCCGCTCCACTATTCTCACAGCTGATACAAATGGTGTTGGGTTTTGCCTAGCCAGTGCCAGTGCACTGCTTACCACTGCCCACAGCTCCTTACCTGCAGCATCAGATTGAAGGATGAGAATAAAGACATGAGGATTTACTTGTACACAGAAATATACTCTAATATTTTCTTGAATATGGGCCACTTTAGTCTTCCTATTATCAATCTAACTAATTTGGGCTACTTCAAAGTCCTTAGTCCTTTAAAGTCAGGTACCAACAAACAGGGATGTCATTTTTGTTCATGCTGAGAATTTAGAGCCCGTTGTCCAAAATCCCATTCAAGCAGAAACCTACAGGTGAAGGATGACAGAATCACAGAAGTGTCAAAAACAGCTGTTCTTATAGTGGTCAGATAATCTAAACTGTTTGGAGGCCAAAACAAACTGAATCAAAGTCTTACAATGGAAAAAAACATGTTTAAAAACGTGTGCAACTGCTCACAGAAATTGTTTCCTCTCTTTGGATGTCATGGTTAAAACATACTAAATTTTATTCTCAAGGTTTTTCAGACTGAAAACCGCATCAGATATTGTTACAAAGCTACAATCCTCAGTTCACATATTTAACTGTTTTCTCAAAGTGATAAAACAAAAAGTTTTTTTCCTGCACATCACCTAAAATGAAAGAAAAAACTTTATTTAAATGAATGTTTCGTTTAAGTCAATATTTTTGACCAAACAGTGAATTTAGTGAAACTGGGTTTTATAGCAGGGCTTCCCAAATGTGTGCCATGGCCCCCCAGTAAGCCCTGCAGGTAATGCGGATGGGTCATGAGAGGTCATTTACAAAAAATAATAACATAAGGTTTATTAGAATAATATTTTAAATCATTATAAAATGTGTAATCCTGCGATTTTCTTTTCATATGTCCACGGACTGAAAAAACACTGAAAAGATTCCATCTACTGTACATGTCAGCTTTTTATCATTTATGTTGTCTGACATACAGAACTGGTGTCACAGATCAAATGGCACTGAATAATCTGATGACACTGCTCTAAATATATAATTAAATGAGATATTATATATCTTATCTTATCCTCATAGATATTCACTGTATAGGGAAAAAAATCAGCAGTCATTGAATTACCCTTAAAGTGATGAATATGGGTTGTATGAGAGTTTTATTGGGCCCAGATAATGCCAGGTCTCATACTGGGCCAAGGCATACTTCAGTTTAGGAAAAGCTGTTTTAGAAGATAAAGACATTTTATCAAGTCACTTCTCTCGATTTTGGCTGAGTTTCTGTAACCTGTCATCTACAAAATGTATGTACATCATCAACTGATTTTTAATGAACCCACATTTTACAATGTGATGCCAAATAATAGGTTAATGACACAGAGACATATGACCCTTGAGCCAAGACTTACTTACCCAAAGCATCCACCAGCTTCCCAACACCAGAGAAATACTTCTCCACCAGCTCTTGGTCTTCTGTGCTCAGCCCATTTCCTGTTGTCCCAGCAGCTCCATGAAGCTGCCAGAGGATGTCATCTTGCCAACGCTCCAGATCCATCAGACGGGCGTGGGCCTCCAGGAGTCTCCGAGACTCCACCAGACGCTCTGTCTCCAACACCATGCTACGCACTGTGGAGGGCGGGGAGGAGGGAAAGGATCAGGCTTAATGGAAAAAAGGGATGAGGATTTTTTTCATTTCAGGAAAAAAGCAAAACCAATGAGACAAAAAATCCAAATTTCCTTTAAAGTGCCAATTGGATGTTTCAGTCAGTTTTCGGGTGGCTGTAAAATACTAAAGTGAAATAGATGTTTCAAGTAAAACGTAAAGGAAGCTGAGACGCAACTTCTCCTCAGACAATTCAGGAAGAACATTAGCAGTTTAAGCTGTGTCACAGGAGCCCTGCTTCTAATCCATCATAATGAACCAAATGGCTGACTTACTTATGATTGTTTCTAGAACAAAAATGTTCACACAGTAGTTTGTTAGAGCAGTGATACAAAACAGATTTTGCTTGTTTATATGTGCTGTATATTCATTAATAAGGAGACATATTTCTGATATACTTTTTTGTAAATATTCACAAATGCCACCTTTCATTTAACAGTAACACTGGCTATTGTAGAAAGAAGGTGAAAAAAAAATCTAACTTGGAAAAACATTTTCAGCCTTAACTGTCCTCTCTGAGAACTCCTTAAATATCTGTACTAAGATCATCAGTGTGAAATAAAGGACTCTGAACTCTTTTTGCAAATAAATAAACAAAACTCATTAAAGCAGCAGGTGTGATGGCTTTTCTTGGACAGGTTATTGGGAGTGAATATTCTGTGTTTTGCAGCCTGTCCTAAATGCAATGTTTATGCTCTACATGAGAAAAATAAAATCATGAACACAGAAAGAGACAAACATGGTTAAATTGAGACAAAACACGCCCTTGCGTTTTTGTTTACGGCAGAATTGTTCACACTGTGAATTGAGGGAAATCCCCCTGAATGGTTACCTTCAGGTCTTTGTGCAGACAAAGCATAATCTCACCAGAGTAAAGTCGTGGCAGGTTGCTGACAGCAGAGAGGAGCTGACTGTGATTAATGGACACTTCTCTCAGCCTCTCCAGGGACTTCACACTGTCTGTGCTTCCATTGGACTCCAGTTCGGCCTTCTTCAGAGTGTGTGACACCTCCTTCAGCCCTGCCCTGGCCTCCCTGAGCTGCTCCAAACCCCAGCCTACACCCTCCAGGTATGACTGAACCATGGACTGAAGGACAGAGGCACAGTGGTTACTGCTGAATGCCAACCTTGACTTATCTCATTAAGTTTGCAGGTTTGAGGACTCAGGTATCTTTCATTTAGGTGGTTTGTCATACATTTTTAAGGATACCTGGTTGTCTGTGTGTACATGTGTGTTTGGATGTATGTCTGCAATGTCACCTTTAGTCTAGTGTGTATGGAGGAGGTCCTCTGACTCTCTCTCTTTCTGTATTGACTCAGGCGCTCCAGATGCTCAGGCCGACAGAAGACTCCAGAGGCCCACTTCAGTGCAGCACCACGGGCCAAACACTCGGCCCTTGCAACCTCTGGCCATATCTCAGCCACTGATACCCTGTCTGATTTAAAATAAAGATAGAACATTAGAGAAACAACAATGTAAATCAATTAAAGAATCAAATCTTTTTCTGAAAGAGGAAGAAAAACTGCTATTTCTTAGTTGTGACTGTGTTGAAGTCATAACCCCTCTCTGATACAGAGCATTTTTTGGCTAGTTAGGGACATGAAATTGACACACATCCTCTCATGGACATTGTCCAGATGAAAGAGAAATATATCTCATAGACATACGAGACAGCCAGCTGGTGTTTCAGGTAACAGTCAAACTACTTCAGGCTCTGTTGGAGTTCTCTTTACTGAAAGTCTTTTACTTAGATCATACTGCAGTCAAATTATCAAAATAGGCAATACAGGACAGTCTCCTCTAAGCATTAACTTGCCAAAGACACAACCAAAAATTGATGATACACTCAAATGATAACACAATGAAATGTAGTCACAAATACATTTGAAAGAGACACAAGATACATGTGTCCTACTGAAAGAACAAGTGCTGAGTGATGATTCGTCTGAACTCACTGATGTCCCAGTGGCACTATAATGCCATTTCCATCAGATCCAGGCTCCATAAATGCAAGTTCCAGGTAGTGAACGTTGATGCTACCTACGCTAACACAAGGGTCCTTATGTGGCCCCAATGATAGGCAGCAAGAGCCAGAACATGTATGGGGTTATCAAACAAAACCTCCTGTTGCCGGTGTTTGGTCCCCACGACACCTCCAAGAGGTATGAATTCAGCAGTTCCCTCTGTTCTGGCTCTCACCACCCACCATTGCAATACAAACACTCATTTCTTTCTAACTTACCCTGACACAAGGCCATCACAACCCAAACAATATCTCCACCTTTAACGGACTTAGGCTCTGTACTCATAAACTCTAGGTAGTGACATAATTGGCCCCATCAACAAAACAGCTATTTCTGGTGCCCAACATCACACATAAGAGGACTGCCATAACAACACAGCATAAAGTTGGATGTAGAAAAGAATCTTAAAAGAAAGCTTAGAAAAAAGACAGGGCGAGATTGAGCCTGGGAGTCGAGGTGCCCCTACTAGGGCACACTCACCTCTGCCAGACTGGGCTGTTGCTCTATAATCCCCAACCACTTAGTGGAGGAAACGCAGTGTATGTTTTTGTCAACTTTGTTTTGATGGCCAGTTAGTGTTATTCCTTTTCATCCAGATTAACTAGCTGTTTTTGGCTGCCTTGCCTTTCATCTCTTTCATTATCTTATGCAGACTCGGTCCCTGTACTCCCAGCTCTAATGAGACGGTAGATCTGAATATGAACTCTATACACCTCACTTCTACTGGACCGACCCTAACTTGCCATTCTCACTGTTCAGTGTCTGCCCCTCAACCTACATATCTGTTTTCATTTCATAATATGTTTCCTCAACTGAATCTTTCCAGAAAACAAAGAACACAACCAACTAGCACAAAGAAGGAAAACCAAATACACACACAATCAAAAACCATCAGCACCGCCAAACACCAGTAGCACAATCTCACACCAACAACACAACCACAGACAGACAACGGGACTAAATATCTTTCTTAAGTGCATTTAAAAGGCTCCACATCTGGCTTCAAATGGAGGAACAAATATTTTTGCTTAGCTTTGTTTCTGTACGTGCATTATTTTCATTCACTGCATATTGAGCTCACACAGCCACCTTACCTCCCTGCCCTCACAAATTTTCCATTTTACTGATTTTCTCACAATCACACATCCTTCAGGAGACACCATAGTGAGCATGCTGAACAGAACATTATTGATGTTTAGGGAATAGGATATGCTGTGCAATCTGAGTCAAACATTTCTCTGCAACTTAATGGAAAGCTGCTTTTTATAGCATGGAGAAGTGAGCCTCTGTCAGATGAGCAGGTTATCATGCCTCTCCTGTTAGTCAGATGGACAGGCAGCCATCACATGACAATGCCTCCATTTGACTTCAACTTCTTAATTGGGTTTAAGTGGATAATGAAGTGGTGAGTGACTCAGGCAGAGAGAAATGTGCTGCACTAGGTGACCAGAAAAACTGCAGTCCTTTTCTTACTTTAAGCTAGCTGGCTGCAGTAACTGAATCTCATATAAGCCATGTGTCACTAAAGTTCAGGTTTTTGTCCTGCTTTGCATAGTCACACACAAGCCTCTATGAGATGATGCATGTCTCAGCCACACAAACAGACCTTTTTCTCTCTCAGAGGAGGTCATGAGATTCTCTGCCATTACCTACCAAGCCTAAACATGAAGCTCTAAAACATCACCACCATCAGCAGCAGCACTGCAAAACAATAAAACCAGAGCTCACATTCAGGAAACTGATGAGGGTTATGTAACTGCTGCAAGAGCATGGTGATAAACACAACTCCACAGAGGACAATTCAACAGCTTCTTACTGCTTGTGGCTCCATATTACTGCTGTACGGTGGGATGATGTGGAATCATGAAGACTCAGTGGTAATGAAGATGCATGGAAGACAATAACAGACCGTAAAACATGGCTATGCATAAGTCTGAACTTTTTTCTTCAATATATAGGAAGGGCTGGACGATATGGACCTTAACTCATCACTGGAAATATTTTTAGCTTTTAAGCTTAATGGCAACATACAATGTGTACATTATGATATGATTCTGGTAAAAAAAAAAAAGATTGATACTCCTTTGAGACCACAAAATTAAAGATAATAGTCCCTGACACCTAATATTGTGCAAATTCTTGACTGAAGATATAAAAACTGTTCAGACTACCCTACACAAAACCTGGTTTTACCGAAAAAATGTAAAGCAATGCAATAATTTAAAATGAAAAACAACAAACCATCAAACATATGTGGTTTATGACTTCTATTTTTGTAGCCATTGTATCAAGGTATGAAAATGATTCAATTTTTAATAATGATATGAATGCTGCTTTCATAAAATAAATAAAACAAAAAATAAGACCCAATTTAGACGAAACATTTCTGACAGATTATTTTTGGTCAGCATGCTATTGTGAGTGGCTTAACTGTTTCAACTAGTCTAGTGTAACATGTCTTCAGTGATCAGCAGGCAAAACAATTTTCTCTACTTTTGAGCCAGTTCATCAAACTTTGTATTCACTAAGGGCCAGATCAAGTCAGAAGAAATGTATAATTTTATCATAACATAACATAAAGTATATACATTTAAAGAAAATATGTCCCCCTATATATCATCATTACTTAGAGATAAAGCTTTAAAGTTCAATATATTGCCAAGCCTTAAGTATAAGGGTGTTTTTAATTAATTTATTACTGAAAGAGGCTGAAAATGAAGTGGACACATAAATACTAATGACTGCAGCTCTGCAAGAAGACACTGTTAGTATATGCTTGTTCCAAAGCAAATCTTCCCCCACTGGGCGCTAGACTACAAAATTTTACATGCGTACACCCTGGTAGAGCAAAGCAGTTTAAATAGCAAAGTCCTCTAGTGGTGCATTAACTTTTAAGTACTGTTGAATTAGATTAGGGCTCAGTTTTATACATTTTATGGGCGTGGTTTCTTTGGACAACAGCTGGGTGCTGTCAGCTGAGTGATGGGTGTCACCTCAGCTGGTTCAGTAACTGAACAGTCTTTATGATTATAGGTACCTATGTACGTAATTTTAAATAAAATATCAGAAAATAATATGTCTTTGTTTGGCTAATTTTACTTACCTTTCCAGGTAGGTGTGTAAGAAAATGTCAATACGTCACTTTATCATAACATTTTGCAGTGCAACAATTTATCAATATTTTATAGCACAATATCAATACTCTATTTAATCATTTATACAAATTTTGGACATTTATTTTGTACTGTGGTTCATATATCAGCAGCAGGCACCCAGCAATATGACTCACAGTCTCTCTGTTGCATTCTTTGTTTTTACTTCTGTCTCTGGGACAGAAAATTAAGCTCACCCATTTCGTAGGGGCCATGATTTAAACATATAACACTGATTTTAAATAGTATTTTTTATTCATATAATACTATGGCTTAATACAATAAAAAAACACACTATAAAGAAAAAAAAATGTTTCTTCTCACCAGAATACACCTCCTGGTACAAACTATCAATGTCTTGTTGTGCAATTAAAAGTTACATTTCATGTCCAAATCTGTGCACACACCTGTTAGCACTTACTAACATGCGTCTGTGTTTACTGTTTTTTCAGCACTTTCACTGTTTGTTATATATTAACAAGTATTGTCATTGCTTTTACCTGTACAGAGGGCTGCTGATGTAGCAATGGGAAGAGCAGCAAATCTAATGGGTCTGAGGTCAGTCAATTAGTGCTCTCTCACTAGAAGGGTTAGTGAAATGAATGTTTCTTTGGTTTTGCTTGCTCTTTGAGTCAATGCATTTAGTTACATGCTGCAAATGGAGGTGCTTTCATCAGTGAACCACACACACTTAATCAAATATATATCAACTGATATAAAAAGACTTATCAGACATGGATCACAGTGCAAAAATACTGTACTCGAGTAAAAGTAAAGTTACTTTGACAAGATTTTACTTTATTTAAAGTAAAAGTATCAACTTATGCTTCTACTCAAGTAAGTCATTATAACTTGGTTAAAAAAAAGTTTTTGGTGTCATGCACTGAGGACAGAAGCTGGAGAGTGATGAGTCACTCAGTTATTTGTTGAAGAACATTTAGTATAGCAGAACAACTTCTGACCAAGATAATATAAAACAATAACAAAGTAGCACAGTAGAAAAATATGGTAGATATCGGTGAAAATAAACTTTGTCCACTCTTGCCATGATAAATATGAAATCACCAAAACTTAATGGTAAATGTAATTTCCAAACATGTTGATGATAAACAGTTCCAAAATACATCACACACTTGAGGACTTCCTGTTTCTCATCTATGAGGTATTGAAATAAATGAATGTTTATTTTCTTTAAAAATGAGTAATTAAAGCCTCAGTGACCAGGGAGGAACCTTCATCACACTGAGGATGTGGGACATGGACTGGCATAGGTTCAATGTGTAATCACAGGCGACTGCTGACTCAAAATCAATACATGACTCCTAACCTTACACCACAAAGATTGGTTTTAAAGTGTTCATTCATTAATAACAGCAACAAAGCACTTTGTTAAGTCTCTTCCTACATAGAAGTGCATTTTGAAAATGTGGGTGTTGGCCTTCTAGCAGTGTTGTCAACAACCTAAACAGTGTGTGTCTGTGCAGTGTCAGTGAGTGTGTCCTGTTACCTTCAGGTTTGTCACCAACACTCTTCTGATCCCCTGCTGACATTGAAGGTCAGTTCTCAGCCGCAGTCTCCTTGTCCCTGTGGGCCAGCACTGGGATACCCAGGGTGCAACTCTGCCAGAGAGCGTTGAAGACAGACAGAGAAGATATGCTAGAGAAGAAAGAGAAAAAAAGGTGGAGGAGAGAGGGCACATATCCATTCTACTGACGGCTTTCCTCTTTCACCCTCACACACACTCTCTCTCCCAGACACATCCTCTGCTGAGAGGCCGGCAGGAAAGGGAGGGAGCTGGGCAGGGGGGTTGGAGGGGGAAGAGAATAATGTTGGAGAGAGGGGAGGGTGAGGGGAGAAAGGGGCAGGAACAGGGAGGGTAAAAGGAAGCGGGCGGCATTCAAGCGCCTGTTCAAAACATGAAATTAAAGAATATGCAGTCCAGATTTCTGTTTCCTATAGGTTAGTCGACACTGTCTTCATCAGTGTCATCAGCAGATCCATCTCCATGACAACGGTGCTGGCTCCACCCACTCATTAAGAGCATATGAGGCAGCTGAAAACACTGGGTGAAGCTGGTAAGTGGACTATGAAGCATAAAACATGTACTTCCAAACATTCATGTTTTGTGGACTAAAAAAAATGTATAAACCAAAAGTATCTGTGAACAGAATTATGTTTTGGATAAATATGTGAATGGTAGCATGTGTAGGTAATAAATAAATGAGAAGTAGTACACATGCATGTAACAAAGTATTGAATAAACAGGAGAACAGGAGCAAGTGTGCATGGACTTCAGTGATGTTCAAATTAAAAAGTGTATGTGTATGACATAAAGCAGTGAATGAATAATAGGTTGAAGAGAATTAAGTGTGTTAAATCATTTTAATGTTTTAGTACCAAATCCCCTCAGATTTCAGAAAACAGACAAGACAGAAACAGTGAGGCGGCAGGAGAGAGAGGTTGGAGGGGAGGTGGGGTTAAGTGGACACGGTGTTTCACAAAAGCCTCTGGGGAGTTTGTGCCTCCTTGAACCATTCCAGAAACCAATTATTTACCTCACATACACAGCAAAAAACAATGCATAATTAATAAAACATCAGACAGAGATACAAAAGAGCCAAGAACTAGGGAAGTCCTTAAGTGTTACCAATCATCTGAGGGATTTTATAAGGTAGAAGGGTTGAGCCTAACATGAGCCATTATCCCCCCCCAGTCAGGCTCCAAACTTGAGTTAGTGGTAGGGTAAACTCCGTGGTTTAATTGTTATTGCAGAACAATATGTGCTGTTTTTCACTGTAACAAAAACAGAGCGTGTTGTTGACCCTCCACTGATCCTCTGCAGCTGTTTGACCAACACCAGCTACTGCCGCAAAGGAAGTTTGTTTATTTGCAGTCAGTCAAGTCCCTGAGCCCCGCAGTCCTGTTTATGCCTCTGAGCTTCCCGGACCTCTTCAAAACACAGCGAGGAGAGTGCCAAATGGCCTGCTAACTGAAGCCAGCACAAACACTTTATCTAAAAGGGATGATTGGGTCATCATTTTTCAATCCAGAATGACTACATGCATTTTAAATCTTTTAGCGTGGGAGCACTGATGTTGACAATCTTACAATGAGACAATGGTTAGGGGCTGTACCAAAATTGTTTTACTTTGAGTGAGACATCAAGTTTACTTCATGAAAAAAGGCATTGAAAGAAAGTGTTTTGATCAAGGCACCCTGCTGATCTGGAGTTATTTTGTTTCAGGTAGTTGCAGAATTTGCATGCCATTGAGCTTGAGTGCCACATTTGGCTTTCATGGCCACAAAACCTTTTAAGTTGGTCCGTGTTTTTCGGGGCTAAACTGTTTATTCATGGGCATAATCATCAAGCTGATATGAAGCAGCATTAGCATCTTTAATTTTCAACACCAAATTAACCAATCATACATATAATGGATCTGATTTTTAAGGAAGGGGCAGGACTAAATAAGCTCTTAGCTTCATTCTGTTCCTTTTTAAAACAAGGTATTGTGTGACATACATGTGTATGTATTCACATGTATATGTTTAGTTGTTGGACATATACAGATGTCCTATGCACATATGTATTATGTTGCCTTGACTAATTGTTGATTGTTTTTTTTTCATTTTTAAGTTTGAGATGAAAAAAATAAAATAAAAAATAATATATATATATATATATATATATATATATATATATATATATATATATATATATATATATATATATATATATATATATATATATATATATATATATATATATATATATATATATATATATATATATATTCACTATCTATACAGTTCATCCTCATCATGGTTCCAGGGGGGCTGAAATTGGACAAGGGAACAAGGTACACTGTGGACTGGTCCCCAATCAATCACTGGGCTGACACATAAAGGCAAACTGCCATTCACACACACACAAACATGCCTCATGGGAAATGTATGGTAACCAATTAACCTGACAACCGTGTTTTTTTTTTTTGTTTTTTTTGGTGGGGGGTGGGGGCTCACACAGGTAAGACCCTGCTCAACTGAGGCATTGAAACAGGCCTTTGTGTTTGAGGCAACAGCACTACCTGCTGTCCCACTATGTAGCCCCAATGAAAGATAAGGTTCTTCAAAACTGGAGTTACTGTTCTTTCCTGCACTTAAAAAACAGTTTCCCACAGAACAATAATGTACTTGGGGCAGACTCGGGCCTGTTGGAATCATCCCATCTGACTTCATCTCGAAAGCTAATCTTTGTGTTTCTGCTTTTTTTAACAGTGTTGGTCAAAAAAATGTTCATATAATGTGACGCATATTTCTTAACTCTACTCGATATAACAGCAGGAGAATTGTGTGTATGAAGGGTTTGTGGGAAATTAGTGTACGGCAGCCATCATCCAGCGGTGGCAGAGTCCAGAATAATATATAAAACAGTAATTTACGGCATTAGATGTATCATTTTAACTGGTGATTTTACAATAATTATATTCTAGTGGATTTCTCAGTCATATAGATGGGAATCATATATCAATCTTAAAAAAAATTTAATACCTCACAAATATATTTAGCCTGCTGTAAATACAAGGCAGTTGCCCCCCTAAGTACAGAATTATGTGTGTGGAAATACTGCACAGAAAAAGTGAAGAAGATACTGCTGACAGGAGGAGGATTTTCTTGTCCGTGCTGTTGGTATAAAACCTCAATAATTGCTGCCCAAAAGAAACCAGGTTTATTTCAACTTAACATCCACAAAAAGGGTACATTTGACTGGCTGGAATGCATAATTGGAAAATAAAGTCCCTCTTTGGTCATTTCATTCAGTCCCTTACTTCATCCAATGGCAAGATCAGGATAAGGATCGTACAGAGATTCTCAGACAAGTATTGTTATCTTTCATGTTTGCCTCACAGAAACAATTTACCCTGGATTTGCCTTATAAGGAACAGTTAAGAAGTTGACAGATGAGGATGTTGTGCAAAATGTATTCCTGCAGGGTGGGGCCACATAACTGGACAAGGCCACTGACCTGCTGCTCTGTTGTCCTGACGCTGATGGCAGTCGTGTTTCATCCTGTCAGTTTCTGGCTCCACACTCTCTCCCTCTGCTGTTGATCGAACAACAATCAGATTTGCATGCACAGCTGTCCTGCAGGGTGAAACCAGAGAGTAAGAGATAAATTCAAGTGTCTGTATAAATGCCACTGGTGTTTTTTTAATCCCAAGAGAGAAGGCAGAATTTGATCCAGCATTATTTTAAAAACTGCCTGTCTCATGTATGTGACCCACAGATTGGGGGGGGGCATCCTTCCTGTATGGCTGTCAAATGATCATTTTCACTTTCATACACAGACAGGTCCCAAACAAAAAACAAAAATAAGAATGAGCCAAAGTCATTGGTTTGAAAAGATCAAGTTGCTGCAACCTTTTCAATGTAACGTGTATGCACGATCTTATGTTTGCATTAATCTAAAAGGGAAAAAGAACAATCCCATTGAAATTCATTGTGATGTACTAACTTCAGCATCCAGAGGATAAGCCCGTGATCACAGCGTGCGTTAGCTGATTTAACACAGCTGTATTTGTGTCATGACGGCAGAATCAAGTGCTCCCCTCCGCCTCACATTTGTCATCACCTTGAGCTCGACAACACACCGCAGCAGCTCCACCCTGAGAAACTATGGTACGAACAGGAAGTCTAATTCTAGACCACTTCCTCTAAGACATTCCTGACCTGAGCCGCCTTCCTGCAAAACTCTCTCAGGCCTCAGTGCACATGGCAGATCTTTGGTACCGCTGGTGAATGTAAATGTAAAAATATGACAAGTGTTCAAGTGTGGTGATGACAGGAAAATGTATTCTGACATTCTGATTCTTAACAAAAAAAATTCTAGGACATTTAAGTGAAATACTGTCAGTTACTGACCTTATTATCTAGATTCCACCTGACAATTTTATTTGTGATATGCCAGTCACAGGAAAAGAAGCATACTCTGAAACTGTGTCATCCCTGTTTGTCCAGCCCTGTGCTCAGGCTCAAACTCTCACCACAGTCCACGGGCACAGCATTACAGCTAAGCAATGCAGGTTATATACTGCTAAATAATTCATTAAAAAAATAGCTAAATGTTTTGACCAGCATTTGCATGCAAAACCTGCAGCTGAAAAAGTCACACAATTAAACCAGCTGTGCAGCCATTTCAACCCATTTATTTAATTGGTACCTTCATTGAGGAATGAAAGATTTACATGAATAAACATGAAAAAGTGACAGACTGATAGGTGGAGGTACATGAGACACAAAACCATCAGACAGTACAAACATGAAGCATTATAGCAGCACTACTTCACCCTCCTCTTTGACTTCAAAACTTCTTTTTTATCTGTTGTATTACATTTAATAATGACCAGACAATTTTAAGATATGTTTCTGCTAAAGGGCATTAACACTCATCCAGTGTTAAGTGCACTTCAGGACAGAAGTTTAGGCACAAGTTACCATTTGTTTTGTCAAGATGGACAAATACAGATACTGACTTTATTTAAAAGCAAAAGATGTTTTTCAATCACATTTAACAGAAACATTGTCACAGAACAAAGGAAGATATTGTACTTGTAAGAAAATCTCCAATACCAGATTTCAACCCTTACATACTGAATAAATCTTAGTGTTTTTCTGCAGTTAATCCATTCTAACACAAGAGGATTTCTTTAGAGTTAAATAGTTCCTTCACATTTAAGATTCTGAAGTGTTTCCATATAACTTTGTATATCCTTCCAGTTTAAATTAAAGAAAAATAAAATAAGACCCTAAATGTGAGAACATTTCAAAAATGAATAAGATACAGGAGCTTTAAGCAACTGAAAATAATATTGCCAACAAAAAAGAGCTAACTGTGCCTCCCAGCCCCCCACAAAATAAAAAATAATTTCTTTACCAGTTTGGAAAGGGGGAAATAAAAATATTCTAATGGGAGCATCATATAAAAGGAAAAAAAATACAGATTCACTGAACTGGATTTAGATTAAAAGAAATAAACTATATGAAATCAAATATCTCCCAAAGACAAATCAACATTAGACAAAATGTGCAGTCTTGCCATTTAATAAGATTTCATTTCAAAAGTAAAACAAACCCTTTAGAGAAGTAGAAAATACCTCCTGGTGATTGATACAAGAATATTATTTTGGTTATATCCCCATGACAAACTACAGTCAGTAGGTGTATATGAGCAGGTGCGTTTTACTGATTGCTGTCGTTACAGTATGCTCTCCCTCAGGTTACCACCACTTGACGTGTTGGACTCTTGACTTCCTGTTTGGGCTGCTGGTGTTCGGTTCCAGGTGTGAAAGTCCAAAAGAACCTGGTTGAGTTTCTCCATCCAGTCCAATCTCTCCTGTTTGGTGTCAGCAGAAAACCAGCACCTGAACAACAACAACAATGTTCAGCCGCTGTCTTGACTTTGATCACTGGAAGAGTTAGAAAAGTCATGCAGGTTTGTAGCTTTGGCAAGCCTGATGTATAAAAACATGTTCAAGTTACTGATCTACCTAAAAGCACATCCTACATTTTTTCCAACCTTCGAATTGAGGAGGACTTCTAGTTTCTATTCCCGGGCCCTGTGTTGGCATGTTTAGTGCCCAAATTAACTACTCATCACAAGCACAAAAAGTTTGGATTTCTTTCAGACTACTTCTGTCACTGGTAGGTTCAGATTCTTTTCTTCATGAATTAAAAATTCCTTAAAACAAGTCCCTTTTTAAACAAGAGCAAGATGCCTTCAACCCATCAAGGCCTAAACCTAGGAAAGAATAATTTATTATTATTAGAGCAATATCACCATTTGAATCACATATATTTGTGATAATATTTGCAAAAAGAGCATATGTACCAGGATGTTTTACCTCATCAGCATTGAATGCACACTTTAATAAATCAAAAATATTATTTATTGAAGATTTATTTTTTTGCTGTTTTATTGTCTGTTTCTTACCCACATAGATTGTAACCATAAAAAACATGCCAATTTTAGTAAAAAAAAAAAAAAAAAGGACTCTTGACAAAAAATATCGGTATCGGTGATAATGAGTTCAGATAAATCGGCTTATGGGATATCGGCAAAAATTTAATAACATGCATCCCTACCTTATCCGTACAAAAACCAAAACAAAACAAAAGAAAAGAAACACCCTGTAAAATTTAATTGAACAGCACAGGAATTCAGCTTTTGCAAAAATTATTGATTGTTATAGTTTGTACCAGATAGTACATAAAAAATCATTTAAAATTTTAACTCTGGCCTGGCTTGAACTGTAAACTGTTGCCTTAACCTTAAACTTCGATAAGTTTTTTTTTTTTTTTAAACAATCAGTGAGTGGAATCAAGATAATTAACTTACACCTTCTTCAGGCTTTGTGGACGTCACATGAGGTCTTTAAGGTAGAATAATACCAATGATGATACAATATGTTAATCTTCCCACACAAAGAAAGTCAACCTCCAACTCCTCAGTTCATTTTTCTGCTGTTCAATGTATAAAATAAGTGTCTTAACCCAAACATCATTTTACCAAAAAGTCAATAAAGAACCAAAAAAAACAGCTCACTGAACCTTACTGAACTGGTGAAGCAGGCACCCTGTGAGCAGAGGACACTTTCCTCATCACACTAATGAGTTCACTGCCTGGTGCATGTCATATCCAATCTATTGCATCCTAAAATCTCCTACAACTACACAACTCCTGAAAAAAATCTTCCAAAAAAAGTGTCCGATGAAAAGGGCTGTGCTGCATTATGTATTTGCAGATGATGTCATATTGTGGCATTTGTGGGATTTGAAGAGCATTATGTGGCAGCAGTTTTTAATAAAACCAAAGACTTCAAAGATTTTAAACTGTGGCAATTCACCTCTCGCTCACAAATGTGGAAAACATTAAAAAGAGGGGACAGTGGCCTCAGATTTTTTGTTTGTCTGAACGGTAAGTATGCACTTAAAAACAACGTATGAGACAACACATTTACTGATGCCACAAAAGGACTTTCTCATTTGCTTTCAATATAAAATCCCAGGCTGACTGCAGCCAGGGGAGCAACATAAGTGTTTCTATAAACTGACTAACAAGCCAACAAATTCATTGCTGATTTACCTTAACACGGGGAAGTAAGGGATTATTATTTGGACAGTCTGATGATAACAAAAGAGAAGAAAGTAACTTATGAGGAAAACATCCCTAGATAATGCAAATGACTTTAATTACAGCACCATCCCAAAAGCTTCTTTTTAAATAAATGGTTTAGTTTAAAATTAATCTTACTTGGCCATTGCTTCTTGGCTGCTGTCTTCCTGCTGCTCTAGGATGTTGCTCACCAACTCGAAGGTGAAAGGTCGAGCACACGAGTCCCGCTTGACAGGTCTGACACACTGACTGTGTGAGCTGCAAAGAGAGATGCTGCCCTCGGCTTGCTAAGACAGAAAGAAAAAGAAAAAACTGCTATAAGACCCACTGTAAATCAGCCCGACGACCTTGTGGGAAACTGAGTTTTGATTTTCTGCACCTTGGTTTCTCTGTCGTTGGGGTGGTTCCAGTAAGACATGTTACATCCATCCAGAACAAAATATCTGCGATGCCATACTCCATATCCACTGATCAGCTCAAACATTGTCTGAGAACAAAATCATAAAACAAGAGAACAATGGGTTGTAGATGAAGTAATTAATCCAAAACCATTTTTATACCATGAAGTCAAATGTATGTTTTGTGTCAGTCTTGAAGAATGACTAATTGACAGACCCTAGCCATTACATTTTAAAGCCAACTACAGCAGCTAAGTGTACTCCGTAGTATCTGACCTCACAGTACGCTTGATTAAATAATCCTTGACAGTGGCTCTGAAGTAGTCTAGCCCAAGAACCCGACACCACTTCCTCAATGAAAAATCAGTCCCTAAATGTCCAAAATGATGCAACCACTCAAATATATGACATGAAAACTGTTTCATTTTTGACATGAAACCAAACACTAACAAAAGAGACAGGACAAAACAGAGATGTTAAAAAGCTTGTGATGGCAGAAGTCTAGAGAGGAACTAAAATACATGGTAGTTCCTGTAAATATTTCACGTTTACTTCAGTAATTATTACAACCAACATGGACGACCTGCTGCTATGGACCCTCCTGACTCTGCTCCACCCTTTGTCAACCAACATCATACATCGCTGTGGGTGTCAGTGATGATCTGCTACACAACAATTGCCCTTTAAGGGACAACTAATAAAGCGAAGTGAATTGAAGTGAAACTTAATTTAATAGCAGAACCACTACACTATTAAAACTAACCAATATCAGTCCTTTTGATTTCATAATCATTTATACCTGTTCATATAAATTTAAGGGAGATCTCTATATCTGTTGTTATTTTCAAAACCGCCATAATAATTTTCTTATGAATTTATAGAAAGAAATGTGATAAGAGAAAATGTATGGTACTTTCATAAAATTGTCAGCTTTTGTCTCTGCTGGGCTCTCTTGCTTTCTGCGTCTCGCTCCATCTTTTCAAACTCCCAACACAGATTCAACGGCTGCTGGTTCTGCTCAAGATTTCCTGCCTGCTGAACAGAGGATTTTTTTTTTGCCACTTTTACTCTATGACCTAAACGAATAGACCTACTCTTTTGTAAACTGCCGTGATATAACATTCAATATGAATTGGTGCTATGCAAATAAAGATTAACTGACTGATTGATGTTTATATCTTATTTACTCCATTTCCTGTAAAAACATAGAAATCTTGGTTACTTCCTATAAGACATTTATAAATTGTTTGGGGAAAAATAGCTTGTTTATCCAGACATAGTAAGACAAACAGGTTTAAATTTCAGAGAAAAAAAAAACAACCAAAATTTGTAGGTTATCACAGCAAAATCGAGAGAAATCGTCTTTGCCCACCAGCTGAGAGCTGTTGTTTTGTGTTGTTGAGGATCTTGTGATATTTAAAGTAGTCATATTGAGTCAATGCTGAAGGACAGTGCACTAGGTATGAGCACTCAGGGACATTCAGAAACACTGCCATTAAGGTGCTCATCAGGCACTTGGTATGGAATTGAATAGACCAGTGATTCTCAACTGGTGGGTTGTGACCCAAAAGTGGGTCTCAGACCCTTTTTCAGTGGGTCGTGAGCCTTTGCCTGGGCAGAAAAAAGTTAGGAAAAAAATCCTGTGCTTCTATTTTGAAGGGGATTTTTTTACAGTGGAGCGCTGTCTATTCACTCCTTAACAATAGATGGCAGTAATACTGTAATGCTAACTGACACACGTTTTTATAGTTATGTTTGGTGTTTGTAATAAATTCAATAAATAGAAACTCAGCTAAAGCTACATATTTTTTAGATTTCTTTTATATAACTTCTCAGTAGCTGGACTTTTGTAATTTCATGTCTGAACGCTCTCCTGAGTTTGTTAAAAAAGGCTGAAGTTACTGAAGTGTTTTTGTAGATGTGAGAGCCTCATGATCAAAGGCTCATTTAGTGCTCCTGATTAAATATTATCAATACGGAGCTGCTTAGTGTGTACCCGCTGATGCAGGGTTATCACAGTTAAAGTTATATTTCAAGTCTTGAAACCTTCAGTCCCAAGATGTACTTTTACGTTGTAATTCAAATGCAGCTAATTCAGTGTAAAAGGGAATATTTACCTCTCCAGCATTGCCACTTGCAGATCAATTTGGTTCATCATTAAACTTATTTATTGTGTTGGTATACTGTGATATTCTGAATGATCTCAGGTTCAAACTGCACAATTTTTACTTTTCTAAATTTGGGAAATTGAAAATTATCCAGTGAACCAGTGGAATAGACCATTATAACAAAAGTTAGTCTGAATCAGTTACACTATATGTGCAACAAACTGTATACACACACAAAAAAGCACACACACAAATAAACCAATGAAAAAAGTAAAATGAAATGAATATATCATTGCGGCTTTTGTGGGTGGGCAGACTAAGTGTTCAGTGAGATGTTTCTAAAAATCATGGGGGCTCTGGGCAATGTGATGCTTGTATGGTTTTTTTTAAAAAGGGCTCTTTATTATTTAGAATAACAGGTCACATGTACAGCAATCCTTCCCAAATTTTCTCAAACTCTAAGAAAAACAATCTGAACCTGCAGTGGACTTATTTTAAATGGGTGCACTTATCCTCATGGATTCCAGCGCAGTCACTGCAACTCAGTGCTGCTACAGGCTGAGGCAGTATACTGGATTACTTCCATATGTTTTCTCTCAATAAATTACTTGAAAATCAATATCTAAATAAATAATCGGGCTGATACTTAAGACTCTTTGAATTTCACCTTCACAGAACATGAAACCAAATAGCTTGTCATACTAGAATGTTCACAGTTTGGATACAAATATGCCATCTCTCATGACTAACCAGGAAGCCTTGGTGTTGTACATTAGAGTGGCTCTCACTGTCCAGCTGCAGGTAGATGTTGCCCTCTAGAGGAGAGAGAAAGGGCACCTGCATTGAGGAATAAAAGAGGAACAGAGTAAAATGTTAAACCTATGTAACGAGCAAGACCATATAAGAAATGACAGAAAATGAGTGGTCTTGAGGAGATTAAGCATAGCCAGTTATTCATTAGTTTTAAGGACTTTAAATGCACTAGTAAAACTGAGCGCAGTGTAAACAGATCATCAAAGTGCGTGATGAGGGAAAACGATACTTGTTATGATCACACAGGTAACACACAAACACATCATCTACTGTTTCTATGGAATAAACTCAGGCAGATTGGAACTCATTTAGTACAAACAGCATTAAACAAAAGAGATAGATAGATAGAGGAAGATAACTTCTATGGCATGGCTCGAAAGTTTAGTTAGTCATAAAAAGAGAGATGAGTGGATGACAGTGTTGTGATAAGAGTGAAACCTTTTCCTGAAATTCATCTCCCAGCAGCCTCCTGATTTTGCCTTCAAGTTTCATCTGAGTAAAAGAAGGAAGACAGAGAAGAGGGGGGACAAGTTTCATCATCCGTGAGCCCAACCACGTGTAGAAATAGAGTAGAAACAGAGCAGTGAGGGTGTAAAAAGGGTCTGCACTAGATATCAGTCATAAAACGCAGAGAAGAGCAGCACCTGGTGGTTGTTGTGTTAAGAGGGAATTTCTTTGTTATCCAATGATGTAAGGTACTGTTTTTTTTTGTTGTTTTTTTTTTAACTTTTTATTTGTGAACTTTTATCATTTAAAAATACAAACAGAAAAAACATAAGATATACAAATAAAACAACAATAATAAAAGCCCTTATCCAAGAGGTAATGGAGTGAGTTTTGCCTTAAGCGTAAAAAAGGTTCACTTTGAGTGTGTTATCGTTAACGAGCACAAACATATACCCATCATGTTACACTACCCATACTACACTGCCAATCACTGATGTCTGTTTTCATTGGCTAAATACATACACCATTTTTCCCACTGCTTTTCACCTTTTTCTTTTTGTAATCGTATTGAGTAAGTCATCTGCTCCATTGAATGTAACTGTTTTACAATGTCTACAAAAAAGACAGCAGTAGGGCATCTTTTCTGAAGCCAAAACTTTGTGATAGCCTTTTTGCTGGCAACTAATAAAATGTTGAAGAGGTACACGTCCTCTTTGCTGAGTCCATCGGGGATGAGTCCGAGATACAAAGATATAAAAGATGCACTGATACTGAAACCCAAGACTTTGGAGATAATGTTTTCTACTTCCCTCCAGAAAGGCTTTATAACAGAACAAGACCAGAAGATGTGAGTATGGTCAACCATAATGTCTCCACAATCCCTCCAGCAGCCAAGTTGAGTGCCGCCATATTTGGATTTCTGTTTGGGTGTAATAAAGAAACGAACCAAATTTTTCCAACAGAAGTCTCTCCACGTCCATGAGTTTGTTGAGGAAGCCCGGGTCTTCCAGGCCTGCTGCCACATTTCTTCAGTTATATCAATGTCCAGTTCTTTCTCCCATTTTTGCTTAATGTAGTCTGTGTTGTCCTTCTTCATTGAAATAATGCTGTTGTATAACTTGCTTATTAAACCTTTATTATTACCTGAGTTGTAAGCATTAATAAAAATTTGAATGATAGTTGGTAACTCCGTAGTACCAAAACGCTTCACCTTTTTGTTAAAGTAGTCACGTAGCTGCAAGTACCTAAAGAAGTCATGGTCTCCTAACCCATATGTTTGACAAATAGCTTCAAAGCTATTTAATTCCCACTTTTTAACAATCTTACACATGGAGGTGATACCTTTTTCGGCCCACTGTCTGTATCTGGTATCATGTAATGATGGCATAAAATCAGGGTCATATGCGGGCCACCTAAGCAATTTGACCTCTCTTAAGAGTTGGTATTGTTTAACCACTTCTACCCAAGTTTTCAAAGAGCAATTTACCCAATTACTTGCTGTCTGCAGCAGATCCTTCCCTGTGTCAATACATCCAAGGACAGACTGAATGGGTCTATCCATCAGACTGAATTCCATACTTTTCCATTTGCTTACATAAAACGGATCACACCAGAACACAAGGGGTCTCAACTGTGCTGATATATAATAGTCCCTTAAAGATGGAAGAGCCATGCCCCCCCCCCCCCCACTGGCAGCTGAAGAGTACAGAATTTCACTCTTGGTTTTTTCTTGTCCCAAATGAATCGTGAAATATGTTTGTTCCATTCTCTGAACTGTTTTTGAGGTATTTCCACTGGAAGTGATAAGAAAAGGTATAGTAATCTTGGGAGAATATTCATTTTTATTGTTCTAATTCTGCTGCCAAGATCTAGGGGGAGCATACTCCAGCCATCAAGATCATCATAGATTTGTTTATTGATGGGC
Source organism: Cetoscarus ocellatus (assembly GCA_037902135.1). Lineage (NCBI taxonomy): Eukaryota > Metazoa > Chordata > Actinopteri > Labriformes > Labridae > Cetoscarus > Cetoscarus ocellatus. The sequence goes on from JBAMNC010000267.1 coordinate 880,620, forward strand.
TCATAATTAATATTATACAGTTGTGACATGTCTTTGGGCAGGTTTACTCCAAGATATTTGATTTGGGTGGAGTGCGATGTAAGGTACTGTTTTCACAAAAAAATCTAAACTTATGAGAGCATTAACACAATATGATTTTCTAATTGAAAAACACATCTGAGCCCTTTCCTTGTGTATTTTATTACCTTGTCAAGAGGGAACTTGCCATGTCCCAGAGAGGCTAGGGTGACCTTATGGGAGCCAACCAGACAAAAGTTACTAGAGCGGCGAGTGCTCAGAGCAGGAGCAGCAGCAGCTAAAACACAAGAAGCCCAGAGTGAACTCAAAATTAACAAGATTAAGAAATAAACAGAACCTTTACACAAGTGTTTATTTCATGATTTTTACAAAATGGAATTGCCTTCACAAAACAATAAAATTTTGGAGTTTCACAATTACGCCTAAAAATAATCACCATAATTAAACTGGAACTTACTTGTCAGACTATGACCAGCTCTCTGCGGAAGACAACAGAAAAGGTTAAGGCCATTACTCTGACAATAAATATTTGAAGATAAAATTCTGTTGTATAACTTACTGTGAGTGTGTTCAGGAGCTTTCTTGGTGTGACCTAAATATGGAAATACAAATTGATGAAATAAACTGCTGTTAAATAATACACAGCTTGCTTAAACATTTCTCAACTCACTTACCCGTGACTTGGTGGTGGGTCGGTCAATGGTACAGTTATTACCTGTGGTGTGGGACTAGACAGCACAAAAGCAGGCAAATAAGTTATTTAATGCACCTGACCGAACATCTTCAGACTTTTATAACCACAAGGGATGGACACTTAGAAAAATATATATGTCTGTTCTCTGATATTATGTAAGTAGAGAGGGAACTTTTCCTCTTAATTTTCTAGCCTCATGGCATACCTGATCTCAAACATCTTCTAAATAAATAAAGATGTTCTTGATAGTCTAAAATATTTCACTTTTGACCATCTAGTATCTAGATATTCAGCTATCTCAGTCGATTTAAAAATTGGATGAAGGTAGAATGGTTACGCTCCTGTTCCTCCTCTGCAATCTGTAACCCACTGAGGCAAAAGTTGAGGTGAGGTCTTCTGTGTTGATACACCAGCAGAGGTAGTGACTGACAGGAGAAACACTAGCGATGTGTGATGCTGGAACATCAACATGTATCAGAGTGCTAGTCTGAGTGTGTGTAGGCTGTGTCTCTTACACCAATATAACACTATGTCTGGTTTTATGAACATGCACAAAGGCATTAGATACCCAGGCCCTTAACCTCTGATATCTGCCTGTTGAGGTAAAATGACAAGCCTAAAATTGATCTAAAAGACTGAGCTATATGAAGAGAGGATGATCAAGACAGCAGCTGGGAAGATTCAACAATACATTTTTTACTACACTACATAAACACACATGGATGTTTTTACCTTGCCACCATTTTCAACAGTGTTCAAATGTTGACTGTGGGGATCCATTTAAGGGGGACAAAAAGATGCACTGAGCGCCCTCAGGGTTAATCATTAGCCTAATTCACACTCTGATTTCAAGGCGTATTTACATATTTACTCCTCTCTGACGTCGTGGGAACAGAATGGGGAGATGAGCTGACCCCCTCTTTCTTCTTTTGCCAGAGGTGGTCATAGAGGCGTGATACTGGAGAGGAGTCACGCAGACTCAGCGGGAGACAGGAGCGCCGTGAGTGAGCGTCTCTGCCTTTGTGTGTATGTGGGGTGGGGGGGCATGCGCCATGTTGCGCATTTTCATAACAGACTTAGCTTGAGGGATGTTTAAAACTTTGTAGGTCAACTTTCTATTGAGCGGTAAAAGTGGCTGTAAAAAAGACCTGCCTGTACAAAACTGACAAACTAGACATTGCATACACTGAAATGTGACTATGCTCATATAAACATCATTATCTTAATATTAAAACACATCACTAGCTTCAGCATGCACTGTTAAGTGTCGAACAATGCAAAAAAACACTAATAAAGCAAGGACTATTTACAAAAAGTCACTAGTAAAGAGCATTGGAGACAATACAGCATTTTTACAAATTATGGTCCTTGATCCACCACACAGGAATCATTTCTGAGTTTTTTTTGTTTTTGTTTGTCTTCTACTTTTCTTTGAGTGTAAATTCAATTTGGACATTAGATATTAAAGACATTTAATCAAACATGTTTTCATAATTTGGAGCTAGAACACCATGAGGGGTCATCAAATCTCAAGTCTTCCTTGGGTCACGCTGTCATAACATCACTGCAAGGTTACTAGATTATAATGTGCTAACAACATGCAAAACTAACCTGCATAAAGATAATATACTTGCTGAAGTTGCAGTCCAAACTACTGCACTATTACATACATTTTTAAGTTAAACACAACTTCAATTAAAACCAAAATCCATAGCAAACATCTTTGCCTCACCAAGCTGTAGACTTCCACATCAATCTCAAAGGTTGAGCGGATATCCTTCCTGAAAAGTGAGATAAAGCATGAAACATATTAAAATACTCTACATCTGAATCTTTATGAACCTTTGACATGAAGTATAACTGAAATAAATTATTATAAATTACAAGCAAATGGACCAATTTTAAAATCAGAAAAGACGATGTACATTTGACCAGCGTTATGTGGATGTGATCATCAGTCTACCGTTTGTCAATGAAATATTACAGTGTGTGATACTGTCAGTGACCCCAGTTAAAAGGTCACTGAGCTTGTAAAAACAGGACCTCTAACTAAAAAAAAAAAAAGACTAAACAATAGAACAAACTAACAAAAAAATCCTTTACAGCTCCCACAAACCAACATGAGCGGCTTACAGAGTGACAGAAGTAGGGAAAGAGATGGTATCTCCATTTTTTGCATCAGCAGCTGTAGCCAGTGGGGTGGCGATGATGTTGCAGGGCCCATAGCGGATCAGGATGAAGAAGTAGTGACTTGGCCGACCTAAACCAGTGCATTATATTAATCCATCAATTCAAGTGGATTTCAACTAATGTATTGTGCATACAAATACTAGCAAAACAAGCAATACATGTTTAATTTTATGCCATAAAAACAAATAAAATGTTCAATATTAAGGAATTAAAACTAAAAGCTAATCAAAAATTAGTAAAACTTTTCATCAGCAGTGCTACCTGTTTGGTTGTGAGAAGAGCAGACAAATTCCACCTTGAGAGGCAGCTGGATTTTGGAGATGCTTATAGTCCCCCGGCAGGGCTGCTGGGGGTTGTATTCCTTGTCTTCCCCAACTGCATCAGAGGTCCTCTCCTCCCTCAGTCTGGCCATTTCTGCCAGCAGGGCAGAGCGCTTTTCACCTGGAGAAAAAGAGTGTTTAACAGAAAAAAATAATCATAATAAAAAGGTGACAAAATTTATAGCACTTCAGGTAAAACTATTAAAAATGTAGATGATTAAAACCAAAAAAGCAAAGTCGAAATTCTAACATACAGGACAATGATGTGACAACTGGTTCACAATTGGCTATGTTAACCCAACCCTAATCTTTCCTGTAGCACTGCTATTATAAGGCAGCAACTAGAGACAACTAGTTCCAGCAGCTCTTAACCTGAAAGAGGACTTGATCCACCATCATAAGCATTTGTGCCAACGGTTAAGGAGTGTTACAACTTAAAAGGAAATGGCTTTGCACAGTTCTTTTAGTTATTCACATGAAAACTGTTGTGTTGGACATCACCTGTTTGCTTTTAGAAAATAAATGTGCTTTGATGTCAAATGTTCCTTATGGTGTTAGTGCTCTCCATGCTCAAAACCTTCAGACTCAGTTTTGTACAAACTGTGGGCCCTCCAGCATTAACAGAGATTTGTTTTAACCAAAAACATCTTGTTAAATACATACAGGACACCAGCAGCAGTTTTTCAGCTTCAGCTTCCTCCAGTGAACCTCGTCCGTGCTCCTCATCAGTACAGCAGCTAAGAGCCTGAAGGGTCTGGCTGATGACAATCTGCAGCTTTCCTGCTTCTTCGTTTAGAGCCTGGAAAAAGACACATCTTTTAAACACATACAGTACACTTACTGGTAACTCAGTCAAGAAAAGGATCATTTCAGGACCTGTAGTATGGCAGTTTTTTAAGAACAACTCACCTTGAGCTTCTCCTTGGTGTTGACAGAGGGCTGAGGTTGGGCCTTCTCTGGAGCCCTACTCTGAATCTCAAACGTGACACTCGGAAACTTGGGGGGCTTGCTCTGTCTTTGTGTGCGGTATGCATCAATACTGTCAAACATCAAACCAGAATCAAGTTAAAGACATGAGACAGTCAAACGTAATATTTTTTTTTGTCCTAAAAAATTGTACCCTATTGAGGTCTTTTGAGATTGCTGATATCCTAATCTAATTCAAGGTATTTAACAAAATAAAATAATAAAAACAGTAAAAGAACAGAAAACTAAAATCCTGATGTAAACCATTATTGTTAAGTATTCTAAGGCTTAAAGTAGAAGAATACTAATGTCAGAGCAAACAAATCAACAAATGTAATTAAAGCCAGTTGTTTATGAACACTTCATGTTTTGGTTGAGCTTCATGTCCCAGAGCCAGTGTAAATGCTTCACAAAAGGACACACCACACCACAAGCAGATTATCCTCCAGCAGAGGATGAGCATGAGGTATGTTAATGAACTTTTGTCATACTTGTTTTATTGTTTGGCTACTCAAAGTTTCTCACAACTGCTGCAGTTGCCATTCAGATTATTGCCCTTCTCCTTCATGGAGTCTCTGTTGGTGGGCCAAGCACGGTATGTGATGCTGTTAATTGTCCCATTTTATTGAATGAGCATCACGATACTACTCACATAAGCATTTTTTTAATAAATGCATATTTGATGCATGTATTTTTAAACAGATGCTTTACATTGTGGATATGTATTCCAAAGCAATATCGGAAATTATAATGACATTTATGTGATAAAGATCTACAATGTGTATCATGTAATATACAGTAAACTGTTTAGAAAATATAGATGTATATATCTCTTTGCTTCGTAAAATGCTTATCTTTTATTTGAGCCTTCTAATTTTACAGTGCTTGATGTGGCAAATATAAGTTTTGCACCAGCCCACCTCCATGCTGTGTTACTTAGTACCAAAGACTGATACATTTACAGTAGCATTAAACATTTTTCAGTGTCATGTTTTGTCAAAATAACAACCTTTTTAATATTCTTCAAATGTTAAGATCATAAAGCCATTAAAGATTCCTAAAATGCTGTGAAGTGGGAGTTTGTGAACCTACTTTGCCAAAACTTGCCAATAATAATCTTCAGGAAAAAATGCAAATTTTCAGAGGCTACTGTCCACAAGACAAACAACCTGAGTTCAAATCTAGCTGTGGCTTTTTTCCTGCATGCCAATTGCCTCCGTCTATCCTAATTTTCCACTTCTAAAATACGTTGTCAAAGAAATCACTGCTGCTGCGATTACCTGTAAAGAGGAACAGTTTCAGCAGGTGGGGTCAGGGTCTCCTCTGGAGTTAGGATTAGAGAAGGAGGGTTTGATTCCTGGCTCGCTGCTAGTCGCTGTTGGTGAAAAACAGTACATTCAAAAGCAAGAAATACTTAAAAAAAAATTTTTTTTTAGTCTAACAGGTGTTTGGATATTGATACTATAAAATGTGTGTATTAACTGCTTAAAATGATAATTTAATTGTACCAGAGGGGTGACCACAGCCTCAACAGACTTGCTGAGTGGAGAAAGGATGCATCTGGGAGGGAAAGTAAGCAAGTCATCTCCATCCTTTTCAAGCTTCATGCACTCATCACAGTTCTCCTCTTCCTCTTTACTGGTCTCCCCCTCTTCTTCACTCTTCTCCTTCTCTGACTCAGTGTCCATTTTAGTATTTTCTGCAGAGCTTGCCCCAATGCCGCTGTCCCGATCCTCAGTATCCTCATGGTGCTCTCTCTCCTCCTCTATCATTCCAGCATATTCAAGTACCTCCTCAAACATCTGGTCTATTATTTCAGCAGTGTTAGTCTCATCGTGAGAATTCAGTTCCGAATCTGTTGAAAAAACATTCAAAATAATATGAAGTGACTCTAAAAAAATCTGAAGAATAGACATAGTAATATGTACATTTAAGATCATATACATAAACACATAGATTCCACTTTCAGGTATCTGAGATGCATCTACACAGATGCCATGTTGTAGCCAGGGCTCATAATGAAGGTTAGCTTATGACTGTGGGGGTCTCATCATCCACCATTTGAAACTCATAACTTGTTAAAATAAAAATTGATTTTCAAGTTTTTTTTTTTAAATGAAGGGCATAACACGTGCACACAATCAGGGATACTTGGTTACATAAACACTGCAGGTTATCTTGTGAGGTGTGCTGAAGATCTCAACAGCATTAACAGTAACATTTCTATCATGGAGATCATAACTTAATAACAAGGTTCCTAAAATCTTTTAAAAATCTAGATTCAACATTTTTAAACCTGTCCCAGAGCCAAACAACGAAAAACTACAAGTACTCTGTAAGCAAAACCTCCACCAAAGCATTTTTGACATTCTTAGCCGAGTTATTAGTGAAAATGTGTAAACTGCCCTATCTTGCACTATTAGCGAATCCATTAAAAAAATGCTAGATCCATACCATATTCGAATCAGTATCAAAATCTAATCACTTCTTTCTTGTGCCATAACCAACAAAAAAGCTATCAAAATCTGTAGAGAATTCTTTGAGTTATTTTGCTATTACTATAACGCAACAAACAAAAGACAGAAATTTAAAAACATTTAATGGTTCCTGTACAAGCTACTGCCAGTTTCTTCCCCAGTTCTCTGTAGCAGCCATTAAAAGGCCCTAAAGAGATTTGATAGAGATTTACTAAGTCAACATGCCATCTTAAATCTAAGATCTTGTATAGGAAAGTTAAGACTTTTTATAGTCATGCATTTAAAAAAAAAAAACGTATTCAAGATTTTAAAGGGATCTGCAGAAAGCCTTGTCTTTGAGTTGACGTGCATTGCAATCAATTGCAATAATACAAATCTGGTTTGTACTTCCTGATTTCAAGAGAGAATAATATTTACATTAATCTGTGGCCTACTGCATCTGCGCAGTTAACCCTGTAGAAACACTGGAGTGTGCATACATGACATAGCCTTTGCATTAGCCTAAGTATTGAAATTAACATTAGGAATTTAACGGGTAACTGTTCATTCAAAGAGATTCACATTGTTCCTCAGCTTTACAGTCATTTAAAAAAAAATCACAGTAATGGCACCTGACAATCCACAGATCCACAGATTTCGATTGGCTACACAACCAATACAATTATACCAATATACAAACCAGGACAGGAAATCATACTCCCTTTTAATATTGACCCAAACAGTGCAGCAGGTCATCCCCGGTGAATACCTTCAGACAAACATGAAATTCACCCATGTGCTCCAGTTTTCCAAAAGTGTCCTCTAGTGCCCACAGAGACATCATCTTATTGTTCTCACCTGACAAACTCGTTCCTACCCTGGACTCCATGGGTGCGTTGGACGCAGACAGGGGTAAGCTGTTGATCAGCTCGGGCTCCAGGATAAAGGAGACTTTCTTTGAGCTTTCTCCACCCTCTCCTATAAGAGTTTCTCCAACATTGTCCTTCCTGTCTGCAGATACAGCTTGCACCATTTCCAAACTGATATCTGATGCCTGGTTCTCTGTCAAACTGTAAACTGCTTCACATTCATCAGTGTCTAATGACTTTACCTCAGTATCTGCCTCTGGTTTTGTTTCATATTCAGTATCTATTTCAATAACTGTATCTGCCAAACCCTCATCTGTACACAGTTGTTTCTCTTTGTCACTATGGCCTCCACTGTTTGCCTCTGGATGCAAATCCTCCTCTGCAATATGAACTGTATGGGTCTCCTTTGACTGTTGACATAAATCATCCTCTTGAGTACAATCCTTGGTGTCGTAGCTGTCCTTTTCTTTTGTTAAATTACTTTCTTTGACTTCTTCATTGAAACAGCCTTCGGGATATTCTATGTTCTCTTCAGACCTATCTTCTAAACAGCTTTCTGGCCCTGTGTCTCCTTCATTTTTCATTATTTCTGATGGACTGCCAACTCCAGCAGATACCAAACTTGGATAAAAGTCACCACACTCAATATCAGCAGGCCCACTGTGACCTGAACCACAGGCTTCTATCACTTCTTCAACTCTGGAGGATTTCACCTCTTCTTCCTCCTCTTTGTGGCTCACATTTTCATGCTGTTCAGATAAGATTGACTTCTCCTTGCTCTCTCGAGGATATCTCCACAACCTTAAGTCGTCTTCTGTTGAAGTCTCCATCACCTCTTCATTATGTGAAGAACTATCAAGAGAATTTGCCTCAGACCTCCCGATTTCCTTTTCTCTAGAAACCTCGTCTGGTTTCTTCATGTTAGACTCCTCTGAATAAGTGCATTCCAGCAAGCTCTGATCATCCCCTGTAGGCAGCTCTGACATACTCTGCTCTTCACCAAATAGTGGGCTGTAGAAACTTTGATCCTCACTGAAAGACAACTGCATCACAGTCTTAGTCTGTGACTTTTGAGGTCTCAGCAGGTCCTCATCTCCAACTGAAGCCTTGCTGTCTATTTCCCCTCCTATTTCTTTACCCAGATAAGTGTTTTCCTCCTGCTGTTGAATTCTGAGCTCTGGGTTTGAGTTTTCAAACTCCACAGTTGTTGATGGGCCTTCGGAGTCACAGCATGGCGTTCGACCTGTTGAGAAATTCTTGTTTCTTAACAAATGGCTACCGGACCTTGTGAGAATCATATTTTGTTGTTTGACTTGTTTTAGACTGTTACTCAAAAAAGTAATAACACAAATCAACATGAGGAACATAGGTCCTATTCATGCTTTTGTTACAAGCCACAATATTTAAGCCCCTGTGGTGCTTCACCTTAACTGTGACTGTTGCAGAGATGGAAAAGGAGGGCAAGCTAAGCCCAGCCCCCACCCCAACTTGTTCAGTCTAGGTAGCATATTTAGTTAATATTTTTATTAACCCTAGTAATCACACGTATAGTGAAATTAATCTATACATAAAAGTATCATGAGTTTTTTATTCATGGTTTTTGGTTAGGCTAGGCTCTGATAGCTCAAGCCACTGTGATGTTATTTTTGTTACCTTATTTTAAAACATGGGGTAGTTTGGGTTTTTTGAGATGGAGTTGTGTGAGGTACATGGCATGAATGTGTGCCACAGAGTCACAGCTCAGTTCTCTCTCTTTTCAGAAATCTCGGGATAGATGCAAATGCTTTACATCATGCTATATATCGCTGTACATGGGGCCAAATGTTTCGCTTAATCAAAAGAAATGTGGGAGAAAACAAGCCACAAACAGTGTGGGGTCATCACACGTTACAAACAGTCTGTTTTATATTACATATCTGCTTTATTTCCCACTACCACGCCGCTTGATTAGGCACTATTTTGAGACACAGCCTACGTGTCCTTCCGCCAGCAGCACCGACTAGTTTGCTTCACAAGAGGAAACAATCACCACTAAACAGGATAAATTTATGATTTTTGCAGCGAATATGACAGGCATTTACTTTTGATACTTTTGAATACTTGTATGAACTGGAGTTCACACAAGAAGAAGCTTCTTTAGATGGGAGGTCAACAGATCTGAATTGAAAATGGTGGAATCAACTATGAGAACTGGAAGACCGAAGAAACACGATACCTTTTGATTCAGGTGAATAAATCATGAGCTCATGTCATCAAGCTGGATGGAATAAGAGTGTGACAATGAAAAATCACTTCAGGATGTTCAAGATCAGAGGATACTATCAGCTATTACACGTTTATCTGCAGTGAGCAGCTCTCATCACGCAGCGCCTCATTGCTTTCATGGACATTTACAATTGCACAAACCAGACTCACTGTTTTACAAACTCCAAGGAGCCCAATGAAAGTTCATCTTCAAGGTAAGTATTCGGCTAAAACTGGTTGTTTATTTTGTAAAGACAGAAGCCATGGTTTCAATGGTAAGTGTACTTCATGAAAGCCCACGGTATGCTCGCTGTTGTGGGTAAACTGTGCTGGAAAACATTCGTTGTCAAAATTATTGCACTTGGTCAGCAGGATAGTCCTTAAGCATTCGTACATTTGGCTAATCTTTATTTGGGATGAAGTATTATTTGTGTATTTAGTAATATTTAAGTAAGATAGTAGTTTGATCCTTACATTGCCGGTGGAAGGACAAGGGTTGTGCCATGTCTCAAAATAGTGCCCAATCAAACAAATAAAGCAGATATTAAACAAACTGCACTAATTTTTTAATTACATGAAACATTTGGCACCACGTACAACGATGTAAAGCATTAGTGTCTGTCCTGAAATTTCTGAATGGTGAGAGAACTGAGCCGTGCCATATTGAGGGAAATCTATCCTCACAACAACTTTAAGTGTCTTGACAGAATTTTCTATTTCTCAAAACTAAATTTCAACACATCATGACATTTCAGTTCTTCACCTGTTATTTTTATTAGCCAGCATTGAACACAGCCTGTCAATTTTCGTACAGATATAAAAATGTAACATTTTTTTCAAACAGTGGGTGTTAGGACAAAGTTTGTGTGTGTTTTCTTGGCCAATTTATAGTATTATATTCTGTATTATACCATTATTTATTTCTAGGAGCACTTTGATTCAAGGAGTTTGGAACGGGAACACTTTTGATCAGGGCACATTTCAAGTCTCAAGTAGTTTGGGAGGCTGCAGAGTTTTGGTAGATATTAACCGAATCCCCCAAAACATTGTCATGTTCTGTTTATTTAATTCATATGAACTGCATGCAGTTTTACCTGTTCTATCTGGGGACTGCCTTTTGGCACTTGAGGTTGAAGCTTCAGTGAAGCTGCCGTCTTTCATCTCAGCATCACCAGCAGCCTGCAAGAAGCCATGATTTTAGCAACAGGAAACACAAGTAATGCATAGCAGAGCTTTAGATAGTAAATAAAGACACAGAATTATTCCCTGTTGAAGAAGTGATTGTGGCCAAAGGATTTGAGAAGAACATTGGTTAAAATTTACTTATTTAACAATTTGCATGAAAGTGTCAAGTGACAAATAATTCTTAAAGTGAACAGCCCTTCGCCCAAAGCAAACCAAAGATAAAAGAACTCATCTCTTTCTTCTCATTTAGTGCTACGTGAAAGGGCGACTCACTCCACAGAGGGAGTGTTTTCTGTGTTAACAACATTCTTGTTCATTGACAGTTTCAAAACTGTGCAGTCGTTTGATAAACATCACCCATGTGTCAAATAGGGAAATAAAGAGTAATGTGGTCACACACTCACATCCCATGGTTTAATGGGAGGCCAACACACACCCCTTATAGACCTAGGTACCCAGTAGGAGGGGTATGAGGGTCCAGGAGGGGTCCTCCCCTGATAATGTTTACATAAGCTGGTGTGAGAAAAAAATCTCAACAATAACCACAAAAGACAAGATTTAACCACAAAAGACAAGATTAATAAGGATTAAGTAACAAATGTGCAAAATGTGGACTGAAAATGTGTTGTCGTGTTTATTTGTGTTTTAGAGGTCCAAAGGGTGTATTTTCAAAGAGCAACAAACATTTTTTTAGTAATGGTCTTTTGACAACAGTTGTAACTAGTGTCAGACTTAATAACTATCAGCAACCACACCATAAAGAAAAAAATTATAACACTTAAGCTATGAAAAGATTTCTATGTCTGTTGAAATGACACTGATCATTTTTCAACAGGAAATCAAATATGAACAGACATGACTGGATAGACATTAAATCATGATGACAAACTCACCTGAGTAAGTGTGGGATCAGAGCTGCTCCTTTTTAACCATGCATTTTCACTAATTGGTTGAAAAGGCAACTGGTTCAACTCCTGCTCTCGTTCCTGTTTAGAGAAACCAAGCGAGAGGGCACATATAAACTCTACAGATGCTCAGGTACAATCAAGTAGCTTGCATTAACTAGGCAAGTTTACATCACTACTAGAGTCTGTAAATTTAAACATACTACAGCTGCTTTTTGCTGCAATTTAAAATGATATCAATTTTTAAAAAACACCATTGAGAATAAAAAATATAATTTCATTGGTGTGCAAATGGTTATTGTCATTAGGTTTTGTGTTATTTTGCTCAATTTAAGTACAAGAAACAAGCAACACATTGCTTGTTTCTTGTACTTAAATTTGGTTTGGCAAAAAGGTGAGCATTTTGAAAATAAACCAACCTGGCGCATGCGGACTTCCTGCTTGGTACTAGGTGTCGTGGCACCCTGGAGTTTTTGCTGAATGTCAGATACAAAGTTGGAGCAGGTCTTTTGGCAGGGGTTAGCAGAACTCGGTGTAGGGGCAGGGCTGGCCTGGAAGAGTGGCGCTTTAAAACGCTCCATTCGCTGAGTAAATTCTCCTTCACCTGAAGAAAAAATATATACTGGGATGGATTTTGAGTAAGAAGACATATCAGTATCTACCAATATGTCAGGGATTCTCTGTAGAGTTTAGTTTGATGGCCTCACCTCTGCATAAACATGTGGAGTCTCTGATGCACAGTGGAGATAAAACATAAATTGCTCTTGTGGGAAATTAGTATCTTTTAATAATGTTCAGTTTTGTTTACCAATATATAACCATCAAAAAGTGTTAACTCTTTTTTTAATTAAGTCTCCCTAATTTGCATCTATCTTTTCAGAATTTGTATGTCCTCTGAGACACAGCTTTGCGTTTTTGTAGAAGTAAAATTCAAGACTTCTACAGAGCTCCATATTTTTCAAAATTAACTGTTTCTAGACCATTATACATATTTAATGTATGATGCCCTAGATTATGTTGGATTATTGAGTACTTTATTGCCAAGTTGGGTAAACATTTTAGTTTCACCCTTTGGCCCAAAGGCTTAGTCGCCTGGCTGCCTTTGGGTCTGAGCTGAAGACCAAAAACTAGTTTAGGTTTGGGGGAAGAAAATAAATAATGTCTGCAATGGTGGTAATTTCACATCATGGCTTTACAATAGTTTTGGAATATTGACTTTTGTGTGTTTTTACCAAGGACATGCTCTCTGAGGGCCTTTTCATGAATGATGATGGATGGACTGATAGCTCCAGGATCTGACAGGCAGCGCTGAGTGAGAGGAGCTACACCTAAAAACACAAAACACTAGCTGTTAGAGAGGGCTCATCTAACAACATTGCTGTCACCACAAAGGTTACTCAACAGTTTGCTCAACACCAAAAAATCTTGTCTTACAGGCGGGAAAGTCAGCTTGACTGTTAACATTATTGACTATGACAAACAATCACATTACACTAATTTATTAAGCATGGATGGATACGCCTAAAACATACAGCTACAAAGTATTCAAACTGGGTCATTTCTACTTGGGCTTAAAATAATGCAGGCCATTTTGTAAGAGGGGAATATTCTCTTATCTTAAAGGTTTTCATCTAACCTGGTTGCCACTGATAAAAGCAAGGATGAGAAAATATCTGAGGTTAGGAGAAGGTGGGATTACCCTGTTGTCTCTGTGTGAGAAGCTGGATTCGGGACCTGACTGAAGGAACCATTGGTGTGTCTGGCTTTGTCTCTAATTCCAACAGACGTCCAGAGGATGAAGGTGTAGGACTACGGTTTTCCTGGCCAGCTCCCTCGAGACGTCGCCGCTTCTGGACATCGTTTCCCTCTTAGATGGTTGAAAGACGGGTGCATAATAATGAAGGTTAAAAATGTACACGACTGTGCTGCAGTGACAACATAAAGATGGTTTGTAAAGAGGCAATTACAAACCTGATGGTGTAAATATATTGTCCTCTGAATCTGATAAAGGTGCTCTCTGTCTCTTCAAGTTGGTACTGCCACTGCTTTCCTCCTCAGCCTCCATGATAAACTGGAAATACAGAAACATAACACAGGGGATAAATCTTACAATGAAGCTGTTGTTCATAAGAACTTTGAATCAAAACCAACAGCTAGAGTAACATGGCAGTATTTAACATTGAAATTATTTTTTACTCCAGTTAAAATAAATGTGTGAATAAAAAAAATAATTTAAAAATCTTATGTCCTTATCATGGGCTATTATTTTCTGCACAGAACTAAGAAATAGTTGTCTCCAATCCAGATTTGTACATTTTTATTATGATTCTGAAAAATAAAATTAAAGCAATACTTGTTTGGTATCACAGCAATATAAGCAAAGACACCAAACCATAAGCAATTTTTGTTTTTTTTTATCAAAACTTTTCCATCTTTTGTCTTACCTGTATAAAAGATGGCGGCATATCTATTTACTGAAGTCGCCAACATTGTATTTGCCCTTAAAACCCCTTTATTCCAAAATGGTTCATTCTTCACCATTTGAATGGACAGTAATTATATTAAGCATAGAAACGTAGGGATCTTTAGTATTCTGACAGAGAGAACCGTCTTACTTACACAACTGAAAAGTAGGTGAAATGGTGAAGAGCCCCATCCACTTTTCCAAATACTGTCAATATATATCTATGCAATGCAGGCAGAGTATAGGAGTTTACCTGCAGTTCTTTCTAATTTTACATTTAGAAAGAATGAAATGGCAGTGATTGGGCGTTTACGACTTATTTTTTTGTTGCTGTGCATCAACATTGAATCAGTGACCAATCACTATGATGCTCCTTAAATAAAACATTAAATCAAATAAATGCAAATTGCCCACAAAACTACACATGACAAAAAGATTATCTTAATGCCAGCTGACTTATATGTTTGTGGTTCTTCATGTAAGCAAACACTATATAGGGCCTTGGACCAGGTATGTTTTTTTGCAGCATCATTGTATAACTACATTAACACATAATATTGACATATAAAATTATATTAATACATATTATAACTCTTTTTCCTACTTTAACACACACAGATAAACTCTACACATCCCCTTGCATCGGTTAAATTAACAAAGACATTTATAATATTTGACAAAATAGAGTCAAGATTGATGTCAAATATTTCATGAAATAGAAAAAACAATTGGTTTTTAATAAAAGCTATACAGCTTAATCCGTATTGAATGACCTGAGAATGAAATCTGGGCGTTGTTTCATCTGGTAACTTTTTGAGACCAAACTTTCACACATCGTTGAGCTCTCTCCTCCGGTACATACTCGCTTCTCTATTGACACAGACAACAGCTGTAAAGCCATGCTGTTGAAATATTGTTGCTAGTCTCCAAGCACTGCCGACCACTTACTTGGAAAACTACAGTATCTACAGAGGCAGGTTATTAGTATCTTCACAGCACACGGAGTCATTTTGGTTAGCTGACTTAAGCTAACATGTCCACCAGGATAACGTTAGCTTCATCCGTAACAAGCTAACTTTGGTCGAAGTTTCTTGATATAAACAAACGTTAATGAGCATGTTAACAAAGACACCTTACCTGAAGAGATGCCTGTGTGAAACTTAAGTATGAAACCACCAACTGTCAGAAAAACAAGTTGTTTTATGTTGTTAGTCTCCTCCTCCAACTTTGAATTTCAGCGGGTCTTCTTACGTTAGCGGAACAAACAGAAAAGCTGTAGTCTGCTGGTTCCCGAGCGCTGATCTGGAGTCAGAAGAAACACAACAGGTTAGTCACACCATCTGCAGGAAAATCTGATCCCAGGTCAGTATAATGAGTCCATGTAAATGAGGCCCTTTACCGTACTAAACAATGTAAACACGCAAATCAAGATTCCAGTACAGTACATCACTGGCATCGTTTTAACCACTTTGATCTCTTTTTATTCTGTTTATTTACAAATGACGAGTTAATGGCTGTATCTGACGGAATATGAAGGTGAAATCAGTTAATTGTCTCAGAATAAATGTAGTTTAATGATATTATTAGCGTGACAGTGAAACTCAGTGTGCAAATCCTGCTGTAAGTGCAAGGGAGCCAACTATAGGTGTCTTTCCTTAAGAAAGATTTTTATGTCCAGATTGATATTCAGCAAAACCATACATATTTCCTGAATTTACCTGGGTGAGCTGCATTTGTGAATGCAATTGGGAAGGTTTTTGACTCAGATTAGTAGTTCCTCTACCCTACATCTGATGATGCAAACTACATGAAAACTTGAGGGAGATGTGTGAACAATAAGAATTTTCTGTGTATGTTGCATGTGTGGAAAAGGCTTTAAACATCGACAGCATAAAATGTACTTGCACTTTATAACACTTTTTTGGATCACATTATTGAGATTTAAAACAAGAATTAAACCATCATTTCACACGAGGTTGGAACAGGAGCTTAAACTTTATATATTAGGATGGAGTTTAGAGCCCTTGTTCCCAACGTGGTGTCCGTCCTTGACAAAGGGTCTCAGGGGGGCCCCAGGCTCTGTCAGCCCTGAGGCTGTCAAAATTTGGTCTATAGAGGGCCTATATGCACTGAAACAATGATAACACACTAAGTCTACGGTCCTGGGAGATCTGTGCATAGGAAAATCTGTTTAAGCCCATTTCATCTTGATTTCTTGAATCACAGCATTGACCTGAAAGGCTACAGTGTTTGAGGATCCATGATATGGTGGCCGAAATCATGTTCAAAATACAGCCATGATGCAATAATTGATAATTTGCAAAACCAATAATTAGAAAATAATAATTATCTAAAAAAAAATAATTAAAATGCCCTAAACGGCAAATAATACATTTCATGAATTAATTTATCAGTTTCACAATCTGACCAAAAAACACACCAGTGTTTCTTTACCTGAGTCATTTGCAGGTCATATCCAGCAGGGGGCAGTGTTCAATGCACCTGAACCTCAAATCAAGATAATGACTTACAACTGTGATCATCAAGTGGAGGCCACTGGGCCACATCAGGTCCTCCACAGCTCCTCACCTGGCCTCCAAAATATGATCAATGTCAGGGAACATGAGAAAGAAAACAGAAATTTGATTTCAGGATGTTAAGAATAACTTGATCTTTGTATATATAGAGTTTTCATGTATTTGAACATTTCTATCCTGATGATTGTATAAAAACATTTTTGTACTCCCTCTTACACAGGAGGTTAAAAACAACCACAAAACAGTTAGTATTGAAACAGTTAATCAGGAATGACTTCAAGACTGATCCATTTTACTAAAATCCACATTCGCCATTATAAGCAAAAATTCATATAAGGATAACGTTCATGTGTTTTAGTGGCAAAACTATTATCGGCAACATGATAGTTCCACAAAAATGTAGGATAAATATCTCAGCAGACCCCATGTGGATGATAGGGACTGATCACATTTTAAGGGCTAAGAATTACATACACTAAAAGGGGAAATAGAATTTTAAAATATTAAGGTTATTCAGACCTATTTCACAACTTGGTCCCAACAGAGTCGGTCAAGAAAAAAAAAGTGATCCCTTTTCAAATGTAGTTGATGATCCCTAATGTATGGAAACATATGTAAAGAGGACAGAAGTTCATGCAACTCAGAGAGATAATATAGTTCAGAAAACTGCTGTTCTGACACATCAGCTGACATTTGGTGAGAGGCAGGGTACACCCTGAACCGGTCGCTAGCTGATCGCAGGGCCACGTAGAGAGGCAGGCAACCATTCACGATGACACGTATACCTGAGGGCAATTCTGAAGTCACCAGTCAACCAAATGAGCATGTTTCTGGTCAGTGGGAGGAAGCTAGAGTGCCCGGAGAGAACCAGTGTATGCACAGGGAGAACATGCAAACTCCATACAGAAAGTCCCTGACTGACACAGGATCAAACCAGCAACCTCCTTTTTGTGAGTCATGTGCACTACCTGCTGCCCCACCATGCTGTCGCCACTGGGGTTATTAAAGAAAAAATATGAGATTATGACCAACGGGACCTGAACCTTAACAATTTGGGGGATATACTATTGCTTTCTTCAAAATGTCTTCCTAACATAGCTTTTAAGTCTCATACAAATCAAAGGGATGGGTCAGAATTTTTTAAGTGATTTTGATCAGCTCTGTTCCTGTAAGGAAAAAACTGCCACAATAGCTAGGAAATACATTGCTGCAGATGAAAGCCCTGAATAATTTTCTGAATTTTAGGTGCTACCATATTAACAATGTAGTTTATGGGGTGATTGCTAACATTGCTTTATGTCTCCACTGGCAAGACCCTTTGTTTTGGTACGACTTCTGCACCCAGTATAGCATCTGTGTCTTCTGCCTGGAGTGAGGTAGAAATCAAAGGGGGTTGCTAGCATAGTGATAAATCATTTTGAGCAAACAATTACCTGAACACCATTTTTTTTTGTTGTTGTTGTTGTTTATTTGCTCTTACCTAAAATTCAATAAATTACACAGAGCTCTCAGCACCATCTTGCAGCTATTATTTTTTCCCTTATTTCTGTGCCAGATCTCGCTTTACAAGGGCACTGATCAAAATCACTGTGGCTATGATTTTATTATAGAGATGAACTTCACACAGACCCCAGTTTGAAAAACGTATCCATTCCTTTATAAAACAGATGTTCTACCCCATCTAAGCCTTCAGAGCCCACCTATTGATCCTAATTTATTCTTCAAAAGATGTAAAAGGTTATCATTTTGGTGAAATTGCTCTGGGCCTCTCCGTGACATCATCTCTACGAAAGATGAGCCGTTTGAACTAGAAAAAGCTTTTATTTCAAGACCTTAAATATCCAAGATTTGGAGTTGTTGCATTGCAGCCAGAAAGAAAAATACAGTGAAATTTCAAATTTTTAATATATTTTTTTAAAACAAGTAATTAGCTATATTAGGAAACATTCATCATCTACCTATAATAAGCTGGCAAATAACTTCAATTGACATTCTGCACATTACCTTCCTTGTTTTTTCCTCCTCCCATTTTTTGTTTATTTGTAAAGTTTATTTCATTCATTGGTCAAAGACTGCAATAAAATACAAAAAATAAGAGTCAAATCTTGAATGAAAAGAAGCTGAAAGGGGATTAATCCTATATGACCTTCCACTGTTTTTACAAGTCAAAGTACAGAGTACATAATAACAACATTTAAAATAAAAAGCTGCAGGACAAAGAAGCCTTCATGTCCCACTATAAGATACAGGAATTTAATTTTAGACAAAGGTCTCAAAATTATGAACCCAACTCCACTTAACATACAGAACAAAACATTGTTGCTATATTTCATCATATTTCTCAACAATTCTTTTTTATACAAACTCAGATTTCTTATTTGGTTTCTCTGTCAAGATTGTTTCATGAATCGACTCCTTTCACAGCGATGCAAGGCTACATAAAAAAAAGTAGGATTCTTTATCATTTAATGAATCATTCAGTCTGTGTCACAGAGCAATGGTTTTGATATTTTCCCTTTCGTGCGATAGATGTGGGATTTACAGTTTTATCATCAATAATGATGCTTTAAAACTTAATTTCATCTACTGAATTAATTTCTATACCTTATTGATGCATCACTATCATTTCAAGATTTAATAATAGCTTACAAATATACCATTCCTTCATTTATATTCCCAGCTTTTTTTCTTCTGTAATAAAACCAAGCACATTCTCCTCAGCTTCACCTTTAGCTCTTTCCTCGTCACTCATTTAGGGGTGCTGGCAGTGTCCCTGACACAGCTGATGCCCCTGACATTTGCTTATACCGCGTTTGCTATGGCCGGCCCTGGAAGACTGCAATATAAAATAAATATGTTCTTTTGACTGGATGTCGGTTTTAATACTTTTGATTAAAATACATAAAACCCACCAACTACTGTGGATGTGACTAAAAAAATGAAAATCGTTCAAAATTGAGTTAATGGGTTGTGCTGAGACAGCTACAGTATGCTGTACTTTAGTATTGTCAATGAAAACTTGTGTAATTATACTTTTGAAATTTTAGTCCTGTTATTTCAGTACTAGGAATAGCATTGTATTTCACCACCATTTATGCTGAGCTGAATCTGAGTACAGAGAAAAAAAGGGCAGAAAAGCTTGAGAAATCAAAGCTGTCCATGGATTAGCGTGGTCAAGATGACAATATCTTACTATGAAAACAATGATTAGGCTACAACCCTGATGGCTCAGAAACAGGATGTCCACAATGGTTGGGCACATTCTTGAATAACCACTTTGTTGAGAATCTTAAATGCATAAAAATCTTTTGGAGTGAGTTTACCTAATTTGGAACGTATTATTTCTATTTAATCATTTATTTCTTATATTTAATTGACTAATAAATCATGATCGAATAAAGCATGAATAGTGAACAAAAGACATTTTTGCATATCTTTAGTATCCAGTCTCATGTATTGGGTAAATTGCTACTATGTGGTTTTATTATTTGGGTCTGTAGCAGTTATATAACACACTATATACAAGGAAATATAACCATTTGACCAACTACACTCATTGTCATTTCTGCACAACATGGGCACATTTTGATCAAGTAACTGGACTTGAGGGCAGACATTTGCACTCATCTCATCCCTCATCTTACCTCAGCGTGTCCACACAGTTTCCTCATCATTGTACATTCTGGCTCCAAAAAGTTGAGATAGCAGCAGCCAAATTGCCAGTATGGAGGCTCGAAAATAGAAGTCCACAAACAGATGAATGTCTTCTCAATTTCTATGTCCACTTCGATTAATCCATCTTTGGTTGAAAGGATTACTCGCATACATTGGGTGTTTAAGCATAACCTCGTCAACTTTAATATTAATCATGTACAGTTAGAGATAGTACATTTAATAAAACAAAGAATAGAAGCAGAAAACAGTGTACATATAAAAAAGAAACTATTACAAAAGAAAATCCACCTAAACTGCAGTCTATGTTAACTTGGTGTTATTGGAAGGGCAAGTGGTTCACAATCATTAAAAAAACAACAGTCACTTCTTTTTTGACTCGTAGGACCAATGTTATCCTCTGGACCTAAAGATAAATATCGCAAAACAGAGTGGTCCTGAGAATTTGGACTTATTGGCATAGATGTACACTGAATATGTAGGTATGTACGTATGTATAAATGAATGGAAAGTATCCATGGATTTTTAAGACATGTTTTACATAAAAGGTTTCCTTTTTCTGGCATATATTCTGAGGAAAAAGAGAAAAAGGCCACCAAGCAGCCTCCAGTATGTACACAATTTACGCATTTCCATACATGTTATGTTTTCTGTGCCGACAGGGAAAAGTGTGTCCCTTTAGAATGCTGCTTCGAATGCAGGCAGCCTGAAAAACTATACCAAAATAAAAGATTAATGCATAATTCCTTTAGGAAAACTACAAGGGATATAAGGAGTTGTCTTTAACCATACATAAAGTAGTGTTTATATCAACATTATCATATGAAAATAAAACATACAACTCTGGGAAATGTATATTAAAGGTTCAAACATGTTGCAGCTCATGCTCAGTGACTCTGGACTTATATTCTGACAGAAGCGTATCGCATTTTGTGGAAGCATGAAGTGTAGTCAGGGTCTAAGCAGCAGCTGAATTGGCAAACTACTTCCAGCATTTCACCTTTTTGACAAGTTGTCCCTTTGGCTATTATACACAAAAAGGATATTCTCAAAGAAAATTGGACATGAGGGTTCAGATCTATGACAACATCCATCACTCACATCACAATATAAACATCTCCATAAATCGCTGTAACCTGTGTTTGTACACACCAATGAGGCTTTTGCATATTGTATTATATTTAAATAGGAAACACTTTGCAATGACAAAATCCTGGCTGCTGTTATACATGCCATTCTTTCTTCCTTCTTTTGTCTGGTTCCGATCACAGTCTCATTAACCTTAAACACAGCATTTATGAAACACAGCCTGCTCATGCACTGAACACACACATGCTGCTGCACTGTGGCACAATCCTGTTAAGACTGTGGTAACGCCATCCTTCGAATGCTGACCATTCAGGTAACATAGGACCAAATCAGGGGACGCTATTTTAGCTAACGTTTGCTCTTTTGCATCATCTCTTTTATTTTGATATAAGAATTTCTTTTGAAATTCAGAGACCTATCCTATCCTTGTATTTAAAGCATTTGTTCATCAGAAACAAAGTTCTGTTACCTGTCCTTATCGCATTACTCAGTAAACATTAAAGCTGAGATCCCACTACATCATTTTAATGTCTGTTACCATGGATGCTGTGTCAGATTAGGCAATCAGAGAGCCATAAAATCGCACAGTGTTTTTACCAAAAGGCATTACAGACTACACTCTTCTATCTGACTACACATTACAACTGATGTGATGACATTAGAAGAAGAAAGGGTGACACTTAAAGACTGCATTTGTCTGTTTTATTGAACAGTATGGCTTATGCTATGTTACCTAATTGATTTAATGGTAACTGCTGTTCCCCCAGTATTTTTACCATTTTTAGAGCAATCAAATTGTCTGACAAGTGCTTCATGTGACCCTTTCAAGATTTTCCCAGTACATGAATTGGAAAATACTTCACAGTTGACATAAAGAGACTCAGAAAAGCTACCTTAACTCAAAACAGTTAGCATGTTCCCATCTGGCCAGCATGTTGGAGCATATATTCTGAGGATTTACTACACTTTGCTATTTGTTAGTGCGAGCAGGCCCTATCTGTATCTGACTTCTGCTTCAGCTGTTCATTCCTCTTAACTCACATACGCACGCCAATATCCTTAATATCCTAGCTTCATATGTAAACACTTGTGTAACATCTCTTTGAACAGTAAAAGATTTAGAGCATTGTGAGGGGAAGTAGTATGTCTAGCTGCAGATCTATGGAATATGTAGAGAACATACAATGACTACTACATGTGTACAAATGGCTTTGCATGGTCCCTGCCATACAGTAGCTCAGAGGAGCTCAATAATATCCTCTTTGTCAGGAAATATAGGAAAATAGAATTTCAAAAACATGCATTCCCCATGAAAAGATATAGATTCAACAGATGCAGAGGGATGAGCGTGTGGGCCTTTGCATGTTTGTATCACTGTGTTTTCAATGAAGTCCATGTCATATGTGGTGCGTGGTTCATGTATTGAAGAGAAACTTTATGGAATGTCTTGATAGTTAAATCTGTTGATGTGTGTATATTAGGAGGGCCACAGTACATGTGAACTCAGAGGGGGATGAAGGAAAGCTGAGCTTATGTAAAACTGGAGATACAGGATGTTCATTTCTTCAAAAGATTTTTCCTTTCTTTTTGTTCTTCTCCATGGTCCTGTGTGAGACAAAAACAGTGAATTCATTACTTTGGTATCTCTGTAAAAATGAAAACATTCTACCAAGGCTTCTAAAAGTACAAAAAGAAAAACATAAAAATAATAATAAATAATCCTGATTTTATTATCGTCATTATTTATGACACAGATAATTTGGTCACCTCTACAAGGAGAATTCTGCCTAGACCCACATCAGGCTTAAAGTAGATTTACTCACAGCTGTGTACATTTGAAATGCATTTCATATTTACACACATGGGTATTTCTGTCAGTGTGTTTGCCTTCAACCAAGTGGAGTGCTGGGTAGTACCAAAACAGTACGGCTTGTTGGCAGAAAAGTAAACACTGTAAAGATTTCCAGTACAGTGTTCAATCACCTATACCGTTCTTTTAGCTTCTTTTCACATGACATTAACTAAATTACTTTGAGCGCTTGGCCTTTACAGCAGAAATAAACTGCCTTGCTTCAATGCTGGCTCTCTCCTTACAGGAACAGAGCTGATGACCCTTGCTGTGGCTAAAATATTCACTGATGACATAAACCTCTACAAACCTGCTTTAAGAAAACTTCACATATTTTAATATAGTCTCTTTTTTCCACTCGACATCATTTTTACTCAGTTAAGCATATCAGCTTCAAATACCCAGCACAGGCCTGCCTCAAGTGTGCAGCACCCACCTGCTCAATCCAACTGTTTGCACCTGTTGGTCTGGCTTTTGTACAACATACACTTTATTGAGCGCTGTGTTGACCAAAAGGCTCCTTGACTAAACATAATCAAGCAGTGGAGGTGGTTGGCACATCAGGCAAATTGGATTTGTCCTACAAAGGACTGCGCTTAAAATATAACATGCAATTGTTTGACCACTGGTGAACAGACTTGAGCTTACATAGTGCTATTTTAGTCTTTTTCTCTCTTTCATTCTCTCTCTTCACTCATTGATGGTTGAAGTTTCTATGTATATTGTCCATTAACATTTACTAATGTATCCTCCAACTTTTATACCCATTTACACACCACTGACACAGCAGTGGGAGCAATTTGGGGTTAAGTGTCTTGCCCAAGGACACACCAACATGTGACAGTAGGAGCTGGGCTCTAACCTGCAACCTTCAACTGCTGATGAAGTGTTCGACCAGCCTAAGCCACCGGCACCCCAATGAGATTTTTGTTGCAGAAGAGCTCATTGACAAACTAATCCACCGTTAAAATGGAGAGTGTCAGCCCTACGTGTATCATGTGTTGTCCTACATGTTCTCTACGGCATTGTTCTAAACAGTAAAAAGTGTGCTGCAGACTTAATCAGTTAAACAATAATCAAAGAGTCAGGTTTTTGCAGTGTTACGAACTTTGATGCGTCCAGTTTCTGCTGCTCGAGGATTCTCTGCTGAGCTTCCCAGTTGGCCTTTTCCTCCTCAAAAACTCGTCTCTTCTCCTCCAGCTCTTTGTACTGAGCCTCCAGGTTCCTTTTCATCTGTTCATGGCGTCTCTCCAGCTGAGGGTCAAAAACAACGCAATTCACTCTCTAACACTCAAAGGCATGAAACTCAATAAAACTGCTTTTTTTAATTTTACATTTTTTTTACTTCATTATCATATTGGTAACACCTCACAATGCTTCACATTTAACCACAAAGTCCTCCTGACCTATTTCGTTCTCTTTCCTCACTCCAAAAAAGATATCTGCATTTGTTTCATACCAATAATGTTCTTCCTTGCTGACATAGAAACACAAATCCATTCACCCACCTCAGCTTCTGAGTCCTTCAGTTTCTGCTTCTTCTCCTTAACCTTCATTTCAAAGACCTGCTCCATTTCTGCCTCCATCTTCTTCATTTTCATGACATGCTCTCTGCGCTCTTCCTCCATCTGAGCCAGAGGACTCCTGATGACCACAGAAAATGATCATCATGATTGTTGACTGTCATTTCTGAATTTCTTTGCAATTTTCAATCAAAGTAGATAAAGACTGTTCTTAAAGAGAAGCAACTGTAAGTGCCCAGAGGGTGCAAAGAGAGGCATTTCTGACAGTACAAACTGAGTCAGCGAAAATGTGGAAATCTGCCCTATCTTGCAGTATTGATGAATCCTTTTAAAAATTCCGGGATTTGGATCTGGATTCAGATCACTGCCAAAATCGAATATAATTCAATTCAATTCAGAGACTGTTATTGGCATGAATGTTGACGGGCATTATTGCCAAAACATTTCATTAAAAAAGCTAACAGAAATAAATTTGTTTGAAATAAAAAGGAAAAAAAATAATTATAGTGATATATATTAGGAGTACCAGGATAGTAAAGATGAAAGAATAAGTAAATAAAGATGCAATAGATGCAATCTAATCACTTTGGCTAACCTAATGATGTAATGTAAATTAAATTATTCTAATCACTTCTTCCTTGTGCCATGACCATTTCCCTGAAAGTTTTATCAAAATTGTTGAAATCATTTTGAGTTTTCTTGCTCACAAACGGGCAGACAGACAAAAAACGCTGGCAAACAAAGTACTTCCTTGGCACAGGTAATAACTTTCAATCTAAGGTTGCCAGTAATACAAAAGTTTAATTAAAAAAAAAAACAACAACTTTAATGTCCTCCCAGTTAAGAGTGAAGTTGTTCATCTTACTTTGTGAGCTGTCCTTTGGTCTTAGTGTTGTCGACTCCATTACAGGTGACAGCAGCCAGTTTCTTACTACGGTAGTTCTCATAGTGAACATTGTTGGTGACGTCTTTCAGATCCTGCATATGGGTCCTTATGAAAGCCGGGAGAAAAAATCAATTAGGGATTAATTACACTGACATCATATCAAGCCCTTTATGAATTGATGTGAACTTGTTCAGGACGGAGGGGCCTCAACATGGCATATTTCCTTAAAAGTACTGTGAAAGGGGCTTTAAAATGGATTGTACTTGGGAAACACAAAATGAACAAAGAATTCTTGTTGAGTTTTCATAAAGCTCATATAAATACAGGGATTAGAGATTGCTACTTTGCAAGTCATTACCTCAAAACAGTATTACAACTAGCAATGCATAGATACATCAGATTGAGAATGGTATTGGCTCCTTTTACAAACACTGGCCATCAGTGAACAACGTGTCTGTTGCGTCACATTGACTGCTAGCATCAGGGACTATTTACTCTTAATTCAGGGAAAACTATTTTTTGGGCAGAGGAAGTAAACTGTTGGTCAAACTCACTCAAATTAAATTTCATGATCAAAAATCAAAGACAATGTGGGAGAATGACACCAAAATAGTAAATAAAAACAGATTAACAAATAAATTACATCTACTTCATTATATTTTCACATATCAGCACCAACCCAATTTGTGCATAACTAATTATCTCTCCAATTAATATTTGTGATCAAGAAAGCAAAAAAATTTAGCATCCTACAGTTACATCAAAAATGGTTAATGGATTTTTCTAGTTTTCTAGTCTCTGACTTCTCAAAGTGCTTTTACACCACAGGTCACACCCACCAATAAACACCCATTCCCCCTCACAGTCACACAACGATGGTTCTAAGTTTCTATTTAAGTTTCCATCAGTATGAGCTAACGTATGTACTCCCTTTCATACCCATTTACACGCCATGGATGCAGCAGTGGGAGCAGTTTGGGGTTAAGTGGCTGGAGCTGGGTTCAAAACCTCTGATGGACTAGCCATGACACCCAAAGATCGCCCTGGATGCTCCACAACTTGTAAGTAGGTCATTTATAGACTCTAAAGGTCTAGGAATAACCCAAATTAATCAATTTTTTACAAAGCTTAAAATCAAGTTGCCCGGTTAAAGTATTGGAGGCTGAATGCTGTGTCTCACCTGATCAGCATGTTGCGCAGCACAGTGAAGTCACAGTGTTCCCCATTCTCCACTAAAACACACAGGGAAGAGAGAAAAACAGAGGAAGAAGGACAAACATACATCAAAATTAATACACAAAATCACTTCTCACTGTGGTAATCACTGTTTAATTATGCAGAAATACAGTAAAAGCATAAATATCTCTCCACATACAGTTATAAGAAGCTGAACTTGAATCAGAGTGAATGAAGTAATAACTTTTAATGTCAGTGATTTAGTTCTGGCTTTGTGGTTATATTGAGAGGGATGTTATTATGTTTTGTGAGGGTAAAGTCAACAGTTTGTCAGATGTGAACAAAATAAAACAATGTAACACAAAAGCAGTAACAGTACACATTAACCAACTGCAGTAAAATTAATTTCAGTAAAACATTATATTAGGGTGCATGTATTTACCTTTAACTTGCAGTTTATTTCCATGCTAATTGGTAGTATCCTGGTGCCTTGTTCATCATCATTAAGTGCTTGTTAGTGCCTAATTCCTCATGACCATATTCCATAGCTAGTGGGCTATGAACTTCCCTTAATACCCTCACAATTACTGCTTAGCATTAGTTCTTCGTTTGCTTTTCTTTGAATAACCCTTATAAGGTGGCTGCACAAGAATAGGCATTCTCCTTAAATGATAAAATAGGTCTCCTCTATTCTCATGAAACAGTGCAGAAAAAAAAAACTCCTCACCTAGCTTATGTTATTAACTCATTACTAAATCTTTGTCACAGATTTCACCCATGACTAATCATAACCAATTCATGTGTACATTAATATTTATTTTAATATCTGTTCCCTATTTTAAAGTACCCTACTCTTCCTTTTACATCTGCACATGACCAATGCCCACAATGGAGCACATTTTAAAGAAAGCGATCAAAAAGTAATTAAAAAATGTCAAAATTTAGATTTCAAATTATTAGAGGCTGTGCATTTGTTCTTTGCCTTGATAAACCCAAATCCAAATACTTCCCAAATTTCCAAAGTGGTCTATTCATGAAGCATATATGTCCAATTGTGATGACATTATTTTCTATTGTGATGATAGCACCTGTGCTCGCAGTAGACCTTACATTTTTAAATCAATTTCTTTAACATGTGCTTCATTTATTAGAGGATTTTTTATATATATATATATATATATATATATATATATATATATATATATATATATATATATATATATATAACTTTAAGAAGGTGGGGAATGAGCAACTTTAAATAGGGAAAAATGATCCTGATCATTTTCAATGAGCAGTTGAATTTGTTTAAACAGCCTACAGCTTTGATGAGGAACATCTCAGATACAAATACAAAATAAGTCATTTAGACATTGCCAAGCCTGTAAGTTTAGGATTTGTTTCATGAGAATAGACAGATTTTTTGAAAAAATTTAGGGAGAATCACAAATCTTGTGTTACTGCTACCTCATAAGGACCATGCTAAGCAAAGCTAACTGGGGTCACATTCAATGTACAACCTCTTATCTATTGTACCTAACACTGAGTATTTATTTGCAGGGAAACTCTTGGTAATTTGCCCTCTAGCTACAGGATATGGTTATGTGGAATTTGTTACTAATAAGCTTTAAATAATGACTAATACACAGCATTATGCTACTAATTAGCATGTTTGTAAGTAACACGTTAATGTTGATGACATAGACCCTAGAGTGTTACCTGAATGGCATTAGCCTGTGTAGAAAGCTCATAACAGAAACATATACAAGTCAACCTGCTAACATGTCAAAGCTCAAACATTTAACAGCTACTGGTAAAAGTTGGATAAATGCTTCTGTTAGGCATTATCAGTGGTGGAACACTGAACAGAAAACAAAATGACAAAGAGACATGAGGCTATGATCACATAGGATAGGTTGAACACAAAAGTATGCACACCTTAGATGGAAAAATGGTTGACATGCAACCCAACTTTAAAAAAAAAAAAAAGTAGAAAAAAATCATAGCTGTTGTCTTTATGATAAGTGCAGCCAAGTTTATCATATGTATCAATTTCATACGGCCTCATAAAAAAATGCAAAACTATGCTCTTTTTTTTCTCATTTCCAAATCCGTTTGATCCCTTGGATCATAAACAAGCTCTGGCTGCCAAGCTAGTACTTTCACAAGCTAACATGAAAGGTTGCATTGACTTAGTGATCTTCCAACACAGTCTAAAACATCATTAGATCTGTCCTCCAGCTCAGCCATGGTTTCTACACTCACATTACATAAATTAGGACCCAAAATGAGAAAAATTAAGGCATTTTTTGCACATTTCTGCTGCCACTTTTCAGTGTTTTTTAGTAGCCATTAATAAACCCAAAATGTATTTGATAAGGCCAGTCTTAGTGAAATTACCAGCTAATTTTAATTGATCTGCAGGATCCCCGCAGATCAAATACAACACACAACAGTAAAATATAAAAAAAAGACTCCTATCTGATCACAGCCTTGCATTGTTTGACCTCACAGACAACATAATGTTAAAACAAACAAGAGTTTTTGGATAACAGAACACATTTTAACATGATACAGTAGGATGATTATGGTTATCTGACTACAAGACATGGTTACACATTCAGAGGGGATTCTGGAAAAGGACTGCAGATAAACTGCGGCTCAGGATGTTTGTGATGGATCTGCAGCCTCCTCTTCAGCAAATTTGCTGCTCCTTAATGGTTAACCTCCACCCCACTGGCAGTCAATCATCATCAGGGGAGCGAATAAGGAGGACACCTTACCATTGATGAAACTTAAGCAGCCCCGTCCCTTTGCCTCCAAAGCCAGCCATTGACCTCCTGGCTCTTCTAGAGGAGGGAGCTCTGACGGAGGGGAGGGGTATGGTTTTTCAGTTACTGTCTGCGCCCAGCGGGGGGCTAAATCTGGGTCTGGAGCAGCTGGGTTTATTGTGCCTTAGACTTGGCCCGTTTTGAGCCCAGAATCGGCCAATGTTTGGCCCAGATTCAGCCCAGATTTGGCCCGGATCAACACCATAACCTGCATGTGTCCAAGCTGACTGGCTCGTAGAGGGAGTGTGGTGGTTGGAGGGGTAAAGGGGTGTTTATGGGGATCTTTGCATGACCAACCATGGGGACAAGTCCGTCAGAGGGAATAAAAGAGGAGCTAAGTTGGGTAAAGGGTCATCAGGGTAGAAAAAAAAGAAGCTTGTAGCTAATAGGTTACAGATCTTATTTGTCAATGAATGGCAGAAAACACCTGATGTATATTTCATGTTCTTAGTTTGTCAAGCAATTTCAGTTCTTCTTCCCTCAACCATAGACTTTATTGCCCAACCAGATGTTTTAGTCCATCAGGTGTTTTAAGCCTAAATGCACTGTCTATTAGTGGAGTGCTTTATGGCCATTCTAACAAAACTACACTGGTGTAATGAACTGGAGGCACAGAGCAATTTAGTTGAAACATGCAAAAGTCTGTGTGTGTGTGTGTGTGTGTGGGTGTGGGGGTGGGTGTGTGTGTGTGTGTGTATGTGTAGCTGTGCATGTGTGTGTGTGTGCGCAGGAAGTTTTACAGACAGCATATCTACCTGTTCTTACAATTTATGTATGCCAATGAGTGAGAATTAATGATACAAAGCCACACATTACCTTGATGACTCAATTAAGCTGTTACATGCTTATTTGAAAAACACTAACCATTTACAGCTAATGAACCTATATTGAGCCAATAAGCAGTGCGTTAGAATTGTGGATCCCTGTCCTTGGTCCAGCGGTAAAAAAAACATGGCTGTTCAGCACTTAGACTGCGTCAGCACCATCGACTCAACTCCAAGTGCGAGGAACTGATTCATGCTCTGAAATAGGGCAGAATTTAGATAGTAATGCTGAACATGTGATACCTTTGGAGCAAAGAAGGGAACCACAGCATTAGAGTGATGTGTTGTATTTAGCTTCAGCACCAAACAGCCTCTAGATTTCTCCATGACGATTAACAGAATCAGACCTGGGGCTAAAAGAGTGTGACACTTCAGTGAACAAGGATGTCAACTTGTTTTTCTATTAGGAATCTTGTCAGTTTTGACCCTTGCAGGATGATATATTTTTTTTTACAACCTTGGTCTTATTACAGTATATTTGACTGTATTTCTGGTCAGGAATTATGATTTAGTAGTTTGATGTGTAGATCAATTCCTGCAAAGTCTTGCAATTAAGTAAGAGACATGATCAGAAAGACAGCAATGCTTTCTGAGCCCTTTACTGTGGAAAGTGAATAAAATGAGAGTCAAACATACCAAAGTAAGACCCAAGCTGTGATAAATGCAAATTATCCTTTTAACATTAAACACGGTTTTTGAGGTTTGTGCTGCCAAATGTTAAATAAAACACTAAAAACAACTAAATTTAAATCATTGACAAATAAACCATACAGATTATTGGCACTTGTGTCATTTAGTAACATCTGGCATACATCACGTTGACTGACAAAAAAGTAAGTAAACACCTTTGCAACCAAAAGTCTTGGCATATATATTAAGCTTCAGACTTCAAATTTTTGTTTTAAAGGTAAACAATCTACAACTATGAAAAGGTCCTTTTTTTAAGTCAGTGGTTCGTTACTCGCTGTTGTGTTCCCCTCTGAGATCAAGCCATTTTGCATTTAACATAGAAATTCACTAAATAAACATTAATTACATAAAATTACTTCTGCTTTTTTCTGTGTACTTAGGTCATTTTAAGCAACATCAATTTTTACAAGGAATGCATAATATTCTCAGTACAGTATCAGCAGATAACAGCTTTAAAAGCTGTAGATATAAGAATATCTGCTGATGTTTACAGCCAATATATGGGCCATTCATAATGACAATAATAATTCAGACCCTATTATTGGCTGAAATATTATCATTAATTCATTTAATTTGTAAAGGGAACATATGGGAACATACTATTTAACATGAATGTTTCCTTTTGATGCACTGAACCAGAGTCAGCTTAAAGCTAATTTACATCTGCCGTCAGAATAATCCATGACTTCACCTTGATGCTTCCCCTCTTTTTCACTTAAAGGTGCAGTGTGTAGAATTTGGCATTTGAGCGACATCTATCGTTCAGATTCTAGACTGAGCCCAACCGTAACCAAAACGTCACATCGCTGAGCAACGGAAGCCTGTGAAGACCAAAAGGGATCGTGAACACTGCATCATTTACTAAAGTGACAAGGTTTGTAACCATTATTTTATAGATTATAGGTCAGTTGTTAGCTGCCGTCCTCTCTCCTCTTCTTCACCTGAATTCCAGGTAGATTTCAGAACCGGCGGACAGATTCGCGTTTCGTTCTTTTTGTCCCTAAAATCCACCCGTAGACAACATGGCGGATCGTTATGTCGGCCTACATGAACGTGGCCTGCGGTAATGTAAATTTTTTTTAAGCTTTTTCTAACTAAATAAAAATAAAACAAACGTTTTATGGGGATGATTGTACTCCTATTTTGACAGACTTTACATACAAATAGAAACATTATATCCTACATTCACTGTCTCTGTTCGGCGAAATGCTGCCAAATTCTACACACTGCACCTTTAAATGCCTGCACTGAAAAAAACAACATGATCATATTTAGAGAATTAAATGTTTTTTTCTTGTTTCACATGGAATATAATGCAAAGAAAATACCACAGAGAAAGGAACAGATTAATTTTATTAAAATGGAGACTGCGTGTTTTCAACCAAAAAATTGGAAATTTGAAAGCTGAATAAGACCTACAAATATATTTGGACAGTAAAATAACCTAAAAGTTAACATCTATCATGATTTATGTAGGGTCTTTTCAGGTTGACCCTTTTCACAGCCAATAATATTGTTCCTTGTTGGTCATAACAAGCAATGCAGATTTAAAGCACTTTTGCAGTTACTTTGGAAACAGAGCAGCAACATTCACTTTTATCATAAACGTTAATCAGTACATAATCTGATTTTCTGATACAAAAATTCTTAAACTTATCGATGATCTCAAATGGACTCTAAGTAGCACCAGATGAGTTTGTGTGATTAAGTGAATAACAAATGGACAAAAATAGTTTTTTGTAATGGAAAAGGCTCATTCAGCATGATGTGTGCAAGATGTTGTCAAAAAGCACTGGGTTCCAACACTCTACTGAGAAGACACATTGACTTGGTTATTTTATTGTAATAAATAAATGTCCTTTACTCAGTTAATGATTATGTTATTCAGATGTTTTCATATCATTTTGTCAGTACTTAGAAAATGTCAGTTTCAGCCCAAGTCTGATTAGAGCATTGGTTTGACCATCAGCCTAATGATGAGACAGGACAGCAACAGAAAAGTGGAGGGGAAGGATGGCTGGAGAGTTTGGGGAACACTTTGATGGGGTGGGAGCAGTGAAGGGGAGATGAGCTTGAAATAAAGTGAAAGATGGTTTTGTTTACCAAAAATGCCCTCTGTCAGTCATGGAAAAGAATAGACAAAGAAAAAAAGAAAAAAGAGAGAAAAGAAAGAATGAAACGTGAAGGACTGATAAACGGTCAACCACAGAACAACAAAGGTATAATATCTTATATAAAAATATGTATACAGTACTTCATCTTTATAGGAGTTTAAATACAAGAGAACTAACAAACCAAGAGGAGCAACAACAGTGCATGGTGCTTTGTGGTGAAACTTGGTAGTGTCTGAGGTGCATGATAAAAGTCCATTTAGGCCATATTCAACTAAAACTGTGCTGGTTAAATGATGCCTCTTGCATCCTTAATTCAGGTAAAGATGCAAGGTGCAGAAGAGTATTTTATCATTTAGATTATTCAAGGGAATGTGTCAGGGGCTAACAAAAATTAAACCAAGACTGTGTAATTTTCAAGTTTGGATAATGAACAGGGTGTATTTGCTTTTGCATGAAGTAAAACCCTGCTAGACAACCATTGACAGGAACAGCAGGACTCCATCAAGGCTCCTCCAGGTGAAGCAGGCATGGGAGAAAGACATGCAGAGCACATCCTTGTATTTTGGAAGCACCCAAAAGACTGTCCAATGACAAAATAGTTGAAAAGACATCCCTGTTATGTAACAAATAGTTTAGATATGGTACATGAAAGTGAATGAAATCATTGCTCCACTGACATAAGCCCCATTCACACTGCTGTTTCAAACCACAATATTTACAACCCTGTGACGCTTTGCCACCTCTCTGAACAACGTGGGAACAGACCGTGGGAATGAGTTGGCCCCCTTTTGCTCTGTCTGCAGAGGCAGTATCAGAGGCATATTTATGATACGGGGGCAGATAGACTCAGTAGAGGACGGGAGGGCTTTGAGTGTGGTCTTCTACCTTTGTGTGTATGTGGAGCACACATCATATCCTACTCTCATGTATGTCCAAAGCTGTGGTGCAATGTGAATGTAGACAAATATAATGTCCTCATGGAGATAATGTCGGACCTTTGTTGTGGCGCCTTTGCATAAATGTGCTGTGAAAAGCGATTGTTCATCATGGGTGCCATCATTATCTGATGCATCAAGATAGCGATGCACCGATCGTAAGCCTCACCGTAACAGGGGGTGTAATGATTATTATCATTGTTATTTGCCTCTTGTACAGTACAGGCATTGAGTTAATAAAATGACAGCAGGATCTGTAAAATCTCCCAGTAATAGTGATGCTGTGCACAAAGTGTGGGACTGGCCCTTGGACAATCCCCCTTTTCCAGAATCCCTGTCAGGGTCAAGACGAACACTACCAAGCGGAGTCTGTGCATGTAAGCTTGATTGTGTGGAGGGGAAGACAGAGAGGTGTATATGGTAAAAATGTAAGAACTGCCAGATATTCTTTTTAAAAGCTAAATGGTTTCTTTCCCTTTCATATTACAAGTGAATAAACAAAGTAATCAAATCTTGCAATTTGATAAGTGCTCTGTTACATAGAGCTTCTAATAGAAATACTGAGGTTTATTTAAAGGGATACTTTATTTTTTTTTTTTTGGTGGGGATGTTTGAGGTATTTATAAACTGTAAATGCCAGCGATTCTGGTCAGCTTTGACCAGAGGGAACTGACAAGGAGGCTTAGCTGTCCACTGCTGCAAGAGGGGGTTCAGCTTTGAGTAAATGAGTGAATTTAATTAAAAACAATTTTAACCAATGTTGGGGCGATTCTACCTTGTAATGGACACATTTACAACACTTTAAATTGCCAGTCGCAAGCCCCTTTGTTTTGGTATCATTTCACTCTTGGCGGACAGGCACTTAGGCTATGGGGTAGCAGTAGCAAATCAAAGGGGTTTGCAAGTGAAAAAGAAATACAATGTAAACGTGTCCAGCTCCTACAGCAGCAGCACATGGCAGCTTGATTGTCTCCTTACCAGCGTAGAGCTGATCACCATTGACGTAACTTATGTTTTTGCAATTGACATGAACCTCATACAACCCCACTTCAAAAATACAAAAATATCCCTTTACATGATGTGCGATATTCATCAGCATTACACTAACTACAAATGGCTCCTGGAGACATCAGGCTGTGAAAAAAGCCGTGTTAATTTCTGGTCAGCAAATTCAAGCGCCTTAACTATTTTTTTCACCATATTAAAGCTGTTTTTAGGTCACATAAAGCAAATGGACAAAAATGCCTGCCTCCTGAAACATGTAGGCAGTAAAACTTAGCTTCTTTGTAAGTCCAGAATAAGCTGATACAACTGACTTCATTTACAATTCACACTGATTAAATATCTACATTAAGTGAAGTGTAAGCTTACCTCTAACAGATTCCTACACACCCCTAAAAATGTAATTCAAGACTTCAACAAAAACCTGAAGCAAGGAATACTGAGGCTGTTTTTACACTAAAAGCAAATTGGGATCAACATATGTGTAGTAAATTAAACCTTTTGTCAATAATATGCTTGAATGCTGATTTATTAAAGTGAGAAAATGACTTTTTACAGGTTACAACTTCCCGAGGATCTGCAAGAGCCTTGTTCAAATGAACATAAAGATGGAAGGATGGTCAATCATCTGTTGCAGGGACCATCCATCTTAATTTATCTGTGATCTGATTTCCCATTAAAACACTATAAATGTGCTTCAATAACAAAAACAACCACAGCAGCGACTTGTGTTAAAAATGGACACAATTTTTCCTTCGATGAATTACTTGGATGAAATGTGGCTTAACATCATGAGATCATTAGTTATATATAACTCACAATTAAACCTTGTTCTGACATCATAATATTATCTGGAAGTTAATACATTCATTGAATACAGGGGAGCATCATGGAGATCATGCACTGTGTTCAACACTCTCAGAAACTTTAGGTTTGATTCACCATGATTAAATAATACTGAGACTGATAAACACTGTCAAACACATTGGTCTCTAAAGGAAAACCTTTCTTCAGCCTCTCGCTCACACATGAAATTCTCTTCGAGTTTGAAATTAAATACTGTGAATCAAATTTCTTCTTAAAGAGAAAAACAGACAGAACATTTCAAATGCACACTTCAGCTCATTTACAGTTTCATAACGTTGTTACAAACAGAATCATAATCTTTCTCTGAAAGTGAACTGGAGTGAAATTACCTTCTGCGACGCCCCATGGGTACTGGCGGCCTCGGACCTTCTTCCCGTTCACCTCAACTACCACGTTGCTGCCAACCACTGCCAGGGGCATTTTTTCCTTGTGTAGAAAGGCAATTAATAGATTGATGGATAGTTAAATATAAATCAATAAATAAACAAACATACTTAAATAGACGAACAAAATGAATCAAAATTAGTGACATTTAACTACTGCCAAACACAATGGGGCATAAATAAGTCCATGTGAGTCATGTGTTTGATCTGAATACTTTGGCTGACACATGGACAAAAATAATGATAGCAGTTTGAGTCAAGTTTTAAATGTGAATACAATTAAATACTTAAGACACCACACAGTTTAAATGTGGCTCTGACCTTGCCTTTAACAAGAGCCTTGTCCATAGAACTGATGATCAGTTATGCAACCAGACCATCAGGCAAAGAGAAAAGAAACTGAGACAGCAGCAGGGGATGGGGACAGACCAAAGGACAGACAATGTACTTCATTTTCTTTTTTTGTCTTTCCCTTACACAGGTCTAGTTAAAAATTGCCACACAGGTTGTGGTTTGGTGTGTTACCTTGATCTTTCGGATCAGCTTGTTGTCTTCATCGTCCTCCGTGTCCGGGAATTCATAAATTTTTATCTTGTGTTCCTGAATCTCTTTCATTATCTGAGACAAGGGGACAGCATCCAGAATAAAACTGTTACTGAAGTGTAACAAAAAATTCATAATCACAATTGTTTTGAAACAGAGATTGTGATTATTAAACATAGCTACTTGTTTACTTACTAACATCTGTGATAAGAATTTATTGAACTTAAACACTAATAACAATGACACATCCAGAGCCCTTTGAAAAGCAAGCCATAAGTGAAAATATGAGGAAAAATAAAAATAAATCTAAAATAAAAGTACTTTAAAATGATTGATTCATAAAACAAATAACAACAAAAAGTGGGTATTTTACATCAAATGACATTAAAGGCCATTCTGAGTTAATAAAGTTCATTTGATACAACCCTTCTATATGTTTCCCTTCGTTAAAACCCACATACATTTCATAAACAGGACTGTAGGATCTTGAAAATCAAGCCAGCACTTGCTGGCAGCTTGTAACTTGCTGATTACTCATACCTGTCGTTCCATTTCAATACTGCCTGGTTAAAATGCAAAGATGGCACAAACTCAAGGCAAAGTGAAGTCTACAAACCAATGAGTGAAATCTGGGTGGATTACTTTGATACAGTTCATATTCAATATGTATATTTTGGTTGCAGAAAGTCATCAAACATCAAAGTCTTAGTAATGTTATTTATTTATCAATAGAACATTTTGCTTGAAAGATTAACATATACCTGTTTTTTAAAAAGCTGGCACTCCTCTGGGGTCAAAGTGTCAGCTTTTGCAATGAGAGGGATCACATTGACTTTGTCATGGAGTCTCTTCATAAATTCGATATCAAGAGGCTTCAGTCTGTAGGACAGAAATACAGAAATCTGTAAGATTTACAATGCATGCAATATGTTCAACAAAATGTCAGGATAAGTTCAGCTATAAAGCTGATCAGTGTGGTATCCACTGTTTATTTAATTTAGAGCCACACAAATCAAACTAATACAGGAGTTCTTAACCTTTATTCCTTGAAGGCCCCCCTGGCTGTTTCTGAGAAGAGTCCACACAAAAGGTCCCACACGAAAAAATTAAAACACTGCTGTCCAATACAGACGTCAGTCTAAACTGTTTTCATTGATTAAATCCATAGAATTTGGTTTTATGAACATTCTTAGCCTTGAACCCCCTGCCCCCAGATCTCTGTTGCCCTGCCTAAGGGGGCTCTGAAGGTTATGTCACTGCACCCCTGTATATGCTGTATTCTTGAAAGTGGGTGGCTAGGGTTCAAATCCTACTAGCGACCTGCTTTCCCATCTTCTACCACTTCTTAATTTCCAACTGTACCCACAAAAAGTCCAAAATTAAATTGATACATTTTACTAATAAACTGATAAATTAACAGCATTAAATAATAACTATGTTATTTCATTTTTAAACATCAATTAATTTAAAGGAATCTTTCTCAAAATAATGCCACTGAAGGTCGAGGTAATTCCAGGAGTGACCAGCAGAGGGCCAAGCAAACCTGCACATTTTTGACCTGCAGCCCACTGCAAAGACACACTGAGGCCTGTCCTGTGTGAATGCTTTTCTTGTCTTATGTGTTCTTCTTCTGTGGTGAAAACTGATGGTTTTGTCTTGGTAGGCTGATAAGGGATTGTCTTTGTAATCCTCTCTTAGTCTCTCTGTGTGAATAACAAGAGGGACTCAGATTGTATTGTGTGGCCTGAAACAGAGAGCTCTGGTTGGAGGCTTTCTGCAGCTGTGGGCAGTGCATGTAGAGAGTATATACAGCATTCTGTGTAGTGAAAGAAATTATGTAGATATTACAGGGCAAAAGTGCATAAATTTGCGCATGCAGATCATGCATGAAATGTGTTGACACAGTATTCAGTGAGTGTTCGCTTAAGGGATGTTCAGGTACTCATCCCAGGAATGCAAAAAGACAAAGGGGCCAACAAAACAGCTGTTAAGTGGCTCACCAGTTCACAGAGGGACACAGAGATCAAGTGTTTGTGTGACAGGGTCATATTGGTGTGTAAAGCAACATCAGGGAAGTCCTGAAGAAGACATGCTCTCAGATAAAACAGGAGTCTGAATGTCTGGACTTAGCTGAGGGGGCCTGACGGCTGCAGGAGATACTGAGTGTCAAGGCCCCCCAAAATCACTGAAAGTTTTCCATTCTTCTTTGTGCCTTTGTTTATAACATTTCATACTGTCTAGGGTAGCAACATGGGTACACAGCTTTTTGATAGAGTAGTATTTATGGGATTTCAAATTTCACAGCCATAATGCCAGGGAGCAGTGAAAGCAGCCGCTGGCTTTTAAAGGATTGATGGACTCACTACAGCTGTAACTTATTCAAAGTGTAAACATCAGTTAAGATCAATGCTGTTTCCTCCTCAGGAATTTGAATTGGCTGTTTGGGTCTTAGCCATCCTGGTAAAGAGATGATTGGTCAGCTTCAGTCTTTTGCCCTTTGAGAAAAAGATTGTCTGATGGTTTTAATGAAATTACAAAGAATTTTTGAGCTGTGCTGATTTATTTCTGACTTTGTACTGAGTTTGTGATGTGGAAATTATAATAAGAAATCTGCCATTTGTCTTCAAGGAAATCAGATTATTGACTCTGCTTTCTAAGAAAATGAGAAACTTAAAAATTGCAGAAAAAAAGATTGAATAATGACTGAATTTGCAGCTGATCACAGCTTCTGTACTAAAAGAGAGATCAGTTTAACTCATCAGTTCCAATTCTTTCCAAAGTTCGTGATTAGTGACTTAATCTTAAAGATTTTATTCACACCTTTGAGCATTCTTTGTTACTATTTGGGCAACTTGAGACTGAAGTTAAGATAAAACATATGATCGTTTTAAAACAACCACAGTAATGTTTTGATAGCAGATGGCAGAAGCAGAACAGTTCAATTTACAAATGTCCTCATAGGTGTTTCTACAATAACCCTTCATTATCATTACAGTGGGATCAAAACCATTATGACAGGAGCAGATTAACAAACAACATCCCACAACTAGGGCTGAATGATACTGGAAGAAAAAACATCGCAATATTTTTTCTTGTGCAATATATATTGCATGATCAGGGATTCTCAACACGCTGTTTTGCAGTTTCAAAATGATGGAGACAGCGTGAGAAGCATTAGATATTTAAAAATGATTTTTGTAAATAATCTTTTTTTGCCTCTTTTTTACATTTCATATCTATACTTGTGTTTAGAATGGGAGAAAATAATGCATGTGAATCCCTAAATAAACTCAGATTAACTGAGGAGCATCCATCAGGACTCTTCTTGGTTTGGGCTGAGGCCCCCTCTGCATGAGTCTTTATGGGTCGATGTAAATATTATTATTGCTTGTAAGAAACTTACTAAAACACCATCAACCATCTCTAAAAATGTTGAAGTTGCATTTGGTCAATGATGATGTGATGGTAAATTGAAACAACATCAGGACACGCCCCCTTATGCACATACAGCTAATTGATCACTGATCACATAGGCATGCTTGTGCTATAAACAGACTCTATACTCAACCAGAGCAGCATTGATCAGCAGCAAGACAAGAAACTGCTACGACAAGGAAACTTACTGAAAAGTGATCCTACATCCCGGGATGTGACTATTGTGCATGTGCTCATTCAGCCATTTGAAGAATCCAATTGTTACGGGAACAAGAGGTTCTATATAGACACTGAGAGGCTAATTCGGTGAATAAACTGCACATTTATAAAGAAAAACCTCCAACAGTGATCCTTGGAGATTTAACACATGAAAGATTTTAATTGTCATTTTAACCTTTTTCTTTGTATTACACATAAATCTGCAGAATTAATGCTGTGGTGTGGGCCCCTAACTTTTCCCAAAGTGTCTTACCTAGCAATGTTGTATCAAGGCATAGAAAATGTGATTATTTGACTCTAGAATGGTCTCAGGTGGCCTTTTTGGACCTCTAGATTTTGCAGTCTTAAAGTAACTAGTGGCAAAAAACCCAAAACAAAAAAACAAACCAGGCAGAAACAAAAAAACTTAACAAATCAAGGCCTTTCTAATGTCCAGGAATGATTTAAAACAATAACTAACAGACTGTACCCTTCACCAAGCTGCAGAGCGTGGATTTTTAGCTCAGGCTGATGCTCTGTACACTGAGAACCAGGGAATGTTCCAGAGATGCCGAGAGAACACACTGACACACACACACCATCAGGGAGACAGCAGGATGAGAGAGGACAGACAGAGTGTGTTTGTCTGAGATGAGAGGCCTGCCTCTGTGAACGGCTCCCAGCCTCTACTCTGATTGGCCGATTCAGTGATGAAGGCCAGAGCTCCACTGAGCATGAGCAGAAGTGGGTTATATAAGCTTTGTGGGTCACAAAAACTGGCTGCCACAGACACACAACAGCACACATACACACTTCCTTTTTAGCTTTGGCTTCATGTGGGAAGCTGGATGAAAAGGTAGATTTCCCTTCCAAGTAGGGTCCTCAGAGCCATGAAGAAGTACTGAATGTTGTGTTTTTACCTCCCTTTGAGCACTCTATCAATTCATTTTACTGTGTAACATGGTACTCCCATCAAACCACTTCAGACCAGCAGTGTTAACTGTCCTATAATAAATCCTTTACGTACAAAGAAACTTTTCTCCCCCTGCCAGCTTCAAGTTGTTTATTTATAGCTGTTACAACCCATGTTCAGTTTTACAAAAGGACAAAATTACAATCTGATGTGAAAGGAGTTTCTTATAGAATAATCCCACATCCTGACCTCATCTTCCTTACCCTTCTCAGATTACTTCAGGTAGATGTGTTTAACAAATAAGCTCAGTTTTGTTTTTTTGTTTTTTTTTGAAGATTCATGTTTTTACTAGTCATCCTTTACCAAGCCTTTACAAGAAATTACCAAAGACAACTGAAGATTCACTGAAACTATCTTGCACCTGGCCCATTCAAAGAAACATCAATAAAGATAACATTAAATGCTTTTTGTAAAAGTTATCTCATACATCACACTTAGTTTTACAAGGACAATCTTTTCAGGGCTAAAGCTGCTGCTTGCATGTAGCCAAATCTTTTCGGGCTTTGTCACCATGTGGCATCAGCAGGACACTGCTCGACTTTACTTGGTTGCTTGGGTTTTCCATTAGGGATTGTGCCCAATGCCTGCTACAGTGTTTTTTTCACCTCCAGAGGTGCTCAAAGTGAGAAGAGCTGAGCTGAGACCGTACATGATGTGGAGACATGATGTGACCTCTGAATGGCATGAGTCAGGGGTATCTGATGCAGATTTGCAGATATGAAATGCCCCCTGCTGTCGGCTCTGGGATGCTGTATGACTTTCCAAACTTTCCTCTGATTTAAGTAGTATGTTGTTTTGCTACCTGCAACCATCTTTGGAACGAACTTCGTCTCCTCAGTGGGACAAAAAGCCACAGAGGGGCCGGTAACCAAACAGTGTAGAGTCAGGCCGAGTTGGGCAGATACCACAAACGGATAAAGTCCCATTAGTACTATAGCACATAATCTACTCTATTATATACAACATTCAGAATTTAATGTCATTGTATCATATTTGATACATACTTTTATGATACCTCTATCTAATCAATATGATCAACAAATTACTAAAAAAACATCTGAATACAATCAGATAAATGATAAAAATGTCCTCAAATGGATTATCAGTTGCCAAAAACACCTAATGTATCAAATGAGATACAACAAATATATATGTTCAATTTTATGGAAATTTTGATTGTTTTAGGATTTCAGTAGAAAGTGAAATAAACATTTCAGTTCCAAAAAATGAGAATTTTCTGGCTATAATTTGTGTTTTCAGGAGTTAAAGGGTTAAGAACCATCAGATGACAATGCAAACACTTTTGGGAAACTGTGATATAAAAGAAGGAAACTGCATAAAACTTTCCAGGAGAGCATGATATTTTCTGAGACATTCCTCCTTTTTCATGTATTTGCCATGACTGATAAGTTGGTACGACTGTTTTTTCCTGGTTTTAAAGCCCAAATTGGACTTAAGTTACTTTACCTATTAGCTATTATATGCTCAAGGATAATTACAATGAACACGAGGTATTCGTTTGAACTGCACAGGGCTTTTTCATCCATCAGAATACGGATTCATGCTCTGTCAGGTCCACTTGCACTAAAATTCTTAATTCCTTGTCATCTCATGCAGACTTACCCGTGTCCAGAAGGAGCAATGAAATAAAGACAGCAGTGGACTCTGTTGTCTGGCATTGATCTGCGATTCACCCTTGATTCTGCATTCAGGAAGTCCTCACACTTGCTATCAATATAATTTATGACTGGCTGCCAACTACAAAGATGAAAAGAAAAAGGAAAACAATTAGAAAAAAACACTTGAATATAAAAAGGGAGTTTGTTGATCTGGTAAACATGCTAATAGAGACAGTACTCCTCACCAGTTACTGTTGTCCACTGCATCTCCGAATCCTGGTGTGTCAACAATAGTCAGTGTCAGCTGGACCCCTCCTTCCTTGATCAGGACTTTTGACTGCTCCACCTGAAATACAACAACATGCACACCATTTTACATCCAATGATGTCAAACAAATCCAGTGTTTCCAGATTAAATGTCAGTTCTTTAACTATTCTGTCACTTTCTTGTGCAGATTCCTAACTGTGTATATATGGTACGGTATACAGTTTGGCCACACAAGTGTTCCCACACACACAGTTAACAATATGACACTTTCCTCTCCCACTCAGGGCATTGGTGATGCATCAGCATGCCGTAAGAGCTCCCACACAATCTGCTGGGAGATAGAGACACCAGTGTCGGCTGCTTGTTTGTGTGAGGAATCTCATTGAGAAGCAGCGCATTACACAGGGCACTGACACGGTTTGCATCATCCCACTGGTCTATCATGAGTTCAGTTTGTCTGATTTTTGCATGAGATTTCATACTGAAAATATGATGTAATTACAGTTCAATAATTTCTCTAATGTGATGTTCAACAATTCCCAACAGAATATGAAAACTTTAAATTAACAAAAGTTTAACAACTCATCATTTAGGTATAGCACTACAAAAGTGAACAGAATACAACACCAGTGTTAAGAAAATCCAAAAGCTGAGTCTGAAAGATGTGCCACTGAACTGCAACCAGGACTGGGCTATTAAAGGAAGTTTCTTTTCAATTATAATAACAGCACCCCACAATAATCAAAACAAGGTAATCAAGAATGAAGGATTCCAAAAAACATTTTTTTACTTGTACAATACATATTATTACTTTTATGAATAAACATTTTTCACTTCACTCTCAAAGGGTTCTCTGTGTTAATATTTTAAGACTGTTAAGTAACACTGAATTCATGTAATGCAAAGATGCAAGATTTGTGAGTGATTATGTTAACAAAGCAGAATCTCATTCTTAATAAAAACAGTCATGATCTGGACTTTTGCCATTACAATTTTATGTCATTTTATGGTTGGTTCAAAAAAATGGCACACTGTGTAAAGCTAAACTAAAAATAGGAATTTAAAGAATATGTATACCAATGAAATAATTAGCTCTGCTCACTGATCGTTTTATCAGTTCCCTTGTTT
Source organism: Cetoscarus ocellatus (assembly GCA_037902135.1). Lineage (NCBI taxonomy): Eukaryota > Metazoa > Chordata > Actinopteri > Labriformes > Labridae > Cetoscarus > Cetoscarus ocellatus. The sequence goes on from JBAMNC010000267.1 coordinate 925,470, forward strand.
CTTGTAGATTTGTGTGTAGAAAAGTAGGCCAACACAATTTTTTGATTTTAACTAACACATACATTACTGATGTCTAACACATGCTGCGTTGTCGAATGTTTCAGCATGTTACTGGTGTTTTCATCTTTGATTGAACTTAAATATCTACGGACATACATTTAGAGTTACATGCAGGAATGAGGTCAAAAACCCTGAAGTGAGTTGGCATCAGCACTTCCTGGTTCACAACACCTCAGAGTAAATGGGATTTAGAATATCAGTTTTATTTTTTATTATTTATTGTTTATTTGACATGGGCACACAGTAATATTGATGCTGTGATATTTAAATATACACAGGTCCCAAGTGTTTATAGCACAGTGCTAATTTCAACACCAGTCCATGGGAGGCTTTTAAGGATTAAAATTGTACAATTATTCACATTTTTTAGTAAAAGCTTCGCAGAGAACACACGCACATGAGATTTTGGTGTTTAATGAGAAATGATCAAATGCACCTGATATTGCCTGCTTTTGAATCGTTAACAGTTATTGTTCATTTTAAAACAGCGTTTTCTAACTAATTGCTAACAAGGACTACAAAAATGGCCAGGGATCCGACGGCAAGCATTTTGGATTATTTTTTAGTATTCAATTATTCACATTCTTCTTATTATTATTATGATTATTCATATTATCACAGCCATGAGGACCAACTTGATCAGGTCCCAAAACGATGTTACACATTGAAAATACTGTAGTTTCTTCTAAGCTGAACCACCTTTTTTTAGTTCTATAACAGCTTACAAATAACTTTTCGCTCACTGATTATGTTTAAAGCTTAAAACATTGTAAAAAGTAGGTTTTGTATGTCTTAGATTACCACAAAGAGAAGAACATATAAGTTTCATAATTTTTTGCTTCACTACTGTGTTTATAATCAGCAGTGATCCAAAATACACTGAAAAATCCAAAAGGGTTTTAGTAGGCTTGCAGTTGAGGGAACCAACACAACACTATCTTCTGTGTTGGCCTACAAAAAGGTTTCTGCAAGAGTGTGGCTTTATGTCTAAGATTCCACGGGAAGGTAGTGTTGGAGCTGTTTTTTAATTTTTTTTTCAATCAAACTCTCTACCAGCTGATTTTTTTTCCTTCTAAAACTTCACTGAAAGACTCAAGAAAGATATTCAGAGCTGATGTTCATTTCTGTAGGCATCGGAGGCATAGTCAGAAAGTGTGCTCTCTGGATAATTGGAAGGTTGCAGGTTTGAGCTCAGTTGCGACTGTCACATGTCGATGTGCTCTTGGGCAAGACACTTAACCCCAAGTTGCTCCCACTGCTGTGTCAGTGGCGTGTAAATGAGCATGAAAGGGCCTGAATGTGTTAGCTGATACTGGTGGATAACTTGCATAGAAACTCTTAACCATCAGTGAGTGGATGGGTAGATGTGACCTGCGGTGTAATGCTGCTTTGAGTAGTCAAATCAACTCAAAAAGTGCTATATAAGCTAAGGTCCATTTACCTTTTATGTAAATAGCATGAATGATGTGGGCAACAACAACTGTACCCTTTGACATACTGATACCTGTGTTTAAAGTGTATGGCCCCACAAACTTGTGAGACTGACATGGCTTTTGATAGGGCTAAGTCCACAGATTCCTGTTATACTGCAGTGAATATATAACTCTACATGGAAACGGACTTTGGAATAATAAATGTGCACCATTAGTGCATAGACATGGCATCAAATTTCTAGAGGAAGCTGCTTTTTAAACAAATAATCCAATGAAGTACTCAGGAAGTTTACATGCACAGTTGAGTAAAAATATGTTAACAGACAATCTAAATAAAGTACTGTCCTTGATCCTGTATACATCCACCAGCAGGAAATTCAGAGTTATTAATTGAGGAATGACTGAAGGCACGGTAGCTGATTATGTTTCAGGTGGCTAATGCATTGTTTGCTGCATGACATCATCTATTTAAAAGGCGTCAAATGTCACATTAAAATAACAACAGAATGCTAATTCTTAATGGGTATATGTCAGAGGGTAAAACAGTCAAAATACTTCTCAACTTTGCTACAGCAAAGGTGCTCAAGTGCTTCAAGATTTAGCATGTTTTTGTTAAGAAATAACTGCCTCTGTGATTTTCATGTTACTTAATCCAAAAATGAAAAAGCAAAACGTCAAAAATCAAGCAATGTCACAGTCACATATTCACAGTCAGTCCCACAGATCCATCATTTCCTGCTGCTCCACTGCTGTTCCCTCGCTTTACCACAAACTTTCATAAGACCATTTAACTCAAACTACTGCTCTCTATCTCTAACACAAACATTCCTCAGCTTCCACAAACCTCTCAGAAGATCTGTATGACTGTACAGCTGTGAATACAAATCATATCACCCACCACAGTCATCAGACAGATCTGAACTATACTGAGCATCCAGCATGTGTGCTAAAATGTGTTTGTCCAATAGTGTCTATGCACGATATGTCAGACATCTAAAAACCAAATGCTATTTTCACCATTTCCATGAAGAAAAACAGATCGAGAGAAAACCTCAAAAATGTTGTCAGTCCAAACACCATCATTTAGAAGAAATTCAAGCTGAGGAGAATGTAGTGAGCTACAGAACACGAGAAATTGTTCAGGAATATAAATACTCTGACCTCGTCTCTCTCCCTCAGCCTCAGACCACAGCACCCTGGGCGAACACTCTTGAACACACTAACTGCTACTTGCAAAAGTGCATGAATGCCCACATTGCAGCTCATGAGGTTCATGCGAGGTTTGCCATGAGCGACAAATGGAAAAGGAGCAGGAAAGAGGAGGTTTTAATGTTTCAGTCTCGTCAAAACAGAGTAAATTTAGCTCTGTGCTGTGCTGGGGCAAAAAGTGGAACATAACAGACCTGCTGCCATACGGAGGTACAAAAAGGTACATATTAATTTGACTTGACTTTGACTTGAACACCAATGACCTGTGACTTCACTTAGACTTGCACCTATTGACTTAAAGATACTTGAAGTTTAAGTGTGCACATTATGTCATGCACAGGAAAGCTTATACTCTGGCTGGATGTCTCAAATGATGTCTGCTTGCTGTGTATGCCATCCACTCTCGCCTGGACAGAATCTGACTATTCACGTAAAATATTCAACAAAACAAACACTTCCTTCAGTTCAACATTACACATTATGACTAAAGCCTTCACTGATTTTAATACAGCATTCACCCAAAGCAGTAACTTTGAAAAGCGGCTGCATTAGTCAGATTCCATGTCTGTCAGCAGGCAGATCCATCTTGCAAAGCTTCAACCTAAATGATTGTTTCTGATCAGAAAATGATTGGCTTTTCCAATGTCCCTTTAAGGACAAGGAGGCGGTCGTTTCAGCCTGGTTTAGCTGTGCCAAAAATTTGAAGAGACCTCAAGCCTCTCACTCGTTCAAAATAAAAGTAACAGACAAAACGCTCACGCAAATGCCCTCCAGTTTTTCTTGAAAAGTCCTGCCCTTCCCAGACATAATGGATGTTTCCCAGATGGACCTGAAATATATCCTTTGGATATGTTAAACAGTCTATCTGCTTTGTCGGTTACCAAATCAGAGCACGAACAGGAAACTGAAAGAGAGAGAAAGATTTTGATCCTCATCATGCGTAACTGCTCCGTATATGCATGCGGAGTGAAGTCACTGTCTGACTAAAATCTGGATTTATCTCTCTATTAAACAAGACTTTTCTTATTCCAGATAATAATATTAATTTTATGTTTCAACTGTTACGGCTCAGCCTAAGGAGCTCTTACTGAAGCCTCTCAACCTGGTTTTAATGATTTTTATTCTTTAAGAAATAGTTAACAGGGCATTAACAGGCACTCTTATCCATGATTTTATTACCTGTAGAATTGATTACTGCAGTGCTCTTCTTTCTAGCCTTTCAAAAAATAGCATTTCCCAGCTTCAGACACTACAAAACTCAGCTGCACGCATGCTGACAGACCAGAAAGAGAGCCCACAACACACCGATTTCAAAGTCTCTGCATTGGCGAATTCTTACTTTTAGGAATAGATTTTTAGGTTCTTTATTGGTTTACAGATCGCTTAATGGCCTTGGTCCTTCTTATTAGTCTGATTTGCTTTTACCATATGAACCCAGCAGACAGAACACATCTGTCTGCATCCAAAGGAAGTTTTAGAAAAATACATTAAGTGACTAAGTTAAAACTATACTCTTGAGTGTATTACCAGATTTTCTTTTGTGTGACTGAGTTTACTCAAACTCTTTTGGTAATTCTAATTTTGGAAGTTTACATTAAGTAATAGAGTCTTGTTTTGATAAAAACAGTGTTTCATTCAATGAACATCACTAATGACTTGCCATGACACGTAATTTCAGTTACAAGATGCAAACAAACTGCATCACTGAACTATTTAAAAGGGATGTCTTTTTTTTAGATTTTTGTGCCTTTATTGATAGAAGAGAGAGAGACAGTGGATAGGCTTGTGAAAGGGGGCGAGAGAGAGTAGAGGAAGGACATTTTACAAACTGGCCACAGGCTGGACTCGAACCCGGGCCAGCAGAAGCATGTATATGGGTCATACCTGGTTGCTGACAACTGCGCCAAACTACAGATGTCTTTGATTTGTGACCTAGAATTAATCATTGCTTAAGCAGATTATTTGATCCTGGAAAGAAAACTAATTGTAAAAGAGTACAGCTGAGAATCGACAATGAGAGTCAACTCCAGTGTTTGTCCTATTCAGACAAGTTCAAGATGCAATTATCAGTACGACATACATGGTTCAATATCCACATGTGAACCTACACATTATATTGTTATTATTTTTTGTATGAATTGCTTTCATGTTTCTCTTCATATTGGCTCCACTGTGTTTGTGCCTCTGAGTCAGCTTACAGGGATGAGTACACTCCTGCTGCAAGTCTGACTAAACCATGTTAAATAGACAATGATAGCTCGTGTGGAACAGACATTTTGTTCAGGCAAGGCAGCAATAACAACATGACAAAGGATTTTCTTCAATACAGCATAAATGTGAGTAAATTCACTGTGTTAAGTGTGTTAAGATCTCCCATCCACTTTAGCCATTACACCCACAGCCACAGGCTGCAGTGGCATCCGCAGCAACGTCTTTCCAAACACAGGTAAAACACAGCTGAGCTCACGTTTACATTTCTATACGGTTAGCAAAGAATGTCAGCAAATATTTCAAATATATTTTGTGTATATGAGTCAAGAGTGCCCCATACACTCCCCTTTACTTTAAAGAGACCCTGCAGAGCTCATCGTTGCGATAAGTGAACGAGAAGGGGGAAGGAGGGATGTCATCACGCAGTGAATGAGGAGAGTTGGGCCCTGTCCGCACAGGGACAAAAACGTTTTTGTTTTCAAACGTTCTCTGTAAAGATGGCTTTGTTTCAAGACAAGAGTCCGCCCACACCAAAACACTAGAAACTCTGCAGTACATATGCCAGGCCTGTAAGAGGTGCTGTAATGCTGCTGCAGACAGACACCAAAACCAGCAAGTGAGACATGGAGCTTGTGCGTACATCATGAGATATGTACGCAAACACTGGCGTCTGCTGTTCTCCATGTCATCTTGTTGCTCATGGTGCTCGTAGTGGAGCAAAAGATTTTGCTGTCAAAGCCAAACCGGCTCAGTCGCCTCCACAGCATGAACGAGACACTGTATTCTGCCATTTCGTTTGTTGTTGTAAGGGTTCACGCATGCAATTTCAGGGAGAGGTGGGGGTATGACGTCATTATTTTTAAAGCTATCCGTATTCGTTGAACACATGGAAACGCAAGTCCATGTTTTCAGGTTTATCCACTCTGGGACCAGTTTTCAAAAGTGTTCGTTTTTTGTGCACGTTAAAGGTCGAATCATGAGAACAAAACGCCTGTACGACTAAAAACTTGTGCGTATACACCTGAATTCGTCTCTGTGTGAATGGCCCCTTATTGAGAAGGAGTTCAAACCTTTTTGACTGGTGCAGTGTTGACAAAACACATATTATATTTTTTAATAAATCAACAACAGAGACACTAGATATTAAACAACTTTTAACTCAGATATTTCTGTATTTTTGTCACTAAGTTTGACACTACCCTAAAACCTAAAGGAGCCACCTCATGAACTGCAGTCGTTTTTTACAATCCTGCAGTGGTTTCACTATTCAGGTACAGAGGTTGCCACTTTGACAGGATAAGCAAAAAGAAAAATGCCTCTTCAATTTCAAGGTGAAGTAGCATTTTAGGTGTGCAGAAATACCAAAATCTAATAACAATGTGGCCCTTCTTGATTTGGAATTATCTGAGTTTTGGACTGTTCTCTCCTGTTTAGGAAACTCCTAAGTGAATGGATTTTGATTAAAAGCACTCACAGCAATGAGAAATCAGACTTTAAAAATTCAGAGGGAACAAATATGGTGCCCTAGATACCCAAGTGTTTATGATACAATCTGCTCAGTTTTTCATCGCATGGCGATTATTTTAACATGAACTTTCTAACCTCCAACCCAACACAGTGGCGCATTTGGCTTCTTGAAGGAAAAAAAGGCAGCTCTGGATGTGTGGGTGGAGTTAACTCCAGAGTTTGAATACAGAGATGACAATAAAATGAGATTGAGCTGAATCATATGGCATATAAATGTTTTATTATGAAGTAAAGATGTAAAGTGACATAAAAAAACAAAAAATCATATCTGATTACGATGATAGTGAATAAATATCTACTTTGCACTAAAAAGATTACAAATGGTTGTCATAAAACCAGAATATGGTAACTTAGATTTGATGCTAATATAAAATCAATCCACATCTGTACCTCTCTGATACCACAACAACAAAAATAGACTTTGTTGACAGTGTATTTTGATTGATGCATTGTTTCTAAATATCATAAATCTCAAACAAACTTCCTCACCCAGTCTAATTACACAAATACAATGGTAATGATTTCATATATTGTGAAATCAAAATTATCTATACGCCTGCACATCACTTGTTCTAAAATGCTAAATCTTAA